>OY755048.1:36077020-36540265 GCA_963576565.1 Aspidapion aeneum
GTAGAATCTTTTTAAACACCGCATGGTGTGCAATATAAAAATGATTTGAAATTTCGGTCGGCAAAGGTGCAGAAACCGGTTGCATATGATTATTATCTAAATAATCTTGTAAAACAGAGCTGTAGGCAGCATAAAAATCAGGGTTTTGTAGCAATTTCTTCTCAAGGGAGAAAAAAACGACGTACGGCAATGGATCGAGTGTCGCCAAAATCTGGAGCAGTAACTTTAAATGGTAAAGATACAATATATCTCCCCTCCTCATTTTTTGAGGTAGTTTTCAAAAAATAATTTTCGCAAAACTCATCTTCGGGGTCAATGGCCTTGACATTAGGTATGTCATCTATTTGCCAAAATCGTTGTAGATTTTTATCTAAATTGACAAAAGAATCGTTCATTGACGTAGTAAAAAATGTTTTAATTTGATTTGTAGTTGAAGGTGAAAGTGAAAGATTGCCCATTATTCCCCAACCAAAAATAGTATTAATGCAGACGGGGTTGGTTGGGTCCCGTAGACAAACGACCATCTAGCAAAATGTAAGGGTACACATCGCCGCCCAACAATAAATCAATTTTATCGCTTTTATTAAAGCCTGGGTCAGCTAGTTCTAAGTTGGCGAGAAAAGGAAAACTTTTAATCGAAAATGAGGAATGAGGTAAATCACTACAAATTTTATCGAGTATTATCGCATCAAAATTAAAAACAAAATTATTATCACGCAAAGAGGATATATTGCAATTAATTCCAGATTTTGCCGAAGTTGTCATTCGATCTAAGCTTTGTAGAGTCATGGCGATATTAAATTTAGGAAGGCCCAAACTATCAGCACATGACTTAGATATAAATGAAGATTGAGCACCAGAGTCACAGATGGCGCGCACTGTGTGCCAATTTTGAAAAACATCCTGTATTTGTATTAAAGCGGTACAGAGAAGTACTTCGCGATCATTTAAAGACATACCAGTAACAATGGTGTTAGTGGTTCTATTAAATTCGGTAGCCACGGGGCTCCTCGGGGGTTGCACTGCAGAAGTAGAGGGCCTACTCGCAGAACTAGGTGTAGAATTAATAGAAAAAAATGTAAGAGACTGTGATGAAATTGGCCACAATGTAAACATCTTTTTCTGATTTGCATTGTTGGGGTAAATTATGCTTTGAGGCCAAACAGTTGACACACGCTTTATGTTGTTTAACAATCTCAAAACGTTGCTGGGGAGTTTTCGCCAAAAAATTAGGACATCTGTATATTATATGATCGCCACTTTTACAGAGAAAACAAAATTTTTGAGGGTTTGGAGTATTATTTAAGCCACTTTGGCCATTTGGAGACTGGGAGGCATTTTTGGAGGCTCTCTGAGTATTAGCAAACAAAGCAGATCGATTTTGAAACTTTGCTTGATTTTTCTGACTTGAAATTGACAAATCTTTATTTTTTAAGTAATCTTGAGTTTGTTGTATTTGTTCCAACGCAATGCAATGGCTAGAAACAAAAGCACGAATTTTATCATAAGAGGGGATCTCATTGGAGCAATAATTTTGCTCAAATGCCTTGCGCGTGGTTGGGTCCAACCTATCCAAGAGCATTTGTGCCATAATATAATCCCAAAACTCCGTTTTAAAACCCATGACTTTTAAAGCACTTAAGTTTTTCGAAAAACAATCAAGCAAATTCCTCAAATTCGTAGCATTCTCTTTAGTAAGAGGAGAGAAGCCTTCAATTGCCTTCCAGTGAAGGTAAGCTTGTAATCGTTTATTTGTATACCTATCCACCAAGGTGTGGTAGGCATTTAAATAATTTTCAGCAAGGATAGGAATGTCAGAAATGACATCCAGGGCAGGGCCCTTTAAATTAGAAAAAAGCAAATTGAATTTTTCAAAGTTTCCCAGCGACCTATTATTGTGCACGGTAGCATTAAAGGCTTGCAAAAAGGTTGGAAACTCCTTAAATTCCCCTTGAAAAAGAGGTATTTTTATCCTAGGCAGTAAACCATGCTGGTCTGTGGAGGCACAGGGACTGCCCATGGGATTTATCGTACTGCTCAAAAGCCCTCCATCTTCAAAGGGTAGTTCGAAAAGTTCGTAAAATATAGTGGAAATCTCGTCACAGCGTTTGCAAAAGTCCATAAACACTTTGTTTTCTACTACTAAGCGATCCTCATCAGAGGCTACCAACGTCAACAAAGTATTATGGTGCTTTTCAAAATCTTTTTTGATTTTTGACAATGTCCGAAATTTGACTTTAAAGCCGCTGTGATAGGCAGGGTCATTTTTTGCGAGGGTCGCGGATTCAATGATCAAATTTAGCTGTGAAATCGCACTATAGCGCAAGGCTTTAGCCTTTAAAATTTTATCCGAACTAGACATGATTTAAAAAAAATCCAAAAAATAATTGACAAAAATTAGGTAAACTGAAAAAAAAATCAAAATTTGGACACCCTGTATAAATATTAATGTCCTACGTTTAATTACAATAATCAAACTATAAGCGCACAAAAGTAAAGAAAATACCCGATGCAAACTAATGATAACAAAAAAACTTGTGTATAAGTTTTTTTATCTTCGCCTCGCGAATTCAAATAAGTAGGTACCTACTTTTAAAAATAAATACCTACAAATCAAAAGCATTTAATTTGGTAAAACTATTTATCTGCCTTTACACGAAAACAAATTCTCAAGTTAAGAATTAAATTTCCTTCAAAATTTATTATGCACGCAAAAAATGGATACAATCATAGCCATTTGCAGACAGATATTATAATAGTAAATTAGAAATAGATATATTCATAGCAATTTTTACGCAAAAACGAGTATAGTAAAGCATCCGCAATCGGATATAGTCATAGCAATTTGCAATAAGCAAAAATGAATATGGCAATTTGGAGATTTTTTTCGAGCAAATTGGATATAATTATAGCAATCCACAAATGTGAAGGCACAACGGCTAAAATAATAGCACTTTGCAGACACTATTTTAAACTATTTCCAGTGACAAACAAAAAAACACCCAAATTCCATACGGTTTTTTTTTTTTTTACAAAAAAGAAACGAAAAAACTTGATTTATTCGAAACAAAAAAAAAGCATAGTAGTTTACAGATTTTATCTGTGTTTGGTTTTTCGCATGAAAAGGCTAAATTTATTGTTAAAAATATTTAATTTTTACACAAAAAAAATCGCAAAATGTATTTTAGAAACCTAGGGGTTTTCTAAAGTAGGCATGTAAGAAAAACAAGGGTTTTTCTTGCATTTGTTTTTACACAAAAAAAAATCGCAAAATGTATTTTAGAAACCTAGGGGTTTTCTAAAGTAGGCATGTAAGAAAAACAAGGGTTTTTCTTGCATTTGAAACCAGTAAAAAAGGCATTTAGGAAAAACAAGGGTTTTTCTTGCATTTGAAACCAGTAAAAAAAAACTAACCTAAAAAGGCAAAAAAACGATTCCAGAAATCCGGCTCGAAGGACCAAAAATGGGGCTCCCTGGTGGTCCAGATAGGAGAGTTGTCTGGAATTTAACGGTGTCAGATGTGGACTGTAATTTTAAGGGAATAAGGTCATAGGCTAAGCTGGTACAAGGGATTCTGAAATGGTCTAGTTTACCTTCTAGGTTAGTGTAGCAATAAACAAATGTATGTAAGGTAAAAATAATGCATTTTCACTTACCATTTTTATACAGGAAGTGGAACTCATGGGAGGACGTGCTGTTCAACCGTATTTTTTGCACCCCACATGAATGTGGTAGGAGAGTCGCTAACACGCGTGTATTATCGTTCGAAGGCGAAACGGTTCTCTGTTCCTGCAGCAGGTATTCGCTGCTGCGTTCATTCTCCCACATGGCGCCCAGTGGCGTCGTTAATCCATAGGCGTAGGAGAAAAGGGAATAAGTAGGAGGGAATGAGATTACGAAGGTCCATATTAAAGGAACTAGGAACCTTAGTAATTCAAAACGCATTTTATGTAAAGTAAATTAATTATAGCAAATTGTAATATTTGCCTTTAAAACCGCGGGAGTTTCAAATGCAAATAACCCAGTAATTTTAAGTACTTAATTAGTTAATTAATACTAAATAAACAAAAAATAGAAAATGCTCTAGTGAATCACCAAATAGCCTAATTCGAACCAATTTGGTAAATTACAGCAAAAAGAACATATTTACAAAAAGGAAGGCGGGACGAACCAAAAATATTAAATTTTCTTTCTTACATAAAAACATGGCGTCCCAAACTATATTCCCTGATAGTCGGAAAGGTTACTTGAAAGTAGTTGCGGCTTTAAAGTTGATCCAAAAAGTTATTTTGTCTACATTGTTACATCAGATGTCACTATGATGACACAAACTTTTGTGGTAAAAATTAAAGTTATAATGTAGTTGTCGGATACACTTGTTTGGGACTCCAATGAAGCTTAACTTTCTAGTGGTAATTAAGTAGGATATAAAAGTCAGGGCGACTACGAAATAACGACTAAAAAGAAAGTAAAACTTTAGCAACGTCCTATTGTGGTAGAGAAGACTATCAGAATCGACTATCAAGAAACAATCCTATGAAGTAGTTTAGAGGGTCGTTTTTACGAAACATCTACTATTTCCTGATACTAAATAGTTGTTAGAACTAAAAAGTAACAAATTTTGGTTGGGATCACCACATTTCTACTATAAGAAAGTAGCAAAGCCTTTAGAACATGTAGCCGCTACTATAAATGTTAGTTGGGCAACAGTACTCGACAGTACACGACAGGACCCAACAGTACACGACAGTACTCGACAGGACCCAACAGTACTCGACAGTACACGACAGTACTCAACAGTACTCGACAGGACCCAACAGTACTCGACAGTACACGACAATACCCAACAGTACTCGACAGTACACGACAGTACTCAACAGTACTCGACAGGACCCAACAGTACTCGACAGTACACGACAATACCCAACAGTACTCGACAGTACACGACAGTACTCAACAGTACTCGACAGGACCCAACAGTACTCGACAGTACACGACAGTACCCAACAGTACTCAAGTCCTGTTGGACGCTGTACAAAATTTTAGGGTGCCGATGACCCCTCGAGTTTTTGTTTTTTTTAAGGGTGGGGGTAGATTTCAAAAATTTGAGTTTAGGTCAAAACATGGCTTGTGTGGTATCAAACAAAAGGTAATTTAGTCTGGAGTTGAATAATTAGTTTTTAGTTATATTAGCTCACACGTACACTATAACTATAGTACCTAGTGTGAGCTTAGGGGCCCATATATTGGCAGAGTATTTTTAAAGGATTTGGATAATATTTTTTTTCACTTTTTTCTCGAAAATTTTTCAAATTATGCTTTTTCCAAATTGTTCTAGATGACAAAAAATGTCGAATATTTTCCAAATTATTTTTTTTTCATTTTTTAAAATATTTGCTTTTTTTTTTTGAAGAATCGGACCTGTGTGAGACATATTGTTTTATATCTAGACGATTCTATCCAAATCGATTGTTGGCCGTTCCAATTTTATTTAAAAAAAAATCAAAATTTCTGCCATTATTAAGTATTTTTCTATAACAATTTTATATAAAAATACTTAATAATGGCAGAAATTTTGATTTTTTTTTAAATAAAATTGGAACGGCCAACAATCGATTTGGATAGAATCCTGTAGATATAAAACAATATGTCTCACACAGGTCCGATTTAAAAAAAAAAGAAAATATTTCAAAAAATGAAAAAAAAAATAATTTGGAAAATATTTGACATTTTTTGTCATCTAGGACAATTTGGATAAAGCATAAATTGAAAAGTTTTCGAGAAAAAAAGTAAAAAAAAAATATTAAAAAAAAATTAAAAATTTTGATTTAGTCGGGAAATTTTAGCTTATTTAAAATTTTGCAAAATTAACGTAAAAAAAATATTTAGGGTAAAAATCATATTTGGAGACACATAATTATTCTATCAAAAAAAGCCTTTTTTTCAGGCACTACATTTATTTTTTCTGTTTTTATTGCTTGTATGAAACATATTTGTTAAAAATTTAGTACCAATATAAATAAAAGTTAATAGAAAATTAAATATTTCTTTTTTATATTTTCAAAATATATACTTGAAAATTTCAACAAAATTTTTCTGCCACAAAAAAATTTTTGCCAAAATGTTTTTTTTTGCGCAAATTTTGGCCGCCATTTGATTTGTTGAATTTGATTTATCGTTGGTTTAGCTTTACAAAACTGAAAAATTTTCACAAATTTCATAAAATTCTTGCTACATTCAGCATAAATTCAAAGCAGTTGCCAGGGATTGCTAAGAATTGATTTGTTGAATTTTATTTTTTAAATTTTAATAAAAAATATAAAATAAATAATTTTTTTTAAAATTATAACATATTTTTAAAAATAAAAAATTTTAATCTTATTTATTTAAAAAATAATATTTATTTATATAAATTTATTTTAAAGCGGGCATATAGAATTTCAAAAATGGAAAATTTTTGGCACAAATATAAAATTTTAATTTGTTCAAAATTTTAGGTATTTATTAATCTATAAAGAATTATAAATTATTGAAAAAAAAAGGTCTATTCATTATTACGAATTTAATTAATTGTTTTAAATTAGTAAAATCAGTGAAAGAAACTAACTTTCTATTTTTTCGCAATGCCAATTCCCGATCGATTTTAAGATTTTACCTTTTGAAATTAACAAATTTTTATTATTTAATTTGTTCATTAGTAATAAAGGTAATCAAACAACGAACCGAACCAATCAACTAATCAACCGATCAGCCATCAAGAAACCTACCAACCAACCAACCAAATAAGTAATTAACTAATTGGACGGATTGGACTTTTCTAACCATTTTATCTCAAGCTTGGAATCTTCAAGGGTTTTTTCATAATTTCAGTCTGCCAAGTTTCAGCCTTCAAGCAAGGAAGTGTCGTATTATTTTGATGATCTTAATATGAGTGGGTGAGCCAGTGAGTGACAAATTCGATGTTTATAAAAATTCCGTAACTACTTTACTGCTTCATGGAAGTCGGTGAAACTTAAAGGAATTTCTAGCTTTATCGAGGAATACGACTGTGCAAAGTTTTGCCGCTCACTCTGAAGTAGAGTTATAGAGAGGTCAAATATGGGTTGAAATATTTGAAGAAAAGGTGATACAGCAGTGGACACGAACTTGGCGGGGCACTGCCGTACTCCCTAAACACTCTAGATAAAAAAAGTTAAAACTAGGACACTATTAAGTTTAGGAACGCACTATCTGTTTTTATGAAATTGATATTGTGAATGGCATTGTTCATTTCTATTTTGCGCTAAATAATTTTATTTATTAAAATATAAAACATCGAATACAAGATTTTTTATTACGAGACATAACTGGTAATATTTGATCTACATATATGCACGCAATAAAAGCAAAAGTTATTTCAACTCTTACAGGATACATTTATCTGCTTCATAGACGTATAAAAGGGGTATTCTACATGCCACTCTAAGATTTTGACAGGTGACAAGAAAAATATTTTAACTCTATATTAGCATAAAGTAAGTTGCGAAACTACATGCTAATCGAAGGGCCTTCTATATCCCAATGTTAAAAAAAATTAACAAAATTTTTGTGTTAACAGGTCAACAGTATTTTGCTCTTTCACTCCATAATAAACAGGCTAGTTTTAAATAACAACTACTTCTCTAGCTACCTGCCATGCCACCAAGGACAATTAATTACAAATAAATCACAGCCGTGTTTCTGCGATCACAGTTCTATATCTGTTATTCTTACTATGTAGCTTCCAAAAGCTTTCATTTCAAACAGGAAGCATCGATCCTCTATTTTTCAGGTGACATATTGAGGGCTTTATCCATTTCACCTTGGATTTGGCTGGGTCGGATTGATTTCTTCTATTTAATAATTATTATATTTAACTTTTGTTTGTCATGAAATAACACTTCACCTGGATTTTTTCGAAGCCAATAAGTGCTAAAGCTTGAGCTTCAACAGATAAAGTTGCAAAACTAACACTTTTAGTGAAACAGCTAACAATCGTCAGTGCGTAGCGTAAACCTTTTCTCTCCCATGGTCAGAACTCCCGTAGCTACCAAGAGCATAAAAGCCCACAACTATACTAACAAAGAAGAATCAAAAATCATGGAACGGTAATCAGTGCTTCGGTAGCTCTCTCTCCCAAACACTACTACTACCACAACTAGTAAAGTTTGGAACAAATAAAAAAATTAAGTCTAGTCTTGGAAAGTGATTTTGAAAATACGCCACTGTCAATTAAGCACAAAAAACATCAATGTGTTGATTATATCCTGGATATCATTTATACTTAGTAATATAGCAGTTGATTTTCTTCATGCAAGAAAGGTTGTTTGATATGAAGCAATTAAAACTAATAGCAATGTTCATATCGGCAGACAGGAGTGCAACAGCAACAGCCTTTGAATTAAATGGAGAACAAGAAAAAAAGTATTAAGCCATCATAAAAGAAAAAAAAAACAATATATCGTCGTTGTCTTTGGCTTTAAGACCCAGGATGACCTTCCACCTGAACTTGGGCCACTTTGAAGGTTTTACCAGTGTTTACAATATAAGTTTAATTACTTTAACAACTCCTTGACATTGCAATTCTAGGTCTGAAGGCTTCGGAATTGCGAAAGAAACTGCGGGACTGGACGCGATTTGCAAAACGTCAATTGAGATTACGGGCCTTCGGCCTTAGTGTACGGATATTGAGGGTAGTTGGTATCCCCTCCATAAATACGTAAAACTTTCAAACTTCCGAAGTCAAAATTGTTCAACAGATTCGAGAAAAGGCAGAGAGAAATAAAAAGATCAACCATGATGAAATATAGCTCTTTTGTAAAAGGGGAATAAATATCGTTATATTCCCACCATATTTAAATTATTTTAGGTCAATATTACCGATATTATGCATATTTATAAATTTCATTGACACGGTTTGTTACGTGAAAAAGTGTAAACATAAGTAAGAAGTTTCTTTCTCGTTACACTTTTTTGTGAGACAACAATTACTTACTAGGTGTGTTAATATCGTTAAGATGTTCTCCCAGATAAACGGTCACGGTAACCCCAAAAAGTGTCTGATATCTGATTACTGTATGTGCAACAGTACCTACACTAGTTGCAGCTAGTAAAGATCAAAAGTAATCCATCGAGTACAAGAAAAAATGAGTGCTCTTTACCAATCTCTGGGTAACTCACAAAAACTGAAACTATTTGACCAAGTCATAAACTTTTCCCAGGTACCTTAAAAATATTATAGAGAGACCATGCGGTTGACAAGATTTAAAGGGTCAGAATGTCTTATGGGTATGCAAGATGGCTTATAGTACAGTTTAGGGACTTTAATATTTCTATTGGATTAACTAACGATTGTGGGACCTAAATTAATTTATAGAATCATCAGATAGTAGCCAGAGCAAAAAAAAAGTTGCAACATCGGGGGCATAATCAAAGGGGCTAAGGGGACTAAATCCACTAATACTATTGAAAGGTTCATGGGACGTTCACCTCTAGATATGAAATTAATAAATAAAGCCCTAAGTTTCTAAGGATTAATCCGTCCTAAACTTTTTGCTATGCAAAACTCTATATAGACGTTTTGAAGATCTGCCCTGTTCTTCACATCACCATTAATATGATTCTCCAAACAGGCACGAATCTATGGGAGAGGAAAAAGGGGAAAATTTTCCCCCCCAAATCTCAAACTGACACCGTTATTATGTCCTGATCACTATATAAAATAGTTTTATGCTATATTTATTATGAATTTCCCCCTCCCAATAAAGTTCCTAGATTCGTCCGTGTCACCAAAACTCAAACCGTTACAACCTGAAAGAACTCCGTACTAAAAACCTTGTATACCGATGGCTCGAGGATTTTTAGGGGTAGGATTACCTCCGTTAAACAGAAGTAACTAAAAGGAGGAAATCTTGTTTGTCCCTACTAAGTGTCTAAACTTTTTTACTGTGCTGTGTGCCAAGCCAGGTGGAAAAACCGCCTGACTGCCGATTAATTTTTTTTGTTTTGAAGTAAAACAGTTGAGTTCTGCGGGCCGTTGAAAAATCAAATTTTACACATTCCGTTTAAATATTTTGCGGCTCGATACGCCATGGATCGCTGAACAAAATTGCAAAATTGGTTTTGGGCTTATAACAGAGACTTTTTTGCAATTGCAACTAGGGCTGCTATTCCCAGCATCCTTTGTAGCAAAAGAACACAGAAAACAACCCGTTTCAATATATATATTATTTAAAGCATTTTTTGCCATCGTTCCGCCAAAAGGCCATGGAACTTTCATTATTGATAAGATTAAAAAATCTTCCTATATACCAAATAAATATTTAAAATTACGCTCAATTCTGTTCTAACGTTTATACCGTTAAGGTAAATGCTATATTGACCATGAAGATTCTGCTTAAGAGATAAAAACTAATTTAGCATGTGTTTAGATAAAAAATAGAACAAAAGGGTGTACCCCGGTCTTAGCAAATCGCATCGGTCCCTGAAATAAAAGTTAAAGAAGAGGGGGAACACCAGAAGAGAAATTATAGGCATGTAGACAAGAGCTGATTAGACTTATCAGGGGAAATCCAAAGAGGTCGCGTTACGAGATCAAGATTATCTTTTCTTTAAAATTTGCAAAACGATAAGAAGGTAAGAATTACGTTTTTATAGACCTGCTAATTTCTTTTTCGGGCATTATGCCGTTGTTAAAATTTACTATCAAGGAAAATGTTCAAATGGTATTTTGCAGAAAACTCCGCTCGGGATGTAATAAATTTGTTTATTGCTAAGTATGAGGACTGTGAAATTCCTTGCAAAACTACCATATTGAACAAAATTAACCATTTTAATAAATTTGAGGGCGTTAAGCGCTGCAGAAACTGTAGCGACAATGAAGGGGTGGAGGATCCAAAACCCATGTCGGGGCAAAGACAACAGCGAGAAACTGCCGTTTGTGCCGCGACTAAAGTATTCCCTCCTTTTTCAAGTTCAGCCATTGCTAAAAATATATCTGACGATATTCCCCCCAGAACCATTCGAAACATTTTAAACATACATGAATACAAAGCCTACAGGTTAAAATATCAGGAAGTGTTTTCTGAGGACAATATTTTACGGATAGAATTTTGTGAAAAAATTATGGATCCTGCAATTCAGGATGAAAATTTTCTCAGTAATATTTTAAATTGAAAAAATAATCTATTTCTCAAGTAGAGTTTGCAAATTACAAAGAAAAGACTTAACGTCTTCTCCACTAAAGTCTTTATTATTTCGGGTTTTATCTGGACATGTTTAGAGTCTAAAGAGACCCATCATCAGCTTTCAAAAACCTTCAAAAGACACTCATACCCCTAGCAAGCTAATGCGAGGGTTCAAATAGTTGCTAATACTACTTAAAAAGCAACTAATTTTTTTAAATCCTATTTTCACTTGAAATCTTAATTAACTTTTACCAAAAGCCATTGGCAAATTACTGACCTCCTAAGAACGATGATTATATTTATTTCTTGATGCTTGACAACTTTGACAGCTATCTATTTAAAATAATTGTGTATCAAAAGAATATTCTTGAAGCTTTTAAAAAAAAATCGTTTTCTTTGAGTTTTTATACAAATTTTTCTAAGTATTTCACAATTTTCGCCGGTAAAGTTTTTTCTCTAAAATTTTATTTTTGTGTTTCTCCATTATTTCTTGAAAATTTTTTTAGCCCTGGCGTAATAGGCATTTTCGTTAGCTTTCTAGAAGAAGTATTAATCTCTCATAAGCTTTGCTCCATTTAACCCAACAAACAATTAAAGTTGTAACGACGAAACCCCAACTAGAAAGAATTTCTTAAAAGTAACCGCAACGTACTCCCGCTACGTCTCAGTATACCATACAGCGACGTTATAATTCCCTAAGTGGGGAACCAATTACTGGTTATAACTACTTGGCCAAGTGTTTAAAGTCACTGTAGTAACAACTACACTACTACGTCGTAGCCAGGTATCTACTACGTCGTAGAGGCTGTTTTTTTCTGTAATGGCATAAAAGTTGCGATGTAGTTGCAAATAATATAATCGTTTCTTTTTGGTAGAATTGTTACATAATATGGTGGACACAACAGTAAACAGACTCGCTTAGTTTTTTTGTTTGGTTATGGTTATAATATGAACTATGTTATCCAAAAGTGTGAGAATTTACGAGCAGAGGATCAAAATTCGAGTGCGACGCAAAGTTTTTTGTATAACATGCATTATATATATTGCAAAAAACCGGTGCGCCCGTAAAATTGAGCCGTTTTCTGGTAGCTGATGGAATTTTTGTGTTGTGATTTTGGAGGTTATGTTTTCATAATCGACAGTTAACTCCAACAAATGGTGCTTAAGAAGAGCATTTTTGGTAAGCTTCAACTAATTTGTTTATAAAATAGTATGGCTCTTTAATATGAGCTCATAAAACGACAACAAAAATATTAAATTTTCTTTCTTACATAAAAACATGGCGTCCCAAACTATATTCCCTGATAGTCGAAAAGGTTATGAAAGTTGCGGCTTTAAAGTTGATCCAAAAAGTTATTTTGTCTACATTATTACATCAGATGTTACTATGATGACACAAACTTTTGTGGTAAAAATTAAAGTTATAATGTAGTTGTCGGATACACTTGTTGGGGACTCCAATGAAGCTTAACTTTCTAGTGGTAATTAAGTAGGATATAAAAGTCAGGGCGACTACGAAATAACGACTAAAAAGAAAGTAAAACTTTAGCAACGTCCTATTGTGGTAGAGAAGACTATCAGAATCGACTATCAAGAAACAATCCTATGAAGTAGTTTAGAGGGTCGTTTTTACGAAACATCTACTATTTCCTGATACTAAATAGTTGTTAGAACTAAAAAGTAACAAATTTTGGTTGGGATCACCACATTTCTACTATAAGAAAGTAGCAAAGCCTTTAGAACATGTAGCCGCTACTATAAATGTTAGTTGGGAATTTAATATAACGTCACCTTAATTCTGACACGTCGTAACCCAACTCAACAAAATTTTACAGGAATAAGAAAAGTTAGAAGCAAATGCCATAAGGTAAGCATTATGCGACTGACAGACAGACAGACAGACAGACAGACAGACAGACAGACAGACAGACAGACAGACAGACAGACGGCAAGACGGCAAGACAAAAAAGTTTCAAAATCATCTGAAACGGAAAGATATATAAAAAATTTTGAAATCGGAGCAACTTTTTTTTTCTCGAAAAAATTAGGATCACCATAATATAGTATAGTAGTAGTGTGAGCTAAAAATAGAAGTGAAAGAAATTGGATCAGATTTTCTTCATCACGATAAGCGCATTACGACAAAGGTAAGCTGCCGCAACGCTTTAAAAAGCATCACTAAACAAAACAAAAAAATGAGAAATAAACACAATTTGATTCGGTAGAATAAGAACGTTCTCTACCCCCCCCCCCCCCCCCCGGTACTATAAGAGTGCTGCCCTATAAGTACCATCGTGATAATTCTCAGTGGCGGGGTTAGCAAAGCAAAAATATCAGTTCAATCAAAGCGGTGGCCATCTCGATGTCAGTAAGAGTCGTAGTTATATTTTGCCCACAGACAATAACTTTACGGATATAACTGGGAAGTGATCATTCACAAGAAAAAGGTTTTATTTCACTTCCAATTATACCATAGGATCTAAAAAAGGCATTATTATGGAATCACGGATCTTGAAGGTAAACTATTCACTTCCGCCAAAAGCTCTCGACGTTCGTTCGTTTGTTTTGGTTTATGTTTGTTTTGTGATTAATGGCCACCTGATCTGACATAAACCAGGGTCGGGCAAAGGCAGTCCCCGTGGTCCGGACGTCAAATTTAAAGTCAATTAAGCGATGGACCATCGGGTTAGTTGTTCTCTTTCTTCAAATTCAAGAATCTAACAGAGAGTGTTTAACCAAGGAACGACAAAATATCATGCATTTTCATTGTTCTTTAACCACACACCGCACTTTACGTACCATTTAAGGAAAATTTATACTGCTATAGAGCTAAAATTTCATGTAACATTTAGAGAAAATTTGTACTGCCAAAGAGCTTAATTTTCACGTACCATCTAAAGAAAATTTGTACCGCCGAGTAGCTAAATTTTCATGTTCTTATATAAAGAAAATTTGTTCTGCCAAAGAGCTAAATTTTCACGCAACATTTAAAGCAAATTATTATAATAATTGTATTAAAAACATTTTAAGTAATAAAATATTGAATTTAATATGACATAAAGAAATATTACGCTGATTACGAAAATCGAGTGAGACTAGGGTCAATCCTTTGAAAAATATATCTGTATACCTCAGAAAGTAAAAGTGATCAATGAAATTTAGTTTGTCTTTTTGTTTTCCTACAAAAAAAAGCAGTTTACAATAAGTATAAGGACACTACTGCTTTGAGAAATATACGATTATGTTTTTGTTATTTTTCATGTTCCTGGGAGTTTTGACTAGTTTGAATAGTGTCCTTATTCCTACTATATCGCGTGTAGTTTCTTAGAGTCATAAACATTTTAGCCATTGTTTGTTTGCATTTAAAGGCTAATTATTTTTTTAAGTAATAAAAGGTCTAATTAAATACAAACATTTCTTCATCTAGCATCATTTCCGTTTAAATAAAGAACACGGCGCAATTTTTATTACTTTTTGCCCTGGGCGCAAAACTAAATAGAATCAGCTCTAACCGGATTTAAGTTTTAAAATGAAATATTTATGAAGGTTTTAAAGTCTGCTTCTCACGATTCCACTTTTTTCTGCTGGCGACTGTTACCGCTTCAGCTTAACTTCATTGCAAAATATCTGCAAAGTTCAGAGCTTGTAGGGTTGCCAACCGTCCTCCAGCCAGGAGGACAGTCCTCCTTTGAGGCAAAATGTCCTCCGTCCTCCACAGACCCTGTGGAGGACGCCATTTGTCCTCCTTTATCAAAATTATGTGCTTAAATCAAAAATAACGTGATAAAAAGACATGAGAAATGACCCGAATTCATAGTTGTTCCCCATTTTTTTTCTCTGTCATCCATATAAAATAACACATTTAAGAAATAATTAAACGAAGCCTGAGGACCGTCTGTAAAAACAGCCCTTAGCAACGGCGGCATCATTCGTAAGTTTTCGTCACGCCTCCCGCGGCAAAGCAAAGGTCAGTCAAGTGTTCTGTGGTCAGGCCGGCACAGACGATCGCGCATTGAAGATCGCAGAATTTGCACCCTATGTTTGCCTCCAAGTTTTGGTTTGTTTTACTAAGTATTTAATATTTTTTATCTTTACTCTTGGGGTATAGTAGTAAGATAAGTAAACAGTCACTTAAGATGATTGCCCCAAATGCCTCAATTTACTGTTTTTTTTTTAAATATTATTGAAATCGAGCACTTCTGCTTATGCTGCAATATTTTATGCTGAGTTTATACACTATGCATACAGATAAAAATAATAGTTGATTCTTTAAAATAAAAAGTTGGAAAACTTTTAACTTATTTTTATTTTTATCTGAAAACAGATGTGCAACATCACATCATATGATCTTTGTTGTTGTTTTGGTATAGAACTTGATTCTTTTTTTCAGTTTTTTTTTAATCATTTTAAGATTTTTAAGCAATCCAACTTTAAAAAGCCATTTATTTATCTTTTAATTCAAAACAACTTACAGATTGTGTTTTTTTACAAAACTATTGATGTTTGTTTTTTATTTTGGCTGTCTAAATAGCAAAATAGGTATTTTAATTTTTATATACATAACCCCAGCATAAAAATAAAACAAAAGTACATACTAAAATAGAATTCATATTATTTTCTACAAAAACTACCTCCGATAATGAAGTTTTTCACTGAAAACGGCGTTTTTCACAGAGCAAGTGCAAAAGTTTTGCACACGCTGTATATTGCATGAAAATTTTTTTTCCTACTTGCGTGCGTAAAAGTGCACTTTTACGCACGCATTTGCGTGCGGAAAGTTGAACTTTCCGCACGCCGTGAATTTTAGGCCTAATTAGACTTATTGACCCATTTATAAACTCAATTAAATTAAAAATGAGGCCTAATTAGACTTATTGACCCATTTATAAACTCAATTAAATTAAAAATGAAAACAGAATTTGTTTTTTGCTGTTTTAATGTAAAATATACCAAATATATTAAAATGTAAAACCAAGCTTTTTATGCAACTAGGAAAAATTTTGTACCTAACTCTTGCGGAAAGTGCCTTTTCCGCCCTTGACGGCGTGCCCGAACTCCGCAAAGCGTCGTTCGGGCAACTGCCGTCGCGTGCGTAAAAGTATCACTTTCCGCACTAGTTAGGTAAATAACTATTTCACAACTCGCTCGAATTATGGACCTCGCTAAGGCTCGGACCACCAAACTGTCCCATATAAATAAATTCATTTTTAAAACTTGTTTTTTAAATAACTCTTAATTTTGATTGGGCTGTTTCAACAGCAAAATATTTTTATTTTTACTTTAAAATGAGTCTCAGTGGCGGCTCGTGGTCATTTGCAAAGGTGAAGCAAAACAATGACATAAAGGTACTCGCCGCAGGCAACAAAAATTAGGCATCATGATCAAAAACATTAATTTTGAGCCTTAAAAAGTAGTTATTGTAAAAAATAATATGATATTTAAGCTCCTGATTAATTTTTTTCTGTATAAACCAAGCACACAATACGTTTCTGTTCTGAAACGACGGAATAAACCATTTGTATCTCCTTTTTTAAGTTTTACCTCCCAGCCAAGGTTGGAAATAAATCATGGCAACGCGAGTCTTATTTGCTGGTGCACCAAGCAAAAAAAGAATTCGACGTCATGCCGCACAAGTCTCTTAGATTCTTTAGCCAGGACGTGTTTCTTCTTCTTTGGCGTCTCTTGCTTTTAATTTTAATTAACTTTGTAGTAGCTTGTAATTTGGGGCGCTCATTCCGCGTCATATTAAAATGTCGAAAAAAATATCGAACCGTAATTTGGTCGAAAATAAAACAATCGAAAATAGAAAAGACGAAAATAATTTAAATGAAACGTAGTTTTTTCGATCCGTAAAATTGTCGAAATAATTTAAACATAGCGTCATTTCATCAAAGTGTAAAAACGTCTTTTTTAATAAATGTGTTTTGAAAATGATTTTTTTTTTTTAATTTAAAAACATACCAATGTACGTACCTACCTAGTAAATTTTTATATTATGTTTATACGTATAGAGCTTTATTTTAAGGAACGTGCACTAGATTTTTTTTTTTAATTATGAGATCATATAAAAATGTCCTCCTTTGGCTCCAGTAGAAGTTGGCAACCCTAAGAGCTTGTAAACCAACATTCAGCGTATTCTATTAATATTTACTGTTATCTATGATTTCCATGATCCTATTAATATGGTAAAACCATATGAATAACCCTAAATTACCAAATTTTGTTTGTAGTGGCAACATTGGCCTATGCACTTTTTTTATTTAATTTTCTGTCTGTCTATCATCGAACACACTGCCTTCTCCCATGCAAGATCCAGGTCCACGTCGTCTGTCTGATTCTAATTATCGATAACACACGAATAGAAATAGTCTCATAGTACTTTTGACTTTTAAATTGACACGTGGATAAACAAAAACTTAAATCAGTCTCAGTAAATTAGATCAAGGAATAAAATAACAAGAAACGCTACATAAAAAATTGAAAATTTCCTGTACAGAGACATTAATTTAAAGCTTAGGACAAGAATACTGTATTGCTGCGTTTTCTCAACCCTTTTTAGGGAAGTGGAGCAGGGACTATAAAAAAGAGTAAAATAAACAGACTTAAAGATATGACTATAATAATATACGAATCAAGAACTGATGCAGATAATACGGCAAATAGACCTCTCTATATATTTTGTGGTTGTCGAAAAAGTAGGCTTTGATATTTTATCTATCTAATATAGATAGTGAGTAGCAAATTGGGTATATAACTATGTAAAATGATTTTTACTGCAAGGAGCAATAACCACATAGAAACCGCACAGGAAAATAATTGAATTATTTTATGTTCTTTGGGCAATAACAGATGGAATTATACGCATTTGGAAGACCCCATTGGTGTTCGATTGTTTTTTTATTGATTCTTCCACAAAATGTTGCAAATGTTTGCAGGGCCTCTTCCATTGCCGTTTTTGATTTTAAAATAAATAATTTATATATTTTTACAAGCTTTTATTTAACTTCACCTGTATATATGTATGTATGTAATCAAATCTTGCAACTCATTTTGAAGAACTTCCAAACATCCGATTGACTTCAAATTTCTCATAGCGTCTTAGTTCCGATGACAATACAATAATATGGTTTCATCGGGTACCTACCTCCCCCCTAACGTGGGGGGTGGAGAGGGGGTAAAACTTTAACTTGTCCGATTTTAACCAAAATTGGTATCTGGGGGTTTTTGAGGATGAGAAATACGAATATTTGATCAGATTACCAAAATTCAATATGGCGGATTCAAAATGAACGATTTAATGTCAAGTTTTTCTGATTACTTTCAACTGACTTCCACGTATTCGATTGACTTCAAATTTCGCATACCGTTATAGTTCCGATGACAATCCAATAATGTGGTATCACTGACTGCCTACCTCACCCCTAACCTGGAGGGCGGAGAGGGGGTAAAATTGTAGTTTGTTGGATTTCCACCAAAATTGGTATCTGGGGGTTTTTGAGGATGGGGGTTCAGATTACAAAAATTCAATATGGCGGATTCAAAATTGACGATTTAATGACGAGTTTTTCTGATTTCTTTCAGCTGACTTCCACGTAGGTATCTGATTGATTTCAAAATTCACATACTCCCCCGCTAAAAAGGGGGGGGGGCGTAGAAGAGGTAAGGCTTTAGTTTGTTCGATCTCGACCAAAATTAATTAATTCTAGCGTATAATGATCATAATAATAACGAACAGTTTTAGGGATTGACAGGAAAGACTCCCTGCAATATTTATGCATATTTATGCGCTAGCTGAAATGCATAGACAAATCTAAAAATTCGAAAATAAATTTAGAAAAAAAAACTTTTTGAAAACAAGCTTTTATAACATGGACTAAAAAGCATAAAATAATTTTTTGAGTGTTCTGATATCATAATAATAAAAGCGATGGGCGTATTTAATATTAGGTAAATGCCTTTCCATGCGCATTTGGTGGAACGTCCACAACCGATGATGGGCCGACTCTTCTTTTTCAATGTGACAAAATAAATCGACACACTGCCGGTCGCGGATGATCTGCCTAATATGAAGCAGTCCATAATGTCCATCCATATCAGAAAAATGTAAGGGTAGTTTGAGTCAGCGGCGTAGCGTGTGGGGGCGCGGGGGATTCGTCGCCCCCCCCGCCCCGAGGGTAGTGGCGCCCCATAGGTGGCCGAAGCGCCCTCAGCTTTATTAAGTCGGGCCGGTAATGGCCAATTGAGTGGGTGCCAAGGGAAACTAACGACATGAAGACCTTTTTTTTTGTTTTTTTTTGGTCGCAAGATTCGTGAGAGGCGCCCTTGTGACTTATCGGCCGCCCCCTCACACATGATGACCTTTTTTTTTGTTGTCGCAAGATTCGTGAGAGGCGCCCTTGTGACTTATCGGCCGCCCCCTCACACATGATGACCTTTTTTTTTTGTGGTCGCAAGATTTGTGAGAGGCGCCTTTTTGACATTTTTGTTTTTTTTTTGTCACAAGATTTTTCATTAGTTTTCAGAGGCGCCCTTTTTAGCTGTCGCCCCCCCCCCCCCCCGCCCTTTCGGGCACGCTACGCCGCTGGTTTGAGTAGGGTTGGGGTGGGTTGGGTTGGGTTGGGTTAAATTGTTTACCCTTACATTTCTCTGCTATAATTTAATAAATTTGGATTTTCACTAAACTTCGAATTAACAAGGTAAAACAAAAACGGTTAAATTTCCTTACGCCCATCGCTTTTATTATTATGATATCAGAACACTCAAAAATTATTTTATGCTTTTTAGTCCATGTTATAAAAGCTTGTTTTCAAAAAGTTTTATTTTCTAAATTTATTTATCATTAGAATAACAATTGTATAAAGAATAGTCGCCTCTAAAAAAATTTCAGTAAAGGCAATTCTTGTATATGTAAAGAGATCTTAATCACTTTAGTAAGCGATTCGCCATGGTGCTTCAAATTAAAATTTTGTTTGCTAAAATGAAACTCAATTTTATTATAATTATTTTACGATTTAAAAAAAGCCTCACGCAATAGGAATATTATTAATCTTTAACGATTTTTCTCCGTCACAGACAACCATTTTTAATTGGTTTGTGGAGTTTAAGAGTGAATGGACTACCCGTCCACTGCGGTTACCCCCAAAAACATAAAGGATATAAGTGATACCTCGGTAGGTGAGGAAAGTATGGGGCATTTGCCTTATTGACAAAATTCAAGTCAAAGGTCGCACACAACTTTTTCACAGGGCAGTTTACCCATTTTTTAAAGTTTTGTGTCAAACAAATTTTCATCTTTTGTCTATAAAAGGAGTCAAAAATCGGCCAATTGCTTTCAAAAAGTGACACATTTTATAATAATTAAATAATCGTTTTTTAATATTTTATATATTTAAGGAAGTTTTAATAGGTGGCCCTTTTTTAAATTTGTCCGAGACGGTCAAATATCTAAAGGGGCCTTAAAGTTTTATTGCAAGTAAATGGAAATGTTAACCAAGTTTTATAGATTTTCTAACTTTACTTGTATACAGGGTGTTAATAAAGTATGTAGCCAAACTTCACGGGGTGATTCCTGGAGTCATTTTAGGAAGAAAAGTTCAAATAAGCATAGGTCCGAAAATGCATATCAAGCAAGATACAGGGTGTTAAACTTTGAAAAAAAAAATGTTTTTGTAAATATCTTCAACATTTTTCGCTTGATTTCATTGAAAATTGGCAGAGATATTTCTAGTATAAACGGCCTACTTTGGCTCTAAAGAAGTTGCAATTAGCAAGTCCAGTGGCGTACCAGGGATGACCTTAGCCAATACTTTGTTTAAAAAAAGTGTACGCCAATGACTTTTTTGGCATTTTTGTATTTTTTTTGTATTGTCCAACTAAAAATACATCTTTTATGTCTTTTGTCTTATTTTTATTACTTGCTCGGTTTTCCAGATAAAAAACTAAAAACATTTTAGTTGGAAAAACATTTTACGGTTAAAAAAAAATACTTTACTGGGTAATTTTTGTTTACAAAATTTAGGGGAAATTGGGAACTAGTGTTAAGGTGCAAAAGTCCAAATTAAAATAAATTTATTAAGTCCAGCGGCGTCTAGGTGCACACCTTAACCAATAATAATAAAAATTAATTGTACGGCAGTAATTTTTTTGCCATTCTTATAAGTTTTCAGACAGCACATAAAAATAAAAATAAAAATAAAAATAAAAATAAAAATAAAAATAAAAATAAAAATAAAAATAAAAATAAAAATAAAAATAAAAATAAAAATAAAAATAAAAATAAAAATAAAAATAAAAATAAAAATAAAAATAAAAATAAAAATAAAAATAAAAATAAAAATAAAAATAAAAATAAAAATAAAAATAAAAATAAAAATAAAAATAAAAATAAAAATAAAAATAAAAATAAAAATAAAAATAAAAATAAAAATAAAAATAAAAATAAAAATAAAAATAAAAATAAAAATAAAAATAAAAATAAAAATAAAAATAAAAATAAAAATAAAAATAAAAATAAAAATAAAAATAAAAATAAAAATAAAAATAAAAATAAAAATAAAAATAAAAATAAAAATAAAAATAAAAATAAAAATAAAAATAAAAATAAAAATAAAAATAAAAATAAAAATAAAAATAAAAATAAAAATAAAAATAAAAATAAAAATAAAAATAAAAATAAAAATAAAAATAAAAATAAAAA
Source organism: Aspidapion aeneum (assembly GCA_963576565.1). Taxonomy (NCBI): domain Eukaryota; kingdom Metazoa; phylum Arthropoda; class Insecta; order Coleoptera; family Brentidae; genus Aspidapion; species Aspidapion aeneum. The sequence goes on from OY755048.1 coordinate 36,098,921, forward strand.
TAAAAATAAAAATAAAAATAAAAATAAAAATAAAAATAAAAATAAAAATAAAAATAAAAATAAAAATAAAAATAAAAATAAAAATAAAAATAAAAATAAAAATAAAAATAAAAATAAAAATAAAAATAAAAATAAAAATAAAAATAAAAATAAAAATAAAAATAAAAATAAAAATAAAAATAAAAATAAAAATAAAAATAAAAATAAAAATAAAAATAAAAATAAAAATAAAAATAAAAATAAAAATAAAAATAAAAATAAAAATAAAAATAAAAATAAAAATAAAAATAAAAATAAAAATAAAAATAAAAATAAAAATAAAAATAAAAATAAAAATAAAAATAAAAATAAAAATAAAAATAAAAATAAAAATAAAAATAAAAATAAAAATAAAAATAAAAATAAAAATAAAAATAAAAATAAAAATAAAAATAAAAATAAAAATAAAAATAAAAATAAAAATAAAAATAAAAATAAAAATAAAAATAAAAATAAAAATAAAAATAAAAATAAAAATAAAAATAAAAATAAAAATAAAAATAAAAATAAAAATAAAAATAAAAATAAAAATAAAAATAAAAATAAAAATAAAAATAAAAATAAAAATAAAAATAAAAATAAAAATAAAAATAAAAATAAAAATAAAAATAAAAATAAAAATAAAAATAAAAATAAAAATAAAAATAAAAATAAAAATAAAAATAAAAATAAAAATAAAAATAAAAATAAAAATAAAAATAAAAATAAAAATAAAAATAAAAATAAAAATAAAAATAAAAATAAAAATAAAAATAAAAATAAAAATAAAAATAAAAATAAAAATAAAAATAAAAATAAAAATAAAAATAAAAATAAAAATAAAAATAAAAATAAAAATAAAAATAAAAATAAAAATAAAAATAAAAATAAAAATAAAAATAAAAATAAAAATAAAAATAAAAATAAAAATAAAAATAAAAATAAAAATAAAAATAAAAATAAAAATAAAAATAAAAATAAAAATAAAAATAAAAATAAAAATAAAAATAAAAATAAAAATAAAAATAAAAATAAAAATAAAAATAAAAATAAAAATAAAAATAAAAATAAAAATAAAAATAAAAATAAAAATAAAAATAAAAATAAAAATAAAAATAAAAATAAAAATAAAAATAAAAATAAAAATAAAAATAAAAATAAAAATAAAAATAAAAATAAAAATAAAAATAAAAATAAAAATAAAAATAAAAATAAAAATAAAAATAAAAATAAAAATAAAAATAAAAATAAAAATAAAAATAAAAATAAAAATAAAAATAAAAATAAAAATAAAAATAAAAATAAAAATAAAAATAAAAATAAAAATAAAAATAAAAATAAAAATAAAAATAAAAATAAAAATAAAAATAAAAATAAAAATAAAAATAAAAATAAAAATAAAAATAAAAATAAAAATAAAAATAAAAATAAAAATAAAAATAAAAATAAAAATAAAAATAAAAATAAAAATAAAAATAAAAATAAAAATAAAAATAAAAATAAAAATAAAAATAAAAATAAAAATAAAAATAAAAATAAAAATAAAAATAAAAATAAAAATAAAAATAAAAATAAAAATAAAAATAAAAATAAAAATAAAAATAAAAATAAAAATAAAAATAAAAATAAAAATAAAAATAAAAATAAAAATAAAAATAAAAATAAAAATAAAAATAAAAATAAAAATAAAAATAAAAATAAAAATAAAAATAAAAATAAAAATAAAAATAAAAATAAAAATAAAAATAAAAATAAAAATAAAAATAAAAATAAAAATAAAAATAAAAATAAAAATAAAAATAAAAATAAAAATAAAAATAAAAATAAAAATAAAAATAAAAATAAAAATAAAAATAAAAATAAAAATAAAAATAAAAATAAAAATAAAAATAAAAATAAAAATAAAAATAAAAATAAAAATAAAAATAAAAATAAAAATAAAAATAAAAATAAAAATAAAAATAAAAATAAAAATAAAAATAAAAATAAAAATAAAAATAAAAATAAAAATAAAAATAAAAATAAAAATAAAAATAAAAATAAAAATAAAAATAAAAATAAAAATAAAAATAAAAATAAAAATAAAAATAAAAATAAAAATAAAAATAAAAATAAAAATAAAAATAAAAATAAAAATAAAAATAAAAATAAAAATAAAAATAAAAATAAAAATAAAAATAAAAATAAAAATAAAAATAAAAATAAAAATAAAAATAAAAATAAAAATAAAAATAAAAATAAAAATAAAAATAAAAATAAAAATAAAAATAAAAATAAAAATAAAAATAAAAATAAAAATAAAAATAAAAATAAAAATAAAAATAAAAATAAAAATAAAAATAAAAATAAAAATAAAAATAAAAATAAAAATAAAAATAAAAATAAAAATAAAAATAAAAATAAAAATAAAAATAAAAATAAAAATAAAAATAAAAATAAAAATAAAAATAAAAATAAAAATAAAAATAAAAATAAAAATAAAAATAAAAATAAAAATAAAAATAAAAATAAAAATAAAAATAAAAATAAAAATAAAAATAAAAATAAAAATAAAAATAAAAATAAAAATAAAAATAAAAATAAAAATAAAAATAAAAATAAAAATAAAAATAAAAATAAAAATACGTAAACGTAAACGTAAACGTAAACGTAAACGTAAACGTAAACGTAAACGTAAACGTAAACGTAAACGTAAACGTAAACGTAAACGTAAACGTAAACGTAAACGTAAACGTAAACGTAAACGTAAACGTAAACGTAAACGTAAACGTAAACGTAAACGTAAACGTAAACGTAAACGTAAACGTAAACGTAAACGTAAACGTAAACGTAAACGTAAACGTAAACGTAAACGTAAACGTAAACGTAAACGTAAACGTAAACGTAAACGTAAACGTAAACGTAAACGTAAACGTAAACGTAAACGTAAACGTAAACGTAAACGTAAACGTAAACGTAAACGTAAACGTAAACGTAAACGTAAACGTAAACGTAAACGTAAACGTAAACGTAAACGTAAACGTAAACGTAAACGTAAACGTAAACGTAAACGTAAACGTAAACGTAAACGTAAACGTAAACGTAAACGTAAACGTAAACGTAAACGTAAACGTAAACGTAAACGTAAACGTAAACGTAAACGTAAACGTAAACGTAAACGTAAACGTAAACGTAAACGTAAACGTAAACGTAAACGTAAACGTAAACGTAAACGTAAACGTAAACGTAAACGTAAACGTAAACGTAAACGTAAACGTAAACGTAAACGTAAACGTAAACGTAAACGTAAACGTAAACGTAAACGTAAACGTAAACGTAAACGTAAACGTAAACGTAAACGTAAACGTAAACGTAAACGTAAACGTAAACGTAAACGTAAACGTAAACGTAAACATAAACGTAAACGTAAACGGTACGGGACTTTTTATAAAGTTTTTGCAGTCACCGTAACATAATTTTAAATGATTTTATTAATTTCTTTTAACCATTCTTGTGTGGCATACCGAAAAAAGGTATTTAATATTCTCGGCAGCTCATAGAACATAATGACTTGACTTGTTCTTGAAATTGAAATCCATAAGAAAACGTTCCGGTAGTACGTAGTTTTTCTTTGCAAAAAAGAGGATGAGAAATTTCTTTGGAACTCCGTCAATCCAGGGACGGGTATGCTTGTCAATAAAAAAGGGAAAATCATCAACAAATTAATCTACTAGACTTTAACCGGCGTATTATATATGGCTGTTAAGATATTGCTCCACTTTGTAATATTCTATAACCGAACATATTTGTTGCATGTACGCAACAACTTGTATCCAAACTGGTTGCCTTTTCTTAGTCTGCTTCATTTTCACTTACAACAAAAATTTAAATACAAGCCTTAAAGGTCCAGGGTTAAAAAATTCTCATTGCTGATCAATTTCTTCGAATGATAGGTGTGCGTGGAAAAGATTGAAATGCATTGCTTGGACACTTTAATCATCTTAGTGATTATCAGTGGCGTAACGTGCCTTGGCGGGGCCCCATATAAAAATTGGGGGCCCTTAGTAAGGGGAAGGACTTTTGTCATTTGTGAAATAAATTTTTTTTTTGCTTACGTACGTTGGGGGCCCCCGCTTCCCAGGAGCCCCTTGTAATTGATACGGCAGGCGGTAGTTACGCCCCTGGTGATTATAGTGGTTTTTTATTTTGTTCCATTTATTTCAGTAACAAAGTGTGGCATATGCACGATCAATAAATGCCTTTTTGCCTTGTAGCCTGATCCGCTCCTCTTAGATCTATTAAACGCCTCATATAGATACCAATAACGTGCGTGAATGGAATCTATTATTCTCTATTGAAATTATTGATAATCGGTCGGATTTTTAGACAGTTTTCTATACACAACAAGTATTACTACTATTACTAGTAACGGTTTCGTCGGCTGCTCATTATGATTTTTTGCATTTTTTGCGTTAGCACCAAGCCAATCATTATAAGAGAATTTTCATACATATTTGTGAGAATGTTTACTTGTCTACACAAGGATTAACCTAGTGATATGTCATTAAATCGATTGAACGACAGGTTATTTAATAATTTCCAAAGATAGAACGTTTAAGAAAGTATTAATGAATAATGAATTTCTTAATTTTATCTAAACAAAGTCAATCGGAAAAATGTATCATAAATTCATAATGAGTATGCTGCGCTGCTACGTTTTCTCAACTCTTCTTTATGGATGTATTTCATTAACAGACAGAGTCACAAATTAAGAATAAACAGACAGAGTCACAAATTAAGAATTTATGCAGATAATTCAAACGGAGGTTACTAATATATAAAATGTCATACTTCCTTACAGAGGCGAAGATATCATTTTGATAAATTAAAGACCAAAGGAGCCAAGGAAGAACAAGAACATTTTGGTTTGTAACATGAGAGACTAGTGCGTACGTCGTTGATTCAACTGTCTAGAGCAAATAATATTCGAATTGCTATGATAATTTTCAACGGCCGCTAGCAAATAGGATAGAATAGATATTAAACGTCACGATACTTTAATCTTTCTAATTGTAAAAAGTCACATGATATAACTCTGTGATTTTTAATTTCGTGTAAAAAATGTAAATGTTTTAATACCATCCTCACGTTTTGTGGTTAAAAGGGTAATAAAGTTTCGATTTTTTTTTGCGCCAATGAACCTTTATACCCGCTATTCTTGTTACTTGTAAAAAAATGTACAACACAACAACAAAGTGATGTATTCAAGTCTATGTAAAACTGTTTGCTTCAACCTACAGAGGTGTTTTTTATGACACAACGACATGACACTTAGATTTTAAAATGCAATTGTGTAAGATACATTATTTGTAGTTACACTTTAATTTTTTTTAATTGAAGGTTTAAGTACTACGGAAATATATACGAAAACTTAAATTAAAGCGGTATACTATAGACTAAAATATATTAGTTTCATATACAGACCATGGATGTAGGTATTCTAAATCTCGAAAACTATAACACTTATTTTATTCATGCTGGCCAAAAACGTTAATGAATAATAAAAATAGGAGACCCGGGACAATTATCTAGACTAATAAGGCCATAATAACGGTATTTGCCTTTTATTAAAATATTAATATAAAATTTTAGTTTTTATAAAAAATTAACTAAAGATATGACATCCAACTTTGTATTTGTTTAGGCTAAAAAAATCTGCTTTTTTTAGTTTTTGACTTTTCTTTAGTAAGTAATTTATTATTTTAAAAAATGAAACTTCCCAACTTTGTTTATTTCTGTAAGGTTTAATACATTCTTAAAAAACACTAGCTTATTTATATTAATATATATATATATATATATATATATATATATATATTAATATATATATATATATATATATATATATATCACTATTATTAGTAAGTTCCTAATAATAATAATCGAAGGCGATAAGTTTCGACAGTTTGGAGTTATGCTTAAAAGCTTGAATTTATCCAAAGCAAGGAAACTTTTTTAAGAGTTGTATGGTCGGGCACTTAACTGAGCTATAATGGAATAATTAATTTATTATTGTTGTTGCCAGGTAGCGCAGCTATTCATGTTATGACAGGGAATTGATTGATCTGATTAGGAAAAAAATATTTTATTATGAATTACCTAGACTAGATTCCTATTCAACCGTCTTACAAATAAAATACTGCCAATAAAATTTACAAAACGACGTATGATGTATTGACGTCTCGGAATATTTTTAAAAATTAAAAAGAATAGATTTGTTAGCCCACGGATAGAAAAAACGCTAAAGGCAGTGGACTGTAAATATTTTAATTAATGATATCGCGAGCAAACATAAATGTATTGATATGAAATTACGAAATAATCAGACGTCCATAGGTAAAATTGTTGGAACCACACAACGGTAATCAGATAAGTGCACTCACCTCCTTTGCAGCCAAATTCTCCTCGTTCCAAGGGGCCCCCGAATGGATCTAATGATGTCATCACGTAGCTGAAGGGTTGAAGTTTCTAGTTCTATGCTTCAGTACACAAAATTCGAGCACTTTCAGGTGTAGATAATTGAAATAGTTGGAGAACGAAATTAACACGCCTTTTCTCTGGGCGATTGACAAGGATCTCACTGGTTGTTGGTGCGCATGTCCAAATACGCGGAATGCGCTTTGTCCTTCATACAGTTGTGTGTTTTTAAAAATATATATAAACAACCGCGAAATTTAGCGGGAGCTAACATAACTGCCCTCCAAAACACACAAATTTAGAATCTCAACCGGACAGATATAGATATAAGAAAAAGAATCGACCGATAAATATAAATGAATGAAAACAGATAAGTATCGTAAGTTTATTTAGATATAACGAAATCCCGAAAAAAGGCAAAACAAACAAACAAACAAAAAATTCAAAAAAAATTAAAAATAAAAAACCTATTGTAATACCCGGTAAAAGGTAGAAAATTAAAATTACTTTTAATTTGGCAAGAGGCACAGTTTTACAACTGGCCGCTTATAAACACCGGTAACCGTTTTTACCGTCGCAAAACGCACCTGACCGTCCCCGCCGGGATGCAGTTCGATGACCCGACCGACCGGCCATTTCAAAGGCGATTGAATGTGATCACTTGTTATGATAACCAAATCATTTAATTTGATATTTGGGGAGAAATCAGTCCACTTGTGTCGCTGTTGTAGCGTATGCAAATACTCTATAGAATACCGTTTCCAAAAATCATTATGTAGTTTTTGGATTAGTTGCCATCTCGAGAGCCGATTTAGGGGAACCTCGGACAAATCTGACTCCGGAATTTCTGAATTAAGGGGTTCAAGTGTCAAAAAATGCCCAGGGGTAAGAGGTTGAAGATCGTGTGGGTCTGAAGAGGCAGGAGATAAAGGGCGACTATTCAGTACGGCTTCTATGCGACAGGTAAGGGTGGACATCTCCATGATAGACAACTTCTGGTCGCCGACGACTCGCACAAAGTGAGTTTTAAAACTTTTGACGCCAGAGGTCCCAGATGCCAACGAATAGAAAGTCTGGTGGCAGCACTTCTTGCGTAATCCAGTAATTGGTTACGAAACCCTATAAAATTACTGCCTTGATCTGACCAGCATTGCGTCACGCTTCCGCGTCTGGAAATGAATCGATGGAATGCACCTACGAACCCTTCGGTGGACAGTTCCATGGTTAGTTCCAAATGCACGCAATGTGTGGCCGTACAGACAAACACACAGACATACGATTTGAAAGCTTTACAACCACGGTAACGATGAGGAATCACAAAGAAAGGTCCACAAAAGTCGATAGCTACACTCGAAAAAGGTTTTAGTTGATTGATTCGATGAGCGGGAAGTGAACTCATTATGGGCGGTCTATAGGGTTTAGGGTTGATTCTAAAACATTGCAAGCACTTGGATATGGTTCTTTGAATTGCCCGTCTGGCAGATAATATCCAAAATTGCTGTAAAAGCAGATTATGTAATGTTTTAAACCCAGGATGAAGATATTGTCGATGAGCGGACTCGATAAGAAGAGCAGTTAAACGATGGTCACTCGAAAGTAAGACGGGGTGTTTTGCAGAATAAGACAAAAGGTCAGATTTTTGTAATCTGCCACCGACTCTAATGATATTATTCTCATCAAGAAAAGGTGAAAGTTTTCGCAAAGGTTTCGGTATTGGTTTATCCTTAGATAACGCGGAAAAAAGCTCAGAAAAACAAGAACCTTGCACGCGTTTGATAAGAAGGTGTAACGCACTTTGCATCTCACCGGTGGTAGGAAAAACAATATTCTCAAAAATAACTTTTTGGTCCGGCGGCTTAGTGGGTTTTTGATAGGAATGCTTTTGAAAAAGGTTAACTATTCGAAGGACATAACAAATGATACGTTGAATTTTTGATATAGAGGAATATTTGATAAGAAGCTGATCTAAGAAGTTGACATCAATTATCGCATTGCAACAGACTTTTGGCTTTTCCTCCAGATTAATATCTCCGAAATCAATCGGCATTTTTGGTTTATGAAAATCGGGCCATTCGTTTTCGGGAGACCACAAAAACGACGGTGCGTTCCACCACATGTCATGTGACATGAGCTGTGAAGGGGTGGCCCCTCGTGACGCAATATCGGCTGCATTCAAAGCAGAAGGAATGTAGCGCCACGAGTTTGAGGGAATGATTTCTTGGATTCTACTGACTCGATTTCCAACAAAGGTTTGCCAGCGATTAGGAGGGGATGAAAGCCAGTGCAATACGACTTGCGAATCGCAGAAAGTAACGATATTTGTAAAAGTTATTTTTCCTTCATAGCTAGATAAAACGAAGTCAATTAATTCGCTTAAAAGAAATGCGCCTAGGAGTTCTAGCCTAGCCAAAGTTTGTGACTTTATAGGCGCGACCCTAGATTTTGCGGATATGAGAGAAACAGATATATTGTTTTCCTCTTCTACACGAAAATATACGACGCCTGCGTAGTCTCGAATTGAAGCGTCACAGAAGCCGATGATTTGACAGGTATTGGTTTTTGACAGTTTGATTTGTCGGGGTAATTGAAAATTGGAAAGAAGCGGGAATTCAGAACGAAGTTTGTTCCAAGAGTCGATGATAGAAGAATCTGGTTCTTCGTCCCAGCCTATTTTCGATATCCACAACTGTTGCAGAATAAATTTTGCTTGTAACAACAAGGGACAAAGAAAACCTAAGGGATCGAAGATTGTCCCTATGATAGATAAAATAGAACGTTTGGTTGGGGGTTTGTCCTTCATTCGGCATTGATAAGAAAAAATGTCGTTTTTTGGATGCCATTGAAGTCCTAAAACTTTGATAAAGTGGGGTTCCTCCTTGTCGAAAGAGAGAGGCATTTGACGATCGGACTCTGGCAATGTTGCCAATAACTCAGGACAATTGCTTGCCCATTTTTTAAGTTCAAATCCTCCCGACTTCAACAAATCATTGAGTTCTGTTTGAAGGGAGAGAGCTTCAGAAAGCGAAGGGCTAGTTCCCAAGATATCGTCGATATAGATTGACGTTTTTAGAACAGTACTAGCCATAGGAAAACGTTCCTTTTCTCTCTCTGCCAGTTCATTTAAGGTACGCATGGCTAGAAAAGGTGAGCATGTCATGCCAAAAGTGACAGTAGAATGTTCCCACACTGAAAGTGGGTCCTGTGGAGAAAACCTCCACAATATCCTTTGATAAGGACGGTGATAAGGATTGATAAGGACTTGACGGAACATCTGTTTGATGTCAGCAATGTAGGCAATAGGATTAAGACGAAATGTAAGGAGTAAAGAAGCAATATCTTTTTGAAGTTTCGGACCAGATAACAATGTGTCATTGAGACTAATATTTTTTGGGGTGACTGCTGAACAATCCCAGACTACCCTTAATTTTGTACTCAAGCTTTCCGGCTTTAATACGCAATGATGGGCTAAAAAACACGATACGTCGACCTTTGGTTGACTAGATAAAACTAAACTCATATGATTAGAATCGATATAGTCTTGCATGAAACTTGAATAGGCAGTGTACAGATCAGGATTTTTGATTAATCTATTTTCTAGAAGTAAAAATCTACGATAAGCTTGCGGATAAGTATTTCCTAGGTCAGGGTTTATTTTATCTTTAAACGGAAGATCTACCATGAATCTACCGCTCGGTTGCCGTACTACACTAGCAGTAAAAATTGATTCTGCCTGTTTTTCTTCCTTTGATAAGATTTGTTTTTTAGGCAAATGTTCGATTTCCCAAAACCTAGGGAGAATGACCTCTAAAGGAGGTGAATGACTCGTTAAAAAACAACTGGTTCGTTCCGTAAGACTACCTACTTCGTCAACCTTTCCCATGACGACCCAGCCAAAGATAGTTTCAAGGGCTGAAGGCTGCCCTACCTGTCCAAGAACCCTGCCCTCCTTGAATATCTGTGCGAATAGCTCGCAACCAATAACCAGGTCCACAGGTCTAGATTTGAAATAAGATGGGTCGGCAAGTTTAAGGTTTTGCAAGTGTTTCCACTGATTATCGTTCAAAGAGAATGTAGGCATATTGGAACATAGTTGTGGAACCACAATTGCTTCGAAATTAAGTAAAGGAGTGACTTGTCCTTGTGGCTTAATGTGACATTGGACGAGCCCTTTGGAAGTAAAAGAAGACATCTGATTTAATCCGAATATTTCAGTGGTGTAACTTCGCCTAGGAAGATTAAGACGCTGAATACACTTTTCACTGATGAATCCTGTCTGTGATCCAGAATCAAGCAGTGCCCTTACAGGTTGAAAATTTCCGCAACCGTCCATAACATCTATTATGGCGGTGCATAAAAGAAAGGTACCTGAAGGTCCTGAGGCATTTAATGACACATGAAGATTATTGACAGGTGGTGTGTGAATGACAGGACTAGTATCTTGGCTTCCAGACTCTTGATTAGTTTCTAAGATATGAGTTAAAGTGTGGTGCCTTTTACTATTGCAAGTCCTGCAAGAACATTTTGATTTGCACGTATCTACATTATGCAAGGGATGAAAACACGCTAGACATAATTTTTTCTGTTTGACGAAAGATAGGCGATCGATAGGTGAGAGATCAAGAAATGTTTGACATTTCGAAAGCACGTGACCTTGATTACACCGGAAACATTTTATTCCCGTACTCGAATTAGTTGAGGTGCCAGCCAGTCCTATAAAAGGCGAATTGGATGATTTATAGGTAGGCTTTTGCCCAAACTGATTTCGCATAGAATTTGAATTTTGATAGGTAGGCTTTTGCCCAGACTGATTTTGCATAAAATTTGATTTTTGATATATAGGCACCTTTTTGGGTGCTGTTTTGAGGAAGTGATTCCAAAACTTTACATCTTTTTTCTAGAAATTGAAAAAGTGACTGAAAAGTGGGAATTTCGTTATTAGTATTGGCGTGACTCATTTCGAAATTTGAACGCGTTGGAATATCCAATTTTTCTAATAAAATGAAAAAAATAATAAAGTCCCAACTGTCAACGTCAAAGCTAAGTGATTTTAAAATTTCTAGGGATTCAGAAACGGTGTCAATTAAATTACGTAATTCTTTAGCTGACTCGTTTTTTAAGGTGGAGTTCATAATTGAGCTTAAAGCATCATTTGCGAGGTCTCGCTTGTTTTGATATCTATTGACTAATTTGTCATAAGCAATTTTATAATTTTGATCAGATAAGCTAATCCCTGATATCAATTTTAAAGGCTCATCCTCGAGATATGAAAATAAATATTGAAGTTTTCGAACGTTACTTAGACTTTGATTTTGATCTATAATGTTATTAAAAAGATCGAAAAAGCTTGGCCATAATTTTTTATCACCTCGGAATATGGGAATACCTAACTCTTTGAGTTTTGGAGTTTCGTTTTGTCGAACATATGATCCCGAAAAGGATGGGGCCTCAACCGGAAATATTTTAGAGTAAACCCCCTTACACGCATAAAAATATTTACGAGCTTCTGAAAGGATCGCATCCTGCGTTTTAAATTTCTCATCGTCCGAGTCGTCTAGCAACATAATGACGTCATTATGTGCCAGCATGCATTTATCGAAGGTTTCATCCAAATCGGCATACCTCACTTGAAACTCGTTTCTCGCTCTTTCATCTTTTTCCGCAGTCTGCGACAACACATAACACTCGGTGATCGCAGATAAAAAACCCTTGCGTTTTTGTACGGCTTTTTTGACAGACATGATTTTACCTTTGAAATGACGAAATTGTCGGTAAATATACAATTAACGCTAAATTAATGCTTCTGAAATAGAAAAATGACGAATTGTCGAAAATATGCACTAATTTATCGCAATTGATGAAAATTGTTTTAAATATCGAAATGATATGGTACACCACTGAACTTTTGTTTTGTTTGTTTTGTTTTGTTTTGATCCCTTCGCTTTGTTTACTGAATCATGCACTGAGCATGCGAAAGACACGTGCAGTCGTCGGTGCAGACGACTTTCTCTGCGATTCAAGGTCGCCTTATTTGTCCTTCATACAGTTGTGTGTTTTTAAAAATATATATAAACAACCGCGAAATTTAGCGGGAGCTAACAAGATTTAAGCATTATAGATTAAAATTGTTATATGAAAATTAGAATTGAGACGTAAGTGATTGGGCTACATAGTTTCACTTACGTTTTCAGAATGTATATTATCTAGATTTTCGTCGGAAAAGAATATCGAGACGATTTCGATCGAAATCTATGTCTACCTATCCTTATTCTATAACAAACGACTTTTTAGCACTTAAAAACTAGTTATGACATACCAAACCTAACAGAGAATTTGGATTTTGGGCTAGAAATATAAAAAAAAATTGTTTGTGCTTAAGACCACACGAGAGAAGTGTAAACTTGAACAAGGCGAAATTAATAATAGAAAATACAAGATTTTTTGCGTTGTTTATTGAAAAAGTAATATACAAAGTAATAACATATTTACATAATTATAATTGGGTATAAATTACTCTGGTAAATTTTGCTCTGAGTGACCTTCATCTGCATCATCATATCGCTCTACTGACTGTTCTACTCACAGTTAGTCGACTCGAGCCGACTTCACCCAAAGGAGCGTTACATAGCCGAGCGTGACGGCTCAGTTCAATTCAGTACCCACAAAAAGTGCTAAACCCGCCTAAAGAAGTTTACACTTCAAAAAAATTGTAGCATATCGGAATAGCTGATCCCCTGTGTAATTTATTGCATACTCCGCCCAATTTATGAAAACCTACGCTCACACAATTTAATCCCTACCCTTTTTTTATTGTATCTAGAACCAAAACCCAACCTAGGTACCGATTTTGGGACAATTGGGCAAGTCGTTTTTGAGTTACAGACATACAAACAGATAGACAGACGGCGCGACAAAAAAATTCCTAAATCATCTGAAACGCAAAGATATATAAAAAATTTTGAAATCGAAGCCATTTTTTTTTCACACAATCACCATAGCTCACACTACTATAGTTATAGTATACGCGTGAGCTATTTGCAAGATATTAAGGTTGCACTTAACAAAATTAAGAAGAGTTTAAATGTCATTGCCCTAAAATTCATAATATTTACTTTCAGTCAACCTTTCTTTTTAAGAACTTCATAATTATTGACCTTTTATCATCGAAAGGCCTATATTAACCTACTTTGGCACATATTTGGTATAAGGCGCGACGTACTTTACTGAGACCCGAATATGTAGGATGAATAATTTTCTATTCGCCTTTATGATTTATTATTTTTAATTAATCAAAATTTAATGCAGTACATAATTTTCCCCTAATTAGATTTACACATTTAGAATTATTTGCGCTTTGTGTGCAATGAGTTTGTCTGAGTGCTAATTGGTGTATGTACAACATACGTTATGCAAACATTGTTCTTTTATGAGTAAACCCTAAAAATACTCTGCCAATTTATGGGCACCTCAGCTCAAACGATTTTACCCCAATCCTTTTTTGTTCGCTTATGTCCGGTGGATTTTATTCATTTTTAAGTGGCACCATCTATAGCCAAAACCCAACACATGGTAATTATGGATTGATGTGAACATTTACTGACGGGGGTTGTAATGCCCAGGGCCGTACGCAGGAAAAAATTTCGGGGGAGGATTAAAAAATTTCAATAATAAGTTGTTGCATTGTCCTATGTAAAAATTTCTTTTAACGTAATATTGACCATTTCGGTGGGGATTAATCACCCTTAATCCCCTCTACGGTTTTGGTAATACCACTTGAAGAAAACCAAGGCAAACAAACTTGTAGTACCTATACCTTATCGTTATCGTTGTGTACTAATTAGTAGTGTAATGAAGTTTAATATATAAAATGGTTGACAATTTCGCTTGGTCATCGGAGCGCTTCCTAGGGGGCTAATGCCCGCGGACTCCTGTTCGCCAACACTTCTTAGTTGTGATGCATTGCGCCTTCATGAATTTTGCATTACAACGCTACTGTCATGTATCACAGCTGTCGAAATGATGCTGCAACCAGTGGCGGCTCGTGTCCATTCAACATGGTAGTGCCAGCTCTGGGAATATCATACAATGCTGCTAAATCAACCGTATTACAATGGATGAAAAATAGTTATCAACAATACTGGATTAATATGCCAGAACTGGCTCACTTTAAAGAGTTCATTAAAGGACTTTCTAGAAAGAAAGCCAGGAACATCATAAGATTCACCAGACAGGAGATACGGATATTGATTTTCCATTTTACGGGTCACTGTCGACTAACAGTACTTATGTACAGAATGGGACTAACAGAAGAGACCGAATGTAGACCCTGTATGAAGAATGCGATTGTCCGGCTTTTGCACATTTACGTCAGAACAGTTTCGGTAAACCTCACATTGATTCAGAAGATACGAATAGTGTCTCACCCAAACTGATAGTCAATCTTTTGGAGGATTAGGCATACAGTGATGAGAAATCACTTGAAAGTGAGCCACAGTAGATCCACTCGTGGTCGCAGTGGAAGGGCTGCAAGACCCACTCATATATGGTTCGTTTCCACGTCCTTAGTTAAGTTTTTGAACTCCAAAACATTTTTATTTTATTTTATTTATTTATTTTTTGAAATTTGATTTCAACCCGGTGTTAGAAATAAATAACACTCGGTACCTTGGGATAACAAAACCAGATGTTTTTGCTTATTTAATTTTAAAACGTTAAAATTAAAACTGGAGCAATTCTATTACATACCAATCTCGATGTGTCCTTGTTTATCACACCTGATATTCCGTTTTCCTATTTCCTTTAAACTGACCCATTTAAAAATACGATACCTATATCGAGTGGAGTCAAAAAAAGCGAACGAGGAAAACAACAAAACAACTAGAAGACAGTGTGCTTTAACCGTTTGTCCCAGCCAAACGCATACTGAAAAAAAGGGTTGATCATAGCCGCCCTGTGGCATCAATCTACGGCCCTTGCCGAATTAATTAGTGTCAAACAAAACATAATTAAACAAAAATTCAAAATCATTAAGCCGCGCGCGCGCAAAACATAACAGTGCATTAAAGATATATTAGTCCCAACTAACAATTATAGTAGCGGCTACATGCTCCAAAGGCTTTCCTACTTTCTTATGGTAGAAATGTGGTGATCTCAACCAAAATTCGTTACTTTTTAGTTCTGCCTACTGTTTAGTATCACGAAAAAGTAGAAGTTTCGTAAAAACGACCCTTTAAACTACCTGATGGGATTGTTTCTTGATAGTCTAATCTGATAGTCTCATCTACCACAATAGCACGATGCCAAAGTTTTACTTTCTTTTTAGTCGTTAATTCGTAGTCACCCCGACATTTATATGTTACTTAATTACCACTACAAAGTTGGGCTTAATTGAAGTCGCAAACGGGTGTATCCGACAACTACCTTATAACTTTATATTTTACTACATAGGTTTGGGTCATCATAGTAATATCTGATGTAATAATGTAGAGAAAATTACTTTTGAGGACAACCTAAAAGTCACAAAAACTTTGATTTTGGTTTTATGTCAATCCTTCAAAGTGAAGACTACTTCCTATTTCTACTTTAAAAACGTAAACATCTTAAAGTCGCCTGTTGGTCGCGACTAATGTTAACCTTACTTTTTGTGGCTCCTTAAATTGTGAATTTGTTATAATTTATAATCAATTAAAGCAAGTATCGTTTAAAATAAATTCTTAGCAAAGTACGACTTGTAAGCAGAATTTAGAGTTGTGACTTAAGTGCAACTAATACAAGTGGTCTAAATAGAACGAAAATGCTCCCTGGTTGTCATTGCTACGTTTTCATGCGAATTGAGTTCGGTTTAATCTTATTGGAATAAAGCCATAATAACACTATTAGGGACCTATTGCAATAGTGCCAGGCACAAATTGTGCCGGGCACTATATTGACAGTTTATCATTATAAGGACAGCTGTGTCCTTTCAAAGTTAGGCCTTTGTGTATTATACGAGTCGGATTTAATAGTGACGCCACTATTAATGGAAAATAAACAACGGTATTTATAAATTCGACTTTGGTATGTCAATTTTGAAAGATCAACTATCAGTTTGTAATGCGAAACTGTCAATATAGTGCCCGGCATAATTTGTGCCTGCCACAATTGCAATAGGTCCCTATTATTGCAGTATTTTGACAGATTCACATTGCACACCAAAGTCAAATACCGAACCGAACCAATACGTGTACTCGAGACCCAGAGAGAGAAATGTCCCAAAAATTTGGTTCTGTTGTCGTCAAAAACAAATATCTAAATTTGGCATCCCTAGTTAAGTTAGATGCTAGGTCAATTTTTTGTTTTTATTGGTAGGCTTTAAGGTAGGGTTGCCAGATCTGTTTTAGGTCAAAACGGGACTAAAGTTAAAAAAGAAGCAAAAATATGGGACAAAGCAGAAAAAAAAAACATAAAAATAAATATGGAAAGTTTAAGAACGGTTGTGAGCCACTCATTAATAATGATGTCCGTAATATGCACTTGTACGAAAGCATATGTTAAAAAATAGTTTTATCATTTTTGTGTTGCAGTTGACTTCTTAAAATAAAACAATTCATGTGAGATAAATTGGTAAAAGTTTAAAATTTTGTGCCAAGTTTGAAAAATGGGACAAAGGACGTCCCGTTAATACCTTGTCCGCCTTGATTTTTTATTGTAACAATGACAAAAATATAAGGTTTTAACCTAAGCACATTGTACAACAGCATTCCCCAAATTATGCTGAATTGATGTACGGTACTTATATATTCAATTAAAATTTGTTTACTGCTTTAATGTTATATTTAATACCAACAATCAATTCAGTGTTGACAAACTGTTCGAAGTTGCGATGCGATAGAAAGACCTGGTACCACACCTTCTGACACCTTTAATAAAAAACATTTTAATATTTTATGTATCTGTTCCCCAAATAATGACTTTCTAGTCGGACAACTTTCTTAATAATTACAATTAACGTTTACTTAAAATTTATTGTAAACCATGTAGGAACTCATAAACCTGATTCTAATTAGAGTTTGAAATAAAGATTGGAAAATTTAATTGATTTTAATATGTTTTGTGCCCATTTGAACTATCCTTATTGAGTTATGGACGCGTTCCCCAAGTAATTGTTCGAGTATAAAGAAAACAAAATTAAATTAGGGAAGTTTTTATTAAAAATGTTTCTGAAATGTGAAGTTGAGTTTGAAGTATAACAATCTGACAATAATTTGAAAACTGTAATTTACTACAGCTTTAACTAAAAAAATCTTCTCCAATTGAAATTCTCCACCTCCATGATTTTTACCCATATGTTTTGGTATATTATAAAAACTTTTTAAAATTTACTTTTATTTATTTATTTATTTATTTATTTATTTATTGGATACTTTACAAACATCACTAATTATGGTAATAACATATAGAGAAAAATTTGATGAAAAAAAGTAAATATTTATAACTTAACCTACTGCCTACCTACAAAATAAAAAAAGATGAAATATTACATAATGCGTAATGAATCGTTATTGCCAAATTAATTAAATC
Source organism: Aspidapion aeneum (assembly GCA_963576565.1). Lineage (NCBI taxonomy): Eukaryota > Metazoa > Arthropoda > Insecta > Coleoptera > Brentidae > Aspidapion > Aspidapion aeneum. Next base: position 36,116,951 of record OY755048.1, read on the forward strand.
ATAAATAATAAAACAAACTGAGTTGAAACCTGGTTGAAACGCCATGGAGACGCAGCAACCGACGGCAAGACGACAATACGGATTTATGTGTGTGTGTAAGAGAGAGCGCGAGACACAGAGTAAATTTACTGAGAACAACAGAGACAGTGCCATAGCAAAAGGGAATTTCTATTTTACTGACCATCATTTTAACGACCAACGTATTTCCGAATAGTTTGTGGTAAAAACAAATATTGACTTTTAAGTTAACAGGTGTTAGTGAAGTACCACTTCTAAACAGCTCTACTGACCTATCACTTAACTACAACTCAGTTTTATCCCAAAAACCACCTTGACTTAGCTTCTACCACCCTTGCTTAGGCTTAGCTTCTACCATCAAAAAATCAACTACTACCACCTACCGTAGTAGAACCTAAGGGAAGGTGGTAGTACTTGATTTTTTTGTGGTGAAAGCTTGGAGAAGTTGGTGTTAGAAGCTAAGTAAAGGTGGTAGTAGTTGGTTTTTTAGGGGTAGAATCTAAGCGAAGGTGGTAGTAATTGGTTTTTTTGTAATAGAAGCTAAGCGAAGGTGGTAGTAGTTGGTGTAGAATCTAATAATTAAAGGTATTTTTGCTATAAACCTGAGCTGTAACTAAATAATAGATACATAGGTAACTGTATGGCAGTGGTAGAAGCTTTTATTTATTAGTTATGATTTGTTTCGACCCTATACAATTTAGTTTGACGTGAAATAGTATACAAAATCGTTGGTCAGTAATATCCAAGTCAGTAAAATTCGGGTCAGTATAATAGGCAGACCTCAAAAAGTGTTTTGATTTATAAACAAATAAAACATGGCTTTGGTCTTCTGTTTTTTACTAATCTTATTCAACCTAATCTGTGCTTCTGTTAAAATGGCTTTTTGATGAATCATGCCACAAAACAACGAAGCCTTCAAGTTTATTATAGTGCAAATAATCTGCAATCAAGTACAATCTACATAGAGAAATGATGAAGGCACGTAAACCAAAGGAAAATAGGTAAGGGAGAGAGCTATGAACCATGGGGAATACGCCCTTTTTATTCGCTTTCATTATTCATTATTTATCTGTAGGCAAATATTTTAAATACTATATCTTCAAACACATCGCAGAAGCCCCATGTATAATAATTTCCTTTTTTTGTTACAGGATCCACATTTTCAAAGACGAGGAAACCTGTACAAATGTGAATACAGCAGATTTTGGGAAGATAGGTATACAGAATAATCCGAGAACTTTTACAGAAACCTCTGGCCTAGTTTTAACTAAAGAACAAAAAAGTGTTTGAATTTAATTTGACAAAATGTTATTATTAGTACTACCTACCTACTCTGAAATTAAAATAAAGAACATAAGTTTTTTCCTTACACATTGAGCTGTGTCAGGCATCCATTATAAATGTAACCCCCCACGATCCCCATGAGATCCACTATCCCCACAAGATAGTGAGGGGGTTACATTCATAATGAATACCCCTGTAGATGTGGCAATGTGTTAATCCTAAATCATTTTTTGTTGTAGTCAGTAGAGACCCACATGTGGTCGTGATGCATCGAGGTCAACTAGGGCCTGCCACCACTTTAGAATACAATTCCCCTGTACATCCAAAAAATTGATGTCTTTTGTTTTATTTAATGGTCATGTCAGTGGAGGTCCCAGCGGGGGGGTGGCATGTTCCTCCCTTTTTCCCGAGAATTACATAAAAAATACAAGACACATGTGGTATTACACACCTGAGCAAAAAAATAAGGTTTTATAACTAGATAGATAGGTTCAAAAACAACCCCCCCCCATGTTTAAAATTCAGTTTCCACCTATGTGTGCCCCATTGCTTAAAAAATATCATTAGGTGACCTTGCATTTAAATAAGTCAATCTATGTCCTGTTGTGTGATACATTTTTTGAATCAGGGTGGGCACACATAGGTGGAAACCGGGCCTCACTGCCCCCTCTAGATAATTTTTTAAATAAAAAACTACATAAACAACTTTTATTTATTTCATTTAAAATAACTTATTACAATAATTGATTAAAGCATTAAAAGCCATACTAAATATATTGAGAATGACAAAGGCTGACCTGAAATCAACCAGGAAAGAAGTCAACTTAAAATTTGTCTGGATCATCTCAGCAAATCCTTGGTTCAGTAGGGCAATGAATGATTGTTTTCATTGTTGATAATAATAAAGGCATTGCATAATACACATGATGTCGAGTGATCTATTTATAAGAATACATAGTGGTTGGGCATTCGTTGCAGTCCCTATCATGTACCCCAATGGTGATAAGGAGACCTCATTGGCCTTTAGCAGCTAGTCATAACTCAGAGTTAGTTCAATTGTAATACTTCTTTAGCATTTCTGGTTACTACAAGCAGTGATCTAAAATTTAAAAAAAAACAATGTGATAAATAACTCAGATTTTAGAGTTAAAATTATTTGTTTTGATTCCAATTAATAACTTTTCAACTAGGTTAGACGAGGCCATAAGTCCATGAATACATCCTTGATCAGAACATAAACTAGGCCTTATTGTAAAAGCGTAAAAATTAGCTATGTGTTTTCTTATATCTTTATTAATAAATACTAATCTATCACTATCATTTTTAAAGTTTTTTTACCTGAGTTTGTTGATAATATTGTAAAACAAAATAATTTGTTTAAAACTTTTATTGTTGATCCTCTTTAAATGTCAGTGACAAGTGACGTCTGTTGCTGACGGTCCGATCGGCCATATAACTTGAACGTCGTGATTTGCTTACCCGCGCGGTGGCTGACACCCTCTAGGAATTTTTTAGTTGCGGAGATAAGTCGGTAACACGTTCCCGTAACGGATGAGGTAGATATTTCAATGTGCTATCTAGAACTATAGGGGAATGGAGACTCAAAAGTAGTAAGTGGTACGTAGCCGTAACTTAGTCTCACTTTCAAGTAGCTCTCCCCTCTATGAAGGAATAATTTTTGTACGCCATGTTTTTTTTTGAAGGACAAAAAAATTGTTTTTCTTATTTTAGTTTTAAAGCCCATTTAACAGAGATATAGTTTTTCGTACACAAATTAATAAAAGCTTTACCAAATATATCCATATTAAAAACCATTTGGTCGGATTATCTGCCAATTATAAAAACATAACCTCAAAAACCACAACGAAAATATTCCATCAGCTACCAGAAAACGGCTAAATTTTGCAGGCGCGCTTATTTTTTGCAATAAACATAATGCATGTTGCACATAAAAATTTGCATCGCAGTTGAATTTTGACCTCTGCTCGTTAAATCTCGTAATTTTAGATATCATAGTACATATTACAGACATAACCAAACTAAAAAACTTAGCGTGTTTGTTTACTGTTGTGTTCCATATTTTATTATAATAATTCTACCAAAAAGAAACGATTATATTATTTGCAACTACATCGCTACTTTTATGCCATTACGGAAAAAAAACAGCCTCTACGACGTAGTAGATACCTGGCTGCGACGTAGTAGTGTAGTTGTTACTACAGTGACTTTAAACACTTGGCCTAGTAGTCATAACCAGAAATTGGTTCCCCACTTAGGGAATTAACACGTCGCTGTATGGTATACTGAGACGTAGCGGGAATACGTTGCGGTTACCTTTAGGAAATTCTTTCTAGTGGGGTTTCGTCGTGACAACTTTAAATGTTTGTTGGGGTGCGGTTAAAACCATAAAACATATAAAAAGCTAAACAAGGAGTTAACAACGCCGAACGAAGACATACCATCATAGGATTACTCCATTCCCATGGTACCCTTCCTTTGAAAGAAAACAACATCGAGGTAAGTCATTTTTTTCAAACATAACTCTTTTTTAGCTCCTTTTCTCTCCTTTTCATACCCATTAAGGGTTGTTCGCCCATCTCGCTGCGTCAGCTGAAATCACGCTCTGTTGTTCCCGCGCTCCCTATTGTTTACAGTAGGTCTCCGATTGAGTGGTAGCTCCATAGCTCCTTAGCGAAGAAGCTATTACACACTCGGCCCGTTTTAACATATGAATCATCATCAATATAAATGATAGTCACAACTATATTTTTCCTGGATTTAACTGTACCCACCACCCGCTCCCTACCTTAACATGAATGCCTGAATACGCCTCTGTGCTTCCGAGAGACACTACAGCATACCTTGCATTTCTAATGCACACCTCAAGACCAACATAAATATTTCATACGGTATAAGAAAAATATCCTGACATAAAATCGGCATTAAGGATACCAGAAATAAGGAGATAGGTATAGTTAGCTTTATAAATATCGCAAAAATTTAAGCAACGTTCAATGCCTTTTTATAATTATCGTAACAACACTTTAAACATTTTAAGTTTTATTTAGTAACCCAATTTAACAAGCTTTAATAATTTTGTCTAAAAAAATATAATACCTATTTTACTTTACATATGCTTCTATTTATTAGGTATATGCCATTATATTAAAGTGGTAAAAAAAATTAAATAATTTTTTGCAATTTTTGACTGTTTTTCTATAGAATTTGACACAGAAACAGTTCTGGCTTTACGGTAATTTGTATGCTTCTTTTTTAGGTTTGCAAAAAATACGCTCATATAATTTGTTTCTAGTTAGGAGAAAAGTCAAAGTAATGTGGTAGACCAAAGAAAAATATAGATGGCCAGCTCGTCATACTTTTCAAATAAGTTTTAAAAATTAAAATATCTCAAAAACTAAATGTTTGGCATCATTTATTTAACTTTGACCGATTTTAATAAAATTTATTTTATTTACCTTATTTGACCCTACCAAAATTGTGCTTACAAATTACGTTCAGTACTAGTTTCGGAACATTCGCGACGCAAATTTTATCTTTTTAATGATTTTATTTACACATATATTAATATTTTCGAATATTTTGAATTACTTTTGCATCTTATGTGGTTCTAAAGTTGATAAATGTTGGTTTTTTCTATTATATTTCGAAACTCTAGCAAATTTAACTAATATTTATTTAAAAATAAGGGTTTCAAATTAAAAGATATAATTTTACTATAACAAGGGTTTTGAAAAAAAAATGATTCTGTCTCTTTTGTCATCTTTAAGTTTGCTTAATCAAGGATTAAGGTTTATCACAAAGATTAATCTTTTCATATTATTATAAGTAATGAGCAAATTTGACTTTAATAAGTAGCTGAAAAGAAGGAATTTTTCGACATACCTAAGTTGTGGCTTAACGAGTTTGCGTTTTGGATGGTTAAATAAAGAGGCGATATCAAGATGTCCATAAGATCTTGTGTAGTCTAGTCAAATTAAAATTATTCTTTAAACAATATTAAAACCACACAGTCAAAAATTCCGTTCAAAGGAAATGGAAACCACGAAAAAATCTATCCTAAAGATTTCTTTTTGAAATGTGCCTGCATTTCTTACCATTTACCCGTGTGACTTTGAAAACCATGTATTTGTTTTATTAAAATTACCCTCAAATTTTTGACAACAGTTATCACCTCATGCAGGATGAAATCAGTTCTTTCAAAAATCACTAAAATCAGCGCATGCGCGGGAACGAGAACGCCCCGGCCCAGCAATGCGACAATGGGTCTTCAAAAGTGGTTTAAAAGAAAAAAAAGAAAGGCCTATTTTTTAGGCTATAAGGAAGAAGTATTATTGAACATTTATTTAAGAAGTATTATAAAACAATCAACAAGTATGTTAAATATTTTTTAGATTTTTCACTGTACTAAAAGTGCAAAATTTGTCCCTGCACAAAGTCTTTTCGTGTACGATACGGTACCACCAAATAGGAAGTAGGTTAGCTAAGATCTTTTATATCAGATGCTGCTGGCCTCACAGAGCGCCGAGCACTGTGGTGCCGAGTGGTTATGGTTTTTGGTCAAAATCAAATATCCGTTACTAGTGATATTTAAGAAATTGTTTTCCTTCGTTTCCAAGAATTGATTTTTTCTTATTTGAATGCATTTTATTACATAAAACAATTTTTTAATTATTTTAATTCCCAAAAAGGGGTAAAACGAAAGTAAAGTAAGTAGTAGGTAAATTCCATACATATATAAAGGAAGAGAGCTTTTTTTCGTTACCGTTTTTCTCAAAAACTGTATGATCGATTTTAATGAAATTTGGTTGGCACAAATGTATGGTTCTAAGAGCTATTCTGTCTATTTAAACTCACACGCATACTATAACTGTGCTAATGTGTACTATGGTGATCATGTTAAAAATAGGAAATAAACCTTCAATTTCACATTTTTTTGTATATCTTTGCGTTTCAGATAATTTTTAAACTTTTTTGTCGCGCCGTCTGTATGTCTCTCTGTCTGTTTGTAACGACCAACACGCGTAGCTCAAAAACTGCTTGCCCGACTTAAATGAGATTTGGTACCTAGGATGGATTTTGTCTCAAGATAGTCCCATTTAAAAATTAATAAAATCCACCGGACTAAAGCCGCAAAAAAAGGGTAAAAATTACATTATACAATTATCGAGTGAGCTTATTATTCATTAAAATGCTTTTTTTTAAAGATTATAGGTTAGGAATATACACTGTTTTTGTTTTTAAGAATTAGTTAATTTATGAGCTGGTAAATTTATTTAAAAAATTAAGATGTATCTTTGTCCATATCTATAATAACCGAAAATAGTAATATTAGTATAATTATATATTTTAAAGATTGTATTCGATACGGCTATAATTATTTTTGAGATCATTGAAAATGTAAGTATACCATAGGTTTTAAAAGAAGTAAACGAGTGGTATAAAATACCCTGTATAAATATTTCAAGGGCATCCCATCTATATTCATGGTCTTTATCGGCGAGGTTTTATTATTGGCCAAAGAAAATAATATTCGTACCATAGTGCCACAGAGCGCTCTTATACCACAACATAGGTACTTCTATCTACGAAACTACTCTGAAAGCAGAAGAACTTCAGCGGCCACTAGTACCGTAGGAGTACTAGGCATCAGCATCGGCAGTCGCCAAGGCCATTCATTCGCGAAGAAGCACAACTTAAATCTAGACGTACCGAGGCAGTTCTCACTACTCCGCTCAATCCGCACTGCCGAGATCGCGAAGTTTTGTTAACGAAAATGCGCGCTCTAATTTTATTCGCTGCTTTGTGTGTCGCGACGGTGCAATCCCAGCAATGGAATCAGATACTGACAAATTGGAGAAAAGAAAAAGCTCTGCCGGGTACTTCTTTTACCATCTCTTTCAATACCACCACCAAGCAACCTGCGACCACTCAGCAAATCCTCAACGACCCTAGTACTACTACAACAATTCCCCCTCAAACCAAAACGAACAAAAGTCAGTTAATAAATACGACGCAAACTCAAGCTAATACTACGCCCTTAGCCAGTACCTCAACTCAGTCATCTTTCACCTTTAACTTAAGTCTCACTAACTCACCTACTTCATCCTTTACCAATCCAACCGGTGTCAATCAACCAAACCCGACTTTTACGACTTCTGTGCCAAAAAATACCAATACTCAATCAGGCACTACGTTAGAGACAAGTACTATGACCGAAGGAAGTACTTTATACGATGGTACGACCTACGAATATACAGCAACGACTGCAGAACCCAGAGAAGGTCCCAATTCGCATGAGTTCTACTTATCCAGAACGGAAAGGCCGAATTTGAGAATCACATCAAATATTAGTCAGGTGAGTTTGTTTCAATTTTTTTATAAAAAGTGATGAAATAATAAAAAAAAGAAGATTTAATTTCTAAGAAAATCCATTATCGATATTGTTTTAAATTTCATTTTTATTTAAGAAAAAGCCTTAAACAACTTTAAAAATACCCTGCCAATTTATGGGCACCTAAACTTACAGACATATAGACAGACAGCGCATCAAAAACGATTTGAAATTATCTGAAACGCAAAGATACATTATATAAACATAACTTTGCAATCGGAGCCACTTTTTTTAGCTCACACGTACACTATAACTGGTGTGCGAGTTATGGTGATCGTGTCAAAAATAAGAAAAATACTCTGCCAATTTATGGACACCTAAGCTCACACGATTAATGTATAATTTTTACCCATTTTCAACCGCGAAAATAACCCCCTATCTGCCACCCGGGGACGTGTCCTTTTGAAAATTCTCCCTCCAGTGTAACACCACTAAACAAAACAGACTATAATGCATTTTTGTGATCCTCATGCAGTTACCTTTAGCATAGTACCACAAAAGTTATATTTTTACCAAAACAGTAATATTTTAAATCTACCTGTTTGTCTGTAACGACCAACGCGTAAAACTCAAGAAGTGCTTCCCCGATTTTAATGAAATCTGGTGCCTAGACTGGGTTTTGCTCTAGATGGTTCCATTTAAAAATAAACAAAATCCACCCGACATTAGCCAAAAAAAGGGGTTGGATTAGATTTCAAAAATAATAGTTGTAGTAAAATTATTACTTCTGTTTTAGTTGAAATTTAGTATCTAGATTGGGGTTTGGGTCTAAATGTCCCAAAAAAAAATAAATAAAATTTACTGTACATAAGCCAAAAAGTAGAGGTTGATTTCCGAAAGTATAGTGTTGATAAAAATATGACTTTTGTGGTACCATATAAAAGGTAACTGTGCATGAAGATCAAAATCGTGTGAGCTTAGGTGCCTATAAATTAGCAGATTATTTTTATTTGAGCTAGCAAATTTTTGTATAAAAACTCTACTCGTTTATCCTTTAACCGACGAGCACAGAGAAGACTACATACTTTAAAATTCAAAGACCTTCTTGGAATTTTGATATAAAATATTGGTTAAGAAGATATTGATTCGGTTAGGCTGAATTCAATTTCTTGGTTATAATTTCCAGTTATTATATTAAATTTGCAAAAGGGATAGAACACTTCGAATTCGCAGCATATAATTATATTACGATATGCAAGATAGCGTTATGAATTTAGACGTAAGACGTGAATCATATGAGGTTTTAAACAAATTAAAAATTTTCAAAAAGATTAAAATAGTTCACAAATAATAAAAATTCTACAAATTTTAAATACTTTGGTAATTTTTAAAGTTTTTATGAATTTAATTTTTTTTAAATATTTCAATATTTAAAAAAAAAACATTTTTTACAACTCACATACATATTTACAAATTTTAAATATATACAGGGTGTACTATAAGTATAATTTAGGAGCCATGCAGCAGCTGATAGAGGAGCTTATTTCTGATAAAAAACTTTATAAAACATGGGCTTCGATCAACTCATTTGTTTTTAAGCTATAGGTTTTTTAAAGTTAGAGGAGTGGGGGAAAAAGGTGTAAAAAAAAGAAAATTTGTCACAGTCAAATAAATACTAAGCTAATTGTGATCCACAAGTGCATTATTTTATTTATTGATAAAATAACAAGTTAAGGAGATATAGGCTGTCAAACTATATAACCAAACAAATTATAAAAAATAATAATCTTTAAAAAAATTTAATTTTTGCTAGATTTATTTTTATTAATAAAATATATCAAGAAAAAACATTGCGTTTAATATGGCATTATAAAAGTTTGTATGTACCAAAAAAATAATTAAAAAAAAATATTTTTATCTTCATTCACAACCTGTATGTGGGTACCACCATTTTAATCTAAAGACTTACATTTATTTCATTATTATAGTATTTTCACTTTTTTAATTTACGGTCACCTTTATACCAGACATTTGTTCCAGAACCGCTATAGGGCCAACCATGCATTATACATGGTCTTTTGTCTCACAACTATTTTTGAAAGGCATCTTCTATATTTGTTAAAATAGTTGCCTTCGCGACGTTGTATGCAATGCCCAGTGTTGGTTCAATTTAGGTAATTTTCTTCACTTTACAGCTTAATTTAACTGTTTTAAAAATTAACTTTTATGAAGCCGTTAACTAGGTTTTATTATAGGTGATTCTCAGTAACTTGTAATAATTTAAAAATATTTTGTGTTTTCATTGGTCGAAAGTTAGCATTTAAAAAGTTACCAGTGATATTTTTTTATTATACATTGGAACTGAATTAATCTAAGACACCGTTTCTCTGGAAGCAAAATATTACTTATATGAAAACAATTTGCTTTGTTACAAATTGGAGTATACTGAAACAAAACAATTAAAGAAGAAAAATAAATATTAAACGCTGGGTTGGACTAAAGAGAAATATTTTAATTCAAAACAAATTGTTTTAAGGTAAAACAATGTATTCAAGAAAAGAATGTGTTTTTATTGTAGACAAAATTTTTTACCGTGCATAGTGCTTAAGGTAGATACTATTTTAAATTATATAGAATATAGCAAAATTAATAGGTACTAGTACCTGTATATCTCTCCTGGCTAAAACAGAGTGCACAATCACGTCAAAGGCATTTATACCTTGGCACAACCCATTACATAGTTATACTGTTGTCAATTTATATAGTCATTATCTCTGTGACAGTTATTGACTTGACTGTAGTTGCGCGTAGATAGATTCAATCGAAGCCTATGTGATTAATGTCCTTAAAAAAGTCAATCTTTTCATGACTTATAGACAGATTTTGTCTTTATTAGTCCTGGCGCTGCGTTTCATTAAATAACATTCAGTTAATTCAACCAATGACGTTTTTAGGTATTCCATCACTCCCGAAAATATAATTTTTTAATTATGTTTTTATTATTCCCTGGTTTTAATATGCCTTCACAAGAAAATGTTCTATTTTAAACTTTAACATTAACTTTTTTACATTATGCGGCTTGAAAATGTAATAACATGTCAAAAGGAATTATAACAAAAAACTTTGTAATAAAACCTGAAATAAAAGCAAGCCTAATTATTATAATGCTTAATTTACCATATACAATGGCGAACTGCGACGCGACGATGCGAGGTATCTATAAAAGTATCAACAAGTAAAATTAAAAATTATTATAATTATTATCCTTGCCTTTACGACAGCTCCTTTAAGATCTACAAGGAACGTATTTGAGTTTCTAAAGTAGGATTTTGATTTTGCCTGAGCCTTGTTGTTATGACCAGACTTATATAATATTGAAGAAAAACAATAAGTATTTATCTTAGTAAAACAAGCCGTAATCAAGCCTGGCCGTTAAAACCAATTTTAAAAAATACATTAAATCACAGACTTGACAAAATCTATAAAAAATAACTAAATTTAAAAAAAAAAACAAAAAAAAATTTACGTACTTAAATACATTCTTTAAATATCTAATACATTAATCATGTAAAATTCAGGAGTTTCTCACTCAAATCAATGTCTCAAAATGTTGTTCCTAATTTCAGAATTTTTAAAAATGCAATTTTTTCAAAACTAACTTTTTTGACTTACTGGATTTTGCCAGTATACCGACGATATATAATATATAAAAACCAAAACCCTGGCCAGCGCCGACTAGAGATTTCATACAAGAGTGTAGCGTTTCTAACCCAGTAAATATTCTTCATAAAAAAACTTTATTGGATTAATGACGAAATAATGACTAACGAAGTTGGTGGCCATTTTCGTTTATTTTTTGTATAATTATTAAATATTTACTGATAATTATTTAGTTAAGTTGTTCGTAGTTAGTACTGCCTCTACAGCATTTAGTCTGATCAAACTTACCTACTAAATTGAACATAAAGAAGTTTGGCTGTAATAGCAAAGTTTTAAAAACATTTTCAAACTAGTAAGAACCTTTCATTTTGAAATTTCTATTGGAAAACTTGGCTTTACTTTTATCTCAATTCTTTTTACGGAATGCCATTTTCGCGTATTTGGCTTTTTTTTACATGAAATGTTTTTGTTATGATTAATAATGTTACGGGTTCTCCACAACAATTAAAACTCGCAATTGTTGAAAACGATACGACAAATTATGTACAAAAACACGCACTTAAACTTACTAATAACTTGCTAATAATTCACTACTTTAATCCGCCTATTATCTTTGACTGCCCGATGCACGACGTCCGGCCCTATATATAAGGGTCTGCCTACTATTCAAGAATTTTCCATCCTTGTTCGATTCAGGATTATACCACCCTTTTCTAGAACGCGGACCGTTCGCACACCAGTTTGTCACAGATAACGCAACTAAAAGCTAGACTAAGAATACAACCATAAAATACGTCAACCTAATACTACACTAAACCTAAATAAATTCTAACTATAAAATTTAAATAAATTAAATTTGTAACAATAATATTGGCCCATAACATATTCTGCAAAGCGGACCGAACCGAACTCTTCTGTGTACTGGTCTTCATCTGCATCATCATATCGCTCGCTGAATGTTTCTCACAGTTAGTCGACTCGAGCCGATTTCACCCGAATGAGCGTTACATAGTCGAGCCTGACGGCTCAGTTCAATTCACTACCCACAAAAACTGCTAAACGCGCCTAAAGAAGTTTCCACTTCAAAAAGTCTTCCACTGGCCTTGCACACCCCCCCCCCCCCCGGGGGTTTGGGCTGATACAATACGCCACCACCTTTTTACCCCCATGTTCTTGATATAACCCGCTACGTAATATCATATTTCCCTCATTCTTATTTTATTCCTTCTTTCGATATATTAGCTATATTTTAATTTAAACGACGCTTACTACGTATGCATCACTTACTAGTTGTTCTAGGTCAAAATTTATCAGTTGATTAGACCATTTATCCCTTTATATGATGACAATATAATATATCGATCGCGCACTTATTATCTCTATCCTATTTCGTGCTGGTTGCGTTTGGTACGACCATAAACTTTTTGGGATGAATACTCTTACTTGTCGATCAACCAAGCTAATTCACTCTTTGCCCATGTGTTTAAGAACTCTCCCGATATTAACCAAAATCTACCAATACTTCTTAATACTAAGCTTCTTTATTAAATACATCAGTTTTATTATTTAGTTTCAATTTATATCCATGACACCTATCCTTATGATCATAGTAACTTTAAACTCTTCCAGTATTAAATCAATAAACGGTATTCAAATTGATGTCGTTTCCATAACACGCACACAGTAATAGTTTCCTACTTGATCAAGCTACTATTGCTTATTGTGCTAAGTATAGGTATTCTACAGATTCGCCATACTCTGGATAAAATCTGAAGACGTACAGGAAATTGCAATTTTGCATTGAACGCAGGTCGTCGCTATAAATCAAAATTAAAATCTCCACCGTAATGCGGTTTTTCCTTTTCTTCTCTTCTTGGCAAAGTTGGACTTATACACAGGAAAAACATATCTACTTTTTACCCCAGATTGTAGATTATTATTGCAAATTACATAAGGAGTTATTTTGTTTACCTAACCACCCATTATTTTATTTTCACACAAGAAATACCTAGTTTGTACAAGACTGCTCAATATGTTGAATACCCTGGATGCATTATGTACTGATCAAGGAACCTGGCTTGGATTTTATAGTCGTAATATGCAAAATATAATTCCAATAAGAAATTAATGCATCACATTTAAACCCGAAACTCTAACAATTATGAAACAGAATTTTTTAAGTTGGGCGTTTGGTGTTATCATATATGGGGAGATGCTACGATCTTACAAATATTATTTGTAATATGCAAGGACAGTAAATCGAGAAAAAAACTTTATATAAACGGCCTGTAATAACTCCTTTGGACCCCGAGTCCACATTTGTGTGCGTGCGTATTATTTAAATGTCACTTTGCCCGCAAAGTATATGGAAATTCAAGCTATTGAGCATGAAGTGTCGTTCTCTGGCTCTGGCTTCTTTAATTTATTGCAATACAACTTAAAAAAACTAATACGTTCATTTAAAAAATAAATATTTTCTTGTCCGGGTCTGGCAAGGATAAAGTGATAGATTTTAATGATTCTGTTGACACAATTTTTTTTCTGTGTAAACGGAATTCTTTTGAGTAAGATTCTTCAAATTACAGAAAATCGTGTTACGGAAATTACTGGTACACACATTGTTTAATTAAGAGCTTTATATAGAAGAGAGTGATTAAACAAATCACTTGTACTTTAAAGTTATATATTAGACTTAGTAAATTGCAAATGAGAATAAAGTAAGCATAAATTTTCTGCTGTATTTTTTTATTTTGAACTTTATTCAATATGTCTTGGGTGGAGAATGTGATATGCAGAAAATATGGGCAAAAAAAAGGAATGGTAAGTCAGCACCACTATGTGTATATGCCTCTGCGTGGATGCCTTATATGCATGTCGCACCCGAACCACTCAATGAATTGTATCATGTAGCGAATAATGGGACGGTTCGCTTAAAAATTACAAAGTTGGCTAATATGAACGCCTTACTTAAAAAATAAAACCAAATAGAATTTTTCTAAAAAAACTAAAAATAACATTCGCGGAGCGAACATATACAATTTTTTAGACAATCTATAAGACGCCAAACGGTATATATCATTTATTAAAAACAGTAAACTTAGATAAAATATAAATAAAAATAAACAGACATTTAACGGATGGATCTGTGTTTTTCTGCTTCTTCTGATATATCCTGAAAACCAAAGCTCTCTCTCCCTCTCTCTACACATTTAATTATTAAAATAATATATATTTTATCCAACGAGATGGTCGGAGCACCGGTGAAGAAAATTGATGTTTTGTTTAATATAATCCCAGGTTGGATAAACTCAAACAAACCGGCCCTGGCATTTGTTTTTATTCGGCCCTCGCTTCGGTACAAAAATTTTGCGGCAAAGAAAACGAAGCCATATTGTGTTATTATTGTTTTTGATATTATAGAGGTTTTGTTATTAAAAAAACTTTATATAAACATGTCCTAAACATCCTAACTTGTGAGATACAAGGTGTTTAAAGACTTTCAGAAAATCTTCTCTTTTATTAGTATCTATGATACTGCTCTAGATATTTTTGTAAAGAATATATTCTGTATACCTATATTAAACACTAAGTACCTATTAACATAATTAATATCTAATTTTTTCACAAAATGAAAACTCAAAAAAAAGAAAACGTACAAATTTTCAACGTACAACACCACTGCCCCCGTTAGTTAAAAGGCTGCAAGTAACTTGTTTTCGAATTTAGGTTTTTGGTCTCGACGGATTTTCCATCATGTCCTATGTAATAAAATTAAAAAAAAACAAATAGCACTAACTGTAGTACTGCCTTATGAACAATTAAAACTTTGAAGTCGTTTTTCCGAACCACACTTTTGTCACTTGCGCCCTTTCAACTACCAGGGCCAGAGCAGGTATGCTACTTTTTCATATGGTAACGACTTTTTTAATAATAAACTTTATGCTGCAATTTTATCTATGATCTTCTTAATTTGAATGGACCCAGTGCCGACTTTTCAATCGGTTAATCGATTTCTTAGATTTTTCATGTATTATAGCACCAAAAATAATCTTTCGCAACCAAGATATGAGATATTGGTAAGGCCGTATGAATACAAATAATTTTTTTAATCTCCCGGTTTTTGCTTCTGGATATTGGTATTGTAAAAAAGATATTAATAAGTTAATGCCATTATCACATTATCTCTTTGATACATTATACTTATTTTAATATAAAAGTAACTGTAACAATCAAACGAGTAACGCAGGCCTGGAGTTACTACATACAGATTTTTTTAATTTGAATATTTAATGTTTTAATTAGTTCGTTTGTTAAATATACAAAAATAAATATTAATAATTTGGAATAGGTACATCGGGCCTGCGGCTCAACTGGCCCTAAATTGTACCGGCCCACCGGGCATTAATCCGGTTGCCGGCCCGACCCATCCAACCCTGATATATTCTTTTAGAAAGTGTCCTTAGAATTTACCAATCTCCATTGTTTTGCAGCTTTTGCAGCACAGACATACATCATGACAATATTGTGTCAAGCACGCTCACTCACTTTAAGTATCGAAAAAATAACAGATATTATGGTAGGTAATTAATCAGATTTTGAAAGAGTAGAAAACCAGAATGTTTGCCAATTTAAAGATCCTGGACCGCCTCACCCTTCTAATTAAGCCGCTTAAAAGTATTTTAAATAAAAGTATAAGGTTTAAAAAATAATAGTTTTAAATCATTTGTTTAACTAAAACGACGCAACGAAGACTATTTATGGGATAGAGGGCAAAAAAGACTAATTATGATAAAAAATTTACCAAGGTCTGAGGTTAACTCAACTGGTAGAGCGTCAACCTAAAACGAGTAAAGTAAATTGTAATAACAGAAAACAGCAATAATTCTACTTCACCGCACCATAAAAAATTCTAAAACAGTTAATAGTTAGGCACTAAACCAAATTTAAAGCCACGATCGCGACATTTTAGGACTTTTTATTTAGTTCTCGCAATCAGTGAACAAACAATTTTCTTTCTTCTTTGTTTTGTTTTGCCTTACGATAAAACGATAATCTGCAATTGTTTATTAATAACCTCGACTAACTTTACTAAATTTACCGAAACGTATTCCCTAATAATTTTCTTTTGTATAACCGCTATTTTTTTAATCCAAGGACCAACCTTACATTTATTACATCAGTTTCATCACAGGTTTGTTTGATGATCCGTGGTTTTATCGTCCTCTAAATAGATTCGACATGGATCACCGGACATGACCTGTGAATTCGGCATTTGATTACTTACTGTAAGTCCCATTCTATGCAGACAGATCATTAGAATGTATATTTAGATATATACAAAAAAATGTCGATTTAAATTCTGATTTTCTGGTAATCGCTCTTGCTTGGTCTTAAACTAACATGTTAAGAAAATGAGCCAAATCAATTAATATACAGGGTGGTTTAGTAGGTTAATTTGATAAAACGTGTTAAGAGTAAAGTGCCTTTGTTTTAAGAAATATCAGAAAAGATTATTAAGAAAAGTTGTTTAGAATTAAAAGTTACAACTGATTCATAATTTTCATAAAAATCAGCTTAAAATCATCGAAACAATATTTTCAAAATCGACCTATAAAATTGGAGTTAACTGATTTTTCTTAAAATTGAGAATCTGCCATCACTTTTTAATCTAAACAACTATTTTTAATAACATTTTCCGATATCTTTTAAAACAAAGGTATTTTACTCTTAACACTTTTTATCAAAGCAGGCGCAATTCCCTAAAAATCAGAATCTAAATCGAACATTTTTTATACATTATCAAACCAGCCTACTAAACCACCCTGTATATTAATTGATGTGGCTCATTTTTTTAACATCTTAGTTTGATAACAAGCAGGCGCAATTCCCAGAAAATCAGAATCTAAATCGAAAATTTTTTGTCATTTACACCTTACCCGAACTCAATCCGTGGACACGGTATAAAAAAGGATGAACTTATGGAAAACAAGAGGCCAGTGAGGGACCAAAGACATGCATATTTAGGAGCGTTTGCCGCTGTGACTTAAAATTAATTAATAGTTTTTTATTACTAAACAGGAGCAAGCACAGTAAGATTTCCACTTTTAAATCGAGAAAAATTCAATTTTTTTAGCAATTTTTTATTAAGACAATAACCTTTCTCTTTTATTAAAGTCGCGCTTCGCGCCGTTCGATCTGCTCGCGGCGGCTAACGAAGTCAAGTTGCTAAAATAGTCCAGGCCCTACGGGGTCCGATACGGCGTTTAATGATAGAAGCAACACACTTGGTATGGATAGGCATAAGACTCGCCCGAACATTTTACGAAAGGGAACTACCCCCCCCACCCCTGGCAGAGGGGTGGTTCCCCCCCTTAAACGTGCTTTATGATTGATTTTTGCTAATAACTCGAAAACAATCAACTTTTTAAAAAATCTTCCCGAGATCATTTTCAAGCGGATACTATTTCCTTTCCAACCATGTACCTTAGACCCCTCTGACGGCAGTGGTGTCTAATTTTCTTTCTCTTTCTTTTGTGGTATTTTTTATCCTTAACACTATTTTTTTTTTCAAAAAAATATTTTTGTTTAAAAGCCCATTAAATCAAACAAAAATTTTGATCATTCATTTTTGTAACTGAGTAAATAAAAATGAGAGTGAATAAAACATTATTTTTGGTTAGTAATAACTTAAAACTGACTTTTTCTAGTTAACCTTTTACAAAGTGGGGATCTCTCCTCTCACCCCCCTTAAAAGTGCTCTCTTACAGTATTTTCCCAATTATTTGCAAACTTTTAACTTGGAAAAAAACAACTAAGTAATAACTATTAAGGCTGATGAAAAGTCCTCTCTAACGATGTATAACATCAGTGGTGCACCTTTTATAGGCATTTAAATAAATTAGAGGTGTGGAAAAAACTTGTTTTTTTTTTAATTTTCTTTAATTTTACTGTCCCACATATCTGGTTTTAAAACTTATTTTCAAAGGTGAAGAAATTTCCTTTCCAACGATGTATATCACTCTTCAAGGCAGCGGTAGATCTAGCATAGTCGCAGCAAAAATGCTCAAATTTGGTATACACTTGAATCTACGTTCAATGAGAGAAGCAACACAATTGGTATGGATATACAGTATACTTACCCAGTAATATAACGAAGGGGATCCACCCGCCTACTCTTGGCGGGGGGGTGGTCCCCCCATAAATATTTTATTCAAATTTTTTCTAATAAACCGAAAATTGTCAAAAAAACATTTAAGGTAGGGATAGCCTCCCCACCAAGGGTGGGCGGATGGTTCCCCGTCGTTATATTTTCGGGGGAGTATACTGTATATTCATACCAAGTGTGTTGCTTCTCTCATTGAACGCAGTGTCTGTATTAAAACTGTTCCAACATGGTTGTCTTAAATGAAGGTTCAAGTGTATACCAAATTTGACCATTTTTGGTGCGTCTATGCCAGATCTACCGCTGCCTTGAGGGGGGAGCGATTTAATTCGTCGGAAAGGAAATTTCTTTATCTTTAAAAAAGAGTTTTAGAACCAGACATGTGGGACAGTAAAATTTAAGAAAATTAAAAAAAAACAAGTTTTTTCCACAAGGGGGTAAGGGGGGCGTGTTATACATCGTTAGAGAGGACTTTTCATCTGGCTCAATAATTGTTACTTAGTTATTTTTGTCAAGTTAAAAATTTGCAAATAATACCACATAATAATAATAATACCACAAAAAATAGATTAATTTTTTTTTTTTTAAGTTTCCCCTTTTTTCTTACGCTAATGGAATATGCACCACTGCCGTTAAAGGGTACTTGGGTACATCGTTGAAAAGGAAATTGTATCCGCTTGAAGAATGATTTCTAGAATATTTTTGAAAAGTTGACTTTTTTCGAGTTATTAGCAAAAAACTATCAAAAAGCTCGTTTAAGGGGGGGTTCGGTTCGGTTCAGTTTCGTAAAATGTTCGGGCGAGTCTTATGTCTATCCATGCAAAGTGTGTTGCTTCTATCATTAAACGCAGCATATGGCTGTAATCTCGGATATAGGGCCTGAACAGATCAAATGATATCTAAGAGATGGCGTATCAGCAAAAATCAAGGTGTTTTTTGGATTTTATTAATGGCCGACTTTGGCCTACTCAGCCGGTAAGAGTAACGTCATTAGATCGCGGAAAGAAAACCATTTTCTTGAATTGCTAACTTGACAACAGCGCTAAACTATTTATCTCTCTTAGTGCCATTTATTTAAATAGCGATCTTACTTCAATTCACATATTTTCAATGGCCAAACGATCGTTGATATATATATATATATATATATATATACAGGGTGTCCCAAAAGTCCGAGCCCACCCAAATATCTTCTGAACTATTGAAGATAACTAAACCATATTTGGCAGTGATCAATAACATTAAGATATCTATTTTTTGAAAGGGCAGATGTGACGGCCCTACATTAGATGCCGGTATGGGGGCGGTCAACTTAAAATTTTCAAATTGAAACTCCTATCGAGTGATACCTCGTTATAAAGGTCTTTAAAAAACTAACACTTTGACATAATTGTTAATTGTCTACGTCAAATCTGTCAAAAGCTATACCCTGTCAACCATAATTTTTTCAGTCTTTGTTAAAATTCTCAAGCTTCTTGCTTTAAACAAAAATCCTATTGTGTGATATCTTTGAATAGCCAACATTTTGGCGTAACTGCTTCTTGCCTATATGACACATGTCAAAATCTATCGACTGTCAAACTTATTGTTTTACTATTTTTGACAAATTTCACAAGCTTGGTCTAAGTATAGCTTCGAAAGGTCTTTCAAAAACTGACAAGTTGACGTAGCTGTCACTTGCTTACGTCAAACATTTTTTCTAATTTTTTTTGACTTCAATTCAATTCAATTTAAAGTGTTTAAAATGCCACGATCAAATGAAGAATGAGCATGAAGTTAGCGAAGCACCAACTTCATATGAAGTTAGCGAAGCACCCTCGTAAAAATAGCTTTTATCAAAATCGAATATGGTGGATAATTTGCCGCTAATTAGTCGTGAATTAGTTGTGGAAAAATTAATTTTGTCGCTCTTATCTTTGACCCTTTTTTTGGGTGCTTCGCTAACTTCATATGACGTTAGCGAAGCACCCTCGTAAAAATAGCTTTTATCAAAATCGAATATGGTGGATAATTTGCCGCTAATTAGTCGTGAATTAGTTGTGGAAAAATTAATTTTGTCGCTCTTATTTTTGACTGTTTCTGAGGGTGCTTCGCTAACTTCATATTTTGGCACCCATCACAAATCGAATCGCTACTAGGTGGATAATTTGCCGTTAATTAGTCGTGAATTAGATGTGGAAAAATTAATTTTGTCGCTTTTATTTTTGACCGTTTTTTAGGGTGCTTCGCTAACTTCATATGAAGTTAGCGAAGCACCCTTGTCAAAAATGGCTTTAGACATGACCTATCGAAACCGAATATGGTGGCTAATTTGCCGCTAATTAGTCATGAATTAGTTGTGGAAAAATTAATTTGGTCGCTCTTATTTTTGACCGTTTTTTGGGTGCTTCGCTAACTTCATATTTTGGCACCCATCACAAATCGAATCGCTACTAGGTGGATAATTTGCCGTTAATTAGTCGTGAATTAGTTGTGGAAAAATTAATTTTGTCGCTACTATTTTTGACCGTTTTTGAGGGTGCATCGCTAACTTTATATGAAGTTAGCGAAGCACCCAAAAAAAGGGTCAAAAATAAGAGCGACAAAATTAATTTTTCCACAACTAATTCACGACTAATTAGCGACAAATTATCCACCATATTCAATTTTGATAAAAGCTATTTTTACGAGGGTGCTTCGCTAACTTCATATGAAGTTAGCGAAGCACCCAAAAAAAGGGTCAAAAATAAGAGCGACAAAAATAATTTTTCCACAACTAATTCACGACTAATTAGCGGCAAATTATCCACCATATTCGATTTTGATAAAAGCTATTTTTACGAGGGTGCTTCGCTAACTTCATATGAAGTTAGCGAAGCACCCAAAAAAAGGGTAAAAAATAAGAGCGACAAAATTAATTTTTCCACAACTAATTCACGACTAATTAGCGGCAAATTATCCACCATATTCGATTTTGATAAAAGCTATTTTTACGAGGGTGCTTCGCTAACTTCATATGAAGTTAGCGAAGCACCCTAAAAAACGGTCAAAAATAAGAGCGACAAAATTAATTTTTCCACAACTAATTCACGACTAATTAGCGGCAAATTATCCACCATATTCGATTTTGATAAAAGCCATTTTTACGAGGGTGCTTCGCTAACTTCATATGAAGTTAGCGAAGCACCCAAAAAAAGGGTCAAAAATAGGAGCGACAAAATTAATTTTTCCACAACTAATTCACGACTAATTCACGGCAAATTATCCACCTAGTAGCGATTCGATTTGCGATGGGTGCCAAAATATGAAGTTAGCGAAGCACCCTCAAAAACGGTCAAAATTAAGAGCGAAAAAATTAATTTTTCCACAACTAATTAGCGGCAAATTATCCACCATATTCGATTTTGATAAAAGCCATTTTTACGAGGGTGCTTCGCTAACTTCATATAAAGTTAGCGAAGCACCCAAAAAAAGGGTAAAAAATAAGAGCGACAATATTAATTTTTCCACAACTAATTCACGACTAATTAGCGGCAAATTATCCACCATATTCGATTTTGATAAAAGCTATTTTTACGAGGGTGCTTCGCTAACTTCATATGAAGTTAGCGAAGCACCCAAAAAAAGGGTCAAAAATAAGAGCGACAAAATTAATTTTTCCACAACTAATTCACGACTAATTAGCGGCAAATTATCCACCATATTCGATTTTGATAAAAGCTATTTTTACGAGGGTGCTTCGCTAACTTCATATGAAGTTAGCGAAGCACCCTAAAAAACGGTCAAAAATAAGAGCGACAAAATTAATTTTTCCACAACTAATTCACGACTAATTCACGGCAAATTATCCACCTAGTGGCGATTCGATTTGCGATGGGTGCCAAAATATGAAGTTAGCGAAGCACCCTCAAAAACGGTCAAAATTAAGAGCGACAAAATTAATTTTTCCACAACTAATTCACGACTAATTAGCGGCATATTATCCACCATATTCGATTTTGATAAAAGCCATTTTTACGAGGGTGCTTCGCTAACTTCATATGAAGTTAGCGAAGCACCCAAAAAAAGGGTAAAAAATAAGAGCGACAAAATTAATTTTTCCACAACTAATTCACGACTAATTAACGGCAAATTATCCACCTAGTCACGATTCGATCTGCGATGGGTGCTTCGCTAACTTCATGCTCATAAATGATGATAAAATTGAAATAATTTTTTTATGATATAAGGAAACTAAACGCCTTTTCAACAATACATTTAAAGACAGACCTGTCTTATAAAAAAATAATTTCAACTTTATTTTCATTTGATTGTGGCATCTTAAAATACAAATTTGTCAAAAAGTTTAGAAAATATGTGTGACGTAAATAAGTGACAGCTACACATGCAATAAAAACTTTAAATGCAAAAATCTCAAAAACCGTTGCTCTGAGCGACTTTAAAACAGTATAACTTTTTTACATAAAAAGGATGGAAAAACCATTATTTTACATAAAAACTGGTATACACCGAGGCACAAGAAAAATACACTGATTTATATGTATTGGTAGTGGTCCAAGGAACACCCTATACATTGTACATCAAATTTTTCAACGGAATCGTCTTGCCAATTTTAAAGAAACTTACACGCCGGTTAGTTTTTGCAAAAATATGTATTATTAGAAAAGTTATTAAAGAAAATCGAATTGAAAAAATAAAGGTTAACACCCTGTATCTCAGTTAATACGAACTTTTGGACTAAGGTAAGTATGGCTAAATCGTAATATTTTGACCCAAGGAATCTACAGTTTTACTATGCACCATTAGTTCTGGGACACCCTGTATATATATATATATATATATATATATATATATATATATATATATATATATATATATATATATATATATATATATATATATATATATATATAAATATATATATATATATATATATATATATATATATATATATGTTGGTGCAAGCAAGAAATTTCCTAATTTTCATTTTCTTTTCCTTTTCTGCGCGTTTAAAATAGTTTAAATTTTCGCGCTCTAAAATATGCATATGGGGTTTCACGGCACCGGACACGTGGAAGACAAGCAGCGCCGCGATGAGTGCGCAAAGAACCACCGTCACAACAAGACACTAGCAAAATCACGTTCCCGAAAAAAGTGAATTTGAGGTGAAAAAACTGGACGTTTAAACGTCGACTGGAGCTGCAAGAGAGTCCGAGGTAGGTGCCTTTTCATATAAAATTCCATATGTATCGTAACTTTCCATTTTCAATCGTCAATACCGACAGTTATTTTTAAATGTGCTTGTGAAGCCAATACCGGCGACCTATCGAAGGAAATTCCGTTATTTTTCAGCCCTTGCACGCACATTTAATGGCCCTTCGACCCAAATTAATAGTTTTCCAAACTACCTAGACTCCTGTGGTTCAGCAATTTCCTACAAAAATTCCAAATTTCTATTTTCTATTTCAAATTTCAAAATTTATTTCAATTTCAATTCGAAACAGACCATATTGTTTGACCACCCGTTGGTGATATGTTCCTTCAAAGTTGATCGAAGTGTTTATTACCGTTCAAAAATACCTATAGCCAATGCACATATTTCGTATAGTTTACTAGTTCATCAAAGAAAGTTGATCGCTTTGTTCATTACATTTTCAGTAAAAGTGGCGTCAATACGCCGAAAGTGAAAATTTTAAGGCGGTTCTTCCACCTACTTTTCTAATTATCGATTTTACAGGTGCGCAGGTGCAAGTGTTTCGTCGTCACCAAGGTCTCACGTTGCGCGCGTTGTTTCTTCAAATACCGAGGTTTGTTAAAAACTTTCAGACGGGACCGCTAGTCGTATGCACAGAGTGTGCGACTTGTAATCGAAAGGTGCGGGGTTCAATCCTTGGTGAGACATAAAAGTTTTTTTTTAAGGGATATGTTCAAATAATAACATACAGACAAACTTACAAACATTTCATTTCAAAATTTTCGAAAAAAGTTAATAAAATTAAAATAATAAAATTGTTTAATTTTTGCTAAAATTCGGGTTATATTTTAAGCTATATTTTAAGCATTTTTTTGGGTAATTTTAAAAACAAATTAACTTTTAAAAACAAAAATGTCTACGCAAAAACAGAAAAAACTTTGCGACAAAAGGCTTTTGAGCTTCAACCAAATGGCGGAAGCTCACGAGGTAGCTTTGAAAGCGAAGTCGGATACAGCGTTTCACTTTTTGTTCAAATCCAGATATGAAGACGTCGAGGAATGTCATGCTCAATTCTATAATTTTCATAACCAAATTATTGGCTCTCTCGAAGAGTTTAAACTTTCATTTGACGAGCAGGATAAAACTAGAAAAGACTTTGACAACCTTTATTATGAATGTAAGGGTATTTACTACGACCTTTTTAGGGCCAACCCTGTCAATTACGTAGGCAACCCTAACCAACAAAATATTGTTCAGAGGTCAAATACAAGATCATTTCCACAACCACGGTTGCCAATTTTCAATGGTAATTATAAAGACTGGCAACACTGGTTTGACTTATTTAAAGTCATGGTACATCAAAATTCTGATTTAAGTGATATAGAGAAATTTCAACAATTGCGGAGTTCTGTTCTGAATGAAGCCCTTTCTCTAGTAAAAACCATTCCCCTCGCAGATAGCAATTATCACATTGCGTATGAAACCTTAGTAAAGAGGTATCAAAATAAACGAATTATTGCTACTACCGCTTTGAATGCTATTAACTTTCTTTCAACTAAATCCAGTTCTGGGAAAGAATTACGTTCCATGTTGGATACATTTTCTGAGAATCTAGCCATCTTAAATGAGCTTGGTTTTCCTACAAAAGAATGGGACTTTCTTACTTTTAACATGATGCTCTCAAAACTTGAAGTCAAGATGAGGACTGATTTCGAACTTTACTATAGTAGAGAGAAAAACAATTCAGAAATTCCGTCCTACACTGATCTTTACACGTTTATAGAAAATCATTGCGTTGCGCTCGAATCTGTAGTGCAAATGCCCAGTTTTAGTAGGCAAAATCAAACCCCTAGACAGCCTCAAACTACGCGTAATTCTCAACAGAACAGTTTTCAGAGAAACAGTTTTAATAATTCTAATTCACCTTCTGCTTTCAATACAACTATTTCAAATCAAAGTTCAAATTCAAGAAATCAACAAAATACTTTACAAAATAGCAATCAACGCAGCAACCCTCAAATACAAAATAATCAGAACAGAACTTTTAATGCAAAAATAAAATGCTACCTATGTTCTTCGAATCACGCATTATCGAAATGTATCGAATTTCAAAACAAAAGTCCACAGGAAAGGATGGGTTATGTTCGGCAGGTGAATCTATGTCAAAATTGCTTACATTTTGCTCACCAGACCGTGAATTGCCCCTCCTCCTACAACTGCTTTACGTGTGGAGCTAGGCACCACAGTCTTCTTCACGTTCCACAACCAGTAGCGCCCTCTGTGAGTGTTAATTCATACCCTCCAGAGAACGCTAATATTCCACTTTCCAATTCCAATAGCACCCCTATGTCAGGAAGCCATTCCACGAACTGTCATGCGACAATGATTTCCAAAAATTCCACTTTTCTACTTTCTACCGTTGTAGCTGACATGTTAGACTCAAGGGGACATTACCAACCAGTTCGTATCTTACTCGATTCTGCCTCAGAGGCAAACTTTATTTCAGAAAAATGTCTAAATCGTTTAGGTCTTTCGAAAAGCTTCTTTTCTACTTCTATTCAAGGCTTAAATCAAATGACATCTTCCAATACCAAAGGTAAGACGAAATGTCTTATCAAACCTCAAGGTCAAGCGGGACCTACCTTTGATTTTGAGGCTTTAGTACTTCCAAAACTTTGTACAGAGATTCCTTCTTGCGCTGTCGACTCGAGCAAGTGGAATCACATTCGCAATATCAAACTTTCTGATCAAAACTTCCATATACCAAGTTCCATTGATGTCCTAGTAGGTTGTGAACTTTTTCCGCATCTCTTACAAGAGGGAGTTATCCACGGAGAGCGTGGACAACCTAGTGCTTTTAATAGCATCTTTGGCTATGTGCTGATTGGTAAAGTTGAAACTTCAAAGCAACAAAATCCACAATCACTCATAAGCTGTTACACTTCCATCGAACCATCTCTGGATATCTGCCTAGAGCGCTTCTGGGAGATAGAGCAGGTTCCACATAAGGTTCATCACAGTCCTGAGGATATTATGTGCGAAAAATTATTTTCACAATCAGTTTCACGCAACGAATCAGGTAGATTCGTCGTTCCATTACCTTTCATAAACTTAGAACCCCAGTTGGGTGACACCTATCCAATCGCTTTAAAACGTTTCAAGCTTCAGGAAGCTAGACTTCTCAAAGACTCAGCTAATTATCAAGCTTACAAAGATTTTATGCAGGATTATTTAGACACTGGTCACATGATACCTATTCCTACGCCTATATCTAAAGATGTCTTGGATAATTCCTACTTTATCCCTCATCACAGTGTCTGGAACACTGGGAAGATAAGAGTGGTCTTTGATGGGTCTCAACGTAGTCCCAGAGGTGTCTCACTCAACGAG
Source organism: Aspidapion aeneum (assembly GCA_963576565.1). Classification (NCBI taxonomy): domain Eukaryota; kingdom Metazoa; phylum Arthropoda; class Insecta; order Coleoptera; family Brentidae; genus Aspidapion; species Aspidapion aeneum. The sequence goes on from OY755048.1 coordinate 36,143,990, forward strand.
ACGTTGTGCGCAGGTCCTAAACTGCAAAATGATGTCCGAGAAATTTTACTTAATTTTCGAATTCATGCTGTAGCCTTTGTTACTGACATAGTAAAAATGTTCCGACAGATTTTAATTATTCCTGAGCACACGCGTTATCAAAATATTCTATGGAGATTTTCTGAGGATGATCCTGTCCAAACCTACTCCTTAAGAACAGTTGTTTATGGACTTAAGTCATCACCTTACTTAGCTATTCGTACTATACAAGAACTAGCTAAACTTGAGTCTGAAAGGTATCCTAATGCTTCCAAGGTGCTTCTTAAAGACATTTACGTCGACGACGTGCTCACTGGGCAGGATTCTGTGGCCTCTGCCAAAGAACTTCAGTCGGAGTTAATCTCCCTGTTGCGCCTAGGAGGGTTTGAACTTAAAAAATGGGCGAGCAACAGTCCGGAACTTCTCTCCTCATTCTCAGAATCAGAAACACAAATGTCCATTCGTTTCGACAAATCCGAACCTAATTTTGTAAAAATATTAGGTCTCCAATGGAATCCTATCTCAGATTCGTTTACCTACTTGGTCGTACCAGAAGATAAACCATGCACCAAGCGAGGTATCTTATCTCAAATCATGAAAATTTTTGATCCCTTAGGTTTCTGTTCTCCCGTTTCTTTACTTGCTAAGCATCTCATGCAAGATCTGTGGAAGGAGAAGCTGGACTGGGATTCTCAGCCTCCTCCGCATATCGTAAATGTTTGGAATCAATTTCGAACCCAACTTCCAAATCTTTCAAATATTCATTTACCTAGACGCCTTTCCATTGATCAACCACGTAGCATTGAACTTCACGGCTTTTCAGACGCCTCTATGATAGGTTACGCGGCTACGGTCTATCTCAGAATGGAGTCAGTATCCGGAGAAATCCATACCTTTCTTGTAATGGCCAAATCTAAGGTCGCACCAGTGAAAACAGTCAGTCTTCCGCGACTGGAGCTTCTTGGTGCCACTTTACTTTGCGACCTAATTTCCTTTATTCGAAATACTTATTCAGATATTCTTAACTTCAACCAAATCTGTGCATGGTGTGATTCCCAAGTGGTTCTATGCTGGTTGGCGGCTTCACCTCACAGGTTTAAAACGTTTGTGGCAAACCGTATCTGTCACATTCAAGAAACCATTTCTCCTACGGCCTGGAAATATATTCCATCAGCGCTAAATCCAGCCGACTGTGCTTCGCGCGGTCTTATGCCTAATCAACTTGTCAAACATGACTTGTATTGGGAAGGTCCTTGTTTTCTTAGGCTACCAAAAGAGAGCTGGCCTGATGATTTTCGCTGTCCAGACCCTCCGGAAAACGAGGTTATTCTGGAAGAACGAAAATCAGTATTTCAAACATGCACAGTTGAACCACACATGCTTGATACTTTTCTTTCTCGTTACTCTTCCCTAGAGAAAATTCAACGCATAATTTCCTATATTTTTCGCCTTACCGAAAAGAAATCTAAATATCCTAACGAAAATATTACCGAAGTAGAACTTCAACATTCTCTTATTGTTCTCGTTCGGCATGTTCAACGTTCCATCTTTGCTGATCTCATTTCACGTTTGAATGACGCAAAGCTACTTCCTAAACAATTTCGTAAACTTTCACTTTTTATAGATACACAAGGCTGCTTAAGAGTGGGGGGTCGATTACCACATTCTTCCGAACTCTCTTATTCAGCAAAACACCCTTTACTTTTACCACGTTCTCACCGTCTTACTCAACTTGTCATTGAGTACACTCACAAAAGGTACTGTCATCCCGGTCAAAAAACGTTGCATTACCTCTTGAGACAACAATTTTGGATCCTTTCCCCTCGCTATGCAATCGAGAGCGTAACTTCTCATTGCATTTTATGCTATCGATTAAATCCTAAACCTTCCGTACAAATCATGGGCAACTTGCCTGCTCAACGCATCTCTCAAGTAAAAGCATTTTCACATGTTGCCATAGATTATTGTGGTCCCTTTCCAATTACAATGGGAAAGTACCGAGGTGCAAAGGTATCCAAAGGTTATATTCTTGTCTTAGTCTGCTCCGCAACAAAGGCAGTTCACCTAGAACTTACCTCCGATATTTCCACCCCTACCTTTCTTGCGGCTTTTAAGAGATTTGTGGCAAGAAGAGGAAGAATCTCTGACATTTACTCAGATTGTGGTAGCGCGTTCTTGGGAGCTGATCGTTTACTCAAACAGTACTCCCAGGAAGCATGTCATAGTCTAAAAATTACCTGGCATTTTTCAAGTCCTGGTAGTCCGCACCTAAACGGACTAGCTGAGGCAGGAGTTAAATCCACCAAGGCAAATTTAAAACGTGTAATAGGTGAGCAACGGTTAACCTATGAAGAGTTTTTTACTTTTTTGTGTCAGGTCGAATCCATACTAAACAGCCGGCCTCTGTATGCCCAAAGTATGGATCCGAATGACTTTCTTCCACTGACCCCTGGTCATTTTCTTACCCTGGAACCGTTGAATTCCGTACCAGAACCCGATTTTTCTGATTCCAAGTTGAACACCCTGTCCCGCTGGCAGCTGGTGCAAAGGCTCCAGTCCGATTTTTGGAAACGCTGGAACTTGGAGTACCTAAACACCTTGCAACAGCGTTCTAAATGGACAGAGGCTTCTAACAATATTAAACTAAATACTTTAGTCGTGGTAAAGAATGAACAAAAACCGCCATTGCAATGGGCTGTTGGGCGAATTGTCGACGTACACCCTGGCTCAGACGGTCATATTCGTGTTGTGACCGTTAAAACAGCCACAGGAACATATCGTCGACCAGTGGTGAAACTATGTCCTTTGCCTATGCCCGACGCATAAGGCAAAATTTTCTTTTCTTTCTTAATTTTTTCTAAGTATTTTTTCATTTCTTTTAATTTTAATTTACATGCATTATCTAATGCATATTTGGGTTAATGTTAAATTGTATCGTTTAATTGCTAATAGGCGAATATTTTTTTTTCCTTTCCTTTTCTCAACTAAGTAAAAACACACATGTTTTGGCGGCCGGAAAATGTTGGTGCAAGCAAGAAATTTCCTAATTTTCATTTTCTTTTCCTTTTCTACGCGTTTAAAATAGTTTAAATTTTCGCGCTCTAAAATATGCATATGGGGTTTCACGGCACCGGACACGTGGAAGACAAGCAGCGCCGCGATGAGTGCGCAAAGAACCACCGTCACAACAAGACACTAGCAAAATCACGTTCCCGAAAAAAGTGAATTTGAGGTGAAAAAACTGGACGTTTAAACGTCGACTGGAGCTGCAAGAGAGTCCGAGGTAGGTGCCTTTTCATATAAAATTCCATATGTATCGTAACTTTCCATTTTCAATCGTCAATACCGACAGTTATTTTTAAATGTGCTTGTGAAGCCAATACCGGCGACCTATCGAAGGAAATTCCGTTATTTTTCAGCCCTTGCACGCACAATATATATATATATATATATATATACAGTGTGTCCACGTAAGAGACAACAATTTTGGATCCTTTCCCCTCGCTATGCAATCGAGAGCGTAACTTCTCATTGCATTTTATGCTATCGATTAAATCCTAAACCTTCCGTACAAATCATGGGCAACTTGCCTGCTCAACGCATCTCTCAAGTAAAAGCATTTTCACATGTTGCCATAGATTATTGTGGTCCCTTTCCAATTACAATGGGAAAGTACCGAGGTGCAAAGGTATCCAAAGGTTATATTCTTGTCTTAGTCTGCTCCGCAACAAAGGCAGTTCACCTAGAACTTACCTCCGATATTTCCACCCCTACCTTTCTTGCGGCTTTTAAGAGATTTGTGGCAAGAAGAGGAAGAATCTCTGACATTTACTCAGATTGTGGTAGCGCGTTCTTGGGAGCTGATCGTTTACTCAAACAGTACTCCCAGGAAGCATGTCATAGTCTAAAAATTACCTGGCATTTTTCAAGTCCTGGTAGTCCGCACCTAAACGGACTAGCTGAGGCAGGAGTTAAATCCACCAAGGCAAATTTAAAACGTGTAATAGGTGAGCAACGGTTAACCTATGAAGAGTTTTTTACTTTTTTGTGTCAGGTCGAATCCATACTAAACAGCCGGCCTCTGTATGCCCAAAGTATGGATCCGAATGACTTTCTTCCACTGACCCCTGGTCATTTTCTTACCCTGGAACCGTTGAATTCCGTACCAGAACCCGATTTTTCTGATTCCAAGTTGAACACCCTGTCCCGCTGGCAGCTGGTGCAAAGGCTCCAGTCCGATTTTTGGAAACGCTGGAACTTGGAGTACCTAAACACCTTGCAACAGCGTTCTAAATGGACAGAGGCTTCTAACAATATTAAACTAAATACTTTAGTCGTGGTAAAGAATGAACAAAAACCGCCATTGCAATGGGCTGTTGGGCGAATTGTCGACGTACACCCTGGCTCAGACGGTCATATTCGTGTTGTGACCGTTAAAACAGCCACAGGAACATATCGTCGACCAGTGGTGAAACTATGTCCTTTGCCTATGCCCGACGCATAAGGCAAAATTTTCTTTTCTTTCTTAATTTTTTCTAAGTATTTTTTCATTTCTTTTAATTTTAATTTACATGCATTATCTAATGCATATTTGGGTTAATGTTAAATTGTATCGTTTAATTGCTAATAGGCGAATATTTTTTTTTCCTTTCCTTTTCTCAACTAAGTAAAAACACACGTGTTTTGGCGGCCGGAAAATGTTGGTGCAAGCAAGAAATTTCCTAATTTTCATTTTCTTTTCCTTTTCTACGCGTTTAAAATAGTTTAAATTTTCGCGCTCTAAAATATGCATATGGGGTTTCACGGCACCGGACACGTGGAAGACAAGCAGCGCCGCGATGAGTGCGCAAAGAACCACCGTCACAACAAGACACTAGCAAAATCACGTTCCCGAAAAAAGTGAATTTGAGGTGAAAAAACTGGACGTTTAAACGTCGACTGGAGCTGCAAGAGAGTCCGAGGTAGGTGCCTTTTCATATAAAATTCCATATGTATCGTAACTTTCCATTTTCAATCGTCAATACCGACAGTTATTTTTAAATGTGCTTGTGAAGCCAATACCGGCGACCTATCGAAGGAAATTCCGTTATTTTTCAGCCCTTGCACGCACAATATATATATATATATATATACAGTGTGTCCACGTAAGTTGGCGGCATATGGGACTTTTTTATTATTAGCTTTACGAAAAAAAGTTATTCTTCATAAAAAGTTCTGCATGGTCCAAAACCTAAAATGCAACCATCAGATGTTAAATTTTTTCAGTCATATTACGAGGTTTGTCAAAAAATGTGATTTTTGTTCTAGAGTAAAGTACCTTTCTTTTTGACAATATCGAAAACTGTTATAAAGAAAAGATGTTTAGAATTAAAAATAGCTTTCAAATATTCAACATTGTTTATTTACATTAAAAAAATATTTTTATTTTTTATTTGTTTAAGTTTGCACATTAATGCATAATTAATCTAGGATGCAAATACTAATAATGTAAATAAACAATGTTAAATATTTGAAAGCTATTTTTAATTCTAAACATCTTTTCTTTATAACAATTTTCGATATTGTCAATAAGAAAGGTACATTACTCTAGAGCAAAAATCACATTTTTTGACAAACCTCGTAATATGACTGAAAAAATTTAACATCTGATGGTTGCATTTTAGGTTTTGGACCATGCAGAACTTTTTATGAAGAATAACTTTTTTTCGTAAAGCTAATAATAAAAAAGTTTCCCATATGCCGCCAACTTACGTGGACACACTGTATATATATATATATATATATATATATATATATTATATACATATATATATATATATATATATATATATATATATATATATATACAGTGTGTCCACGTAAGTTGGCGGCATATGGGAAACTTTTTTATTATTAGCTTTACGAAAAAAAGTTATTCTTCATAAAAAGTTCTGCATGGTCCAAAACCTAAAATGCAACCATCAGATGTTAAATTTTTTCAGTCATATTACGAGGTTTGTCAAAAAATGTGATTTTTGCTCTAGAGTAATGTACCTTTCTTATTGACAATATCGAAAATTGTTATAAAGAAAAGATGTTTAGAATTAAAAATAGCTTTCAAATATTTAACATTGTTTATTTACATTATTAGTATTTGCATCCTAGATTAATTATGCATTAATGTGCAAACTTAAACAAATAAAAAATAAAAATATTTTTTTAATGTAAATAAACAATGTTGAATATTTGAAAGCTATTTTTAATTCTAAACATCTTTTCTTTATAACAGTTTTCGATATTGTCAAAAAGAAAGGTACTTTACTCTAGAACAAAAATCACATTTTTTGACAAACCTCGTAATATGACTGAAAAAATTTAACATCTGATGGTTGCATTTTAGGTTTTGGACCATGCAGAACTTTTTATGAAGAATAACTTTTTTTCGTAAAGCTAATAATAAAAAAGTCCCATATGCCGCCAACTTACGTGGACACACTGTATATATATATATATATATATATATATTGTGCGTGCAAGGGCTGAAAAATAACGGAATTTCCTTCGATAGGTCGCCGGTATTGGCTTCACAAGCACATTTAAAAATAACTGTCGGTATTGACGATTGAAAATGGAAAGTTACGATACATATGGAATTTTATATGAAAAGGCACCTACCTCGGACTCTCTTGCAGCTCCAGTCGACGTTTAAACGTCCAGTTTTTTCACCTCAAATTCACTTTTTTCGGGAACGTGATTTTGCTAGTGTCTTGTTGTGACGGTGGTTCTTTGCGCACTCATCGCGGCGCTGCTTGTCTTCCACGTGTCCGGTGCCGTGAAACCCCATATGCATATTTTAGAGCGCGAAAATTTAAACTATTTTAAACGCGTAGAAAAGGAAAAGAAAATGAAAATTAGGAAATTTCTTGCTTGCACCAACATTTTCCGGCCGCCAAAACACGTGTGTTTTTACTTAGTTGAGAAAAGGAAAGGAAAAAAAAATATTCGCCTATTAGCAATTAAACGATACAATTTAACATTAACCCAAATATGCATTAGATAATGCATGTAAATTAAAATTAAAAGAAATGAAAAAATACTTAGAAAAAATTAAGAAAGAAAAGAAAATTTTGCCTTATGCGTCGGGCATAGGCAAAGGACATAGTTTCACCACTGGTCGACGATATGTTCCTGTGGCTGTTTTAACGGTCACAACACGAATATGACCGTCTGAGCCAGGGTGTACGTCGACAATTCGCCCAACAGCCCATTGCAATGGCGGTTTTTGTTCATTCTTTACCACGACTAAAGTATTTAGTTTAATATTGTTAGAAGCCTCTGTCCATTTAGAACGCTGTTGCAAGGTGTTTAGGTACTCCAAGTTCCAGCGTTTCCAAAAATCGGACTGGAGCCTTTGCACCAGCTGCCAGCGGGACAGGGTGTTCAACTTGGAATCAGAAAAATCGGGTTCTGGTACGGAATTCAACGGTTCCAGGGTAAGAAAATGACCAGGGGTCAGTGGAAGAAAGTCATTCGGATCCATACTTTGGGCATACAGAGGCCGGCTGTTTAGTATGGATTCGACCTGACACAAAAAAGTAAAAAACTCTTCATAGGTTAACCGTTGCTCACCTATTACACGTTTTAAATTTGCCTTGGTGGATTTAACTCCTGCCTCAGCTAGTCCGTTTAGGTGCGGACTACCAGGACTTGAAAAATGCCAGGTAATTTTTAGACTATGACATGCTTCCTGGGAGTACTGTTTGAGTAAACGATCAGCTCCCAAGAACGCGCTACCACAATCTGAGTAAATGTCAGAGATTCTTCCTCTTCTTGCCACAAATCTCTTAAAAGCCGCAAGAAAGGTAGGGGTGGAAATATCGGAGGTAAGTTCTAGGTGAACTGCCTTTGTTGCGGAGCAGACTAAGACAAGAATATAACCTTTGGATACCTTTGCACCTCGGTACTTTCCCATTGTAATTGGAAAGGGACCACAATAATCTATGGCAACATGTGAAAATGCTTTTACTTGAGAGATGCGTTGAGCAGGCAAGTTGCCCATGATTTGTACGGAAGGTTTAGGATTTAATCGATAGCATAAAATGCAATGAGAAGTTACGCTCTCGATTGCATAGCGAGGGGAAAGGATCCAAAATTGTTGTCTCTTACGTGGACACACTGTATATATATATATATATATATATATTGTGCGTGCAAGGGCTGAAAAATAACGGAATTTCCTTCGATAGGTCGCCGGTATTGGCTTCACAAGCACATTTAAAAATAACTGTCGGTATTGACGATTGAAAATGGAAAGTTACGATACATATGGAATTTTATATGAAAAGGCACCTACCTCGGACTCTCTTGCAGCTCCAGTCGACGTTTAAACGTCCAGTTTTTTCACCTCAAATTCACTTTTTTCGGGAACGTGATTTTGCTAGTGTCTTGTTGTGACGGTGGTTCTTTGCGCACTCATCGCGGCGCTGCTTGTCTTCCACGTGTCCGGTGCCGTGAAACCCCATATGCATATTTTAGAGCGCGAAAATTTAAACTATTTTAAACGCGTAGAAAAGGAAAAGAAAATGAAAATTAGGAAATTTCTTGCTTGCACCAACATTTTCCGGCCGCCAAAACATGTGTGTTTTTACTTAGTTGAGAAAAGGAAAGGAAAAAAAAATATTCGCCTATTAGCAATTAAACGATACAATTTAACATTAACCCAAATATGCATTAGATAATGCATGTAAATTAAAATTAAAAGAAATGAAAAAATACTTAGAAAAAATTAAGAAAGAAAAGAAAATTTTGCCTTATGCGTCGGGCATAGGCAAAGGACATAGTTTCACCACTGGTCGACGATATGTTCCTGTGGCTGTTTTAACGGTCACAACACGAATATGACCGTCTGAGCCAGGGTGTACGTCGACAATTCGCCCAACAGCCCATTGCAATGGCGGTTTTTGTTCATTCTTTACCACGACTAAAGTATTTAGTTTAATATTGTTAGAAGCCTCTGTCCATTTAGAACGCTGTTGCAAGGTGTTTAGGTACTCCAAGTTCCAGCGTTTCCAAAAATCGGACTGGAGCCTTTGCACCAGCTGCCAGCGGGACAGGGTGTTCAACTTGGAATCAGAAAAATCGGGTTCTGGTACGGAATTCAACGGTTCCAGGGTAAGAAAATGACCAGGGGTCAGTGGAAGAAAGTCATTCGGATCCATACTTTGGGCATACAGAGGCCGGCTGTTTAGTATGGATTCGACCTGACACAAAAAAGTAAAAAACTCTTCATAGGTTAACCGTTGCTCACCTATTACACGTTTTAAATTTGCCTTGGTGGATTTAACTCCTGCCTCAGCTAGTCCGTTTAGGTGCGGACTACCAGGACTTGAAAAATGCCAGGTAATTTTTAGACTATGACATGCTTCCTGGGAGTACTGTTTGAGTAAACGATCAGCTCCCAAGAACGCGCTACCACAATCTGAGTAAATGTCAGAGATTCTTCCTCTTCTTGCCACAAATCTCTTAAAAGCCGCAAGAAAGGTAGGGGTGGAAATATCGGAGGTAAGTTCTAGGTGAACTGCCTTTGTTGCGGAGCAGACTAAGACAAGAATATAACCTTTGGATACCTTTGCACCTCGGTACTTTCCCATTGTAATTGGAAAGGGACCACAATAATCTATGGCAACATGTGAAAATGCTTTTACTTGAGAGATGCGTTGAGCAGGCAAGTTGCCCATGATTTGTACGGAAGGTTTAGGATTTAATCGATAGCATAAAATGCAATGAGAAGTTACGCTCTCGATTGCATAGCGAGGGGAAAGGATCCAAAATTGTTGTCTCAAGAGGTAATGCAACGTTTTTTGACCGGGATGACAGTACCTTTTGTGAGTGTACTCAATGACAAGTTGAGTAAGACGGTGAGAACGTGGTAAAAGTAAAGGGTGTTTTGCTGAATAAGAGAGTTCGGAAGAATGTGGTAATCGACCCCCCACTCTTAAGCAGCCTTGTGTATCTAGAAAAAGTGAAAGTTTACGAAATTGTTTAGGAAGTAGCTTTGCGTCATTCAAACGTGAAATGAGATCAGCAAAGATGGAACGTTGAACATGCCGAACGAGAACAATAAGAGAATGTTGAAGTTCTACTTCGGTAATATTTTCGTTAGGATATTTAGATTTCTTTTCGGTAAGGCGAAAAATATAGGAAATTATGCGTTGAATTTTCTCTAGGGAAGAGTAACGAGAAAGAAAAGTATCAAGCATGTGTGGTTCAACTGTGCATGTTTGAAATACTGATTTTCGTTCTTCCAGAATAACCTCGTTTTCCGGAGGGTCTGGACAGCGAAAATCATCAGGCCAGCTCTCTTTTGGTAGCCTAAGAAAACAAGGACCTTCCCAATACAAGTCATGTTTGACAAGTTGATTAGGCATAAGACCGCGCGAAGCACAGTCGGCTGGATTTAGCGCTGATGGAATATATTTCCAGGCCGTAGGAGAAATGGTTTCTTGAATGTGACAGATACGGTTTGCCACAAACGTTTTAAACCTGTGAGGTGAAGCCGCCAACCAGCATAGAACCACTTGGGAATCACACCATGCACAGATTTGGTTGAAGTTAAGAATATCTGAATAAGTATTTCGAATAAAGGAAATTAGGTCGCAAAGTAAAGTGGCACCAAGAAGCTCCAGTCGCGGAAGACTGACTGTTTTCACTGGTGCGACCTTAGATTTGGCCATTACAAGAAAGGTATGGATTTCTCCGGATACTGACTCCATTCTGAGATAGACCGTAGCCGCGTAACCTATCATAGAGGCGTCTGAAAAGCCGTGAAGTTCAATGCTACGTGGTTGATCAATGGAAAGGCGTCTAGGTAAATGAATATTTGAAAGATTTGGAAGTTGGGTTCGAAATTGATTCCAAACATTTACGATATGCGGAGGAGGCTGAGAATCCCAGTCCAGCTTCTCCTTCCACAGATCTTGCATGAGATGCTTAGCAAGTAAAGAAACGGGAGAACAGAAACCTAAGGGATCAAAAATTTTCATGATTTGAGATAAGATACCTCGCTTGGTGCATGGTTTATCTTCTGGTACGACCAAGTAGGTAAACGAATCTGAGATAGGATTCCATTGGAGACCTAATATTTTTACAAAATTAGGTTCGGATTTGTCGAAACGAATGGACATTTGTGTTTCTGATTCTGAGAATGAGGAGAGAAGTTCCGGACTGTTGCTCGCCCATTTTTTAAGTTCAAACCCTCCTAGGCGCAACAGGGAGATTAACTCCGACTGAAGTTCTTTGGCAGAGGCCACAGAATCCTGCCCAGTGAGCACGTCGTCGACGTAAATGTCTTTAAGAAGCACCTTGGAAGCATTAGGATACCTTTCAGACTCAAGTTTAGCTAGTTCTTGTATAGTACGAATAGCTAAGTAAGGTGATGACTTAAGTCCATAAACAACTGTTCTTAAGGAGTAGGTTTGGACAGGATCATCCTCAGAAAATCTCCATAGAATATTTTGATAACGCGTGTGCTCAGGAATAATTAAAATCTGTCGGAACATTTTTACTATGTCAGTAACAAAGGCTACAGCATGAATTCGAAAATTAAGTAAAATTTCTCGGACATCATTTTGCAGTTTAGGACCTGCGCACAACGTCTCGTTGAGTGAGACACCTCTGGGACTACGTTGAGACCCATCAAAGACCACTCTTATCTTCCCAGTGTTCCAGACACTGTGATGAGGGATAAAGTAGGAATTATCCAAGACATCTTTAGATATAGGCGTAGGAATAGGTATCATGTGACCAGTGTCTAAATAATCCTGCATAAAATCTTTGTAAGCTTGATAATTAGCTGAGTCTTTGAGAAGTCTAGCTTCCTGAAGCTTGAAACGTTTTAAAGCGATTGGATAGGTGTCACCCAACTGGGGTTCTAAGTTTATGAAAGGTAATGGAACGACGAATCTACCTGATTCGTTGCGTGAAACTGATTGTGAAAATAATTTTTCGCACATAATATCCTCAGGACTGTGATGAACCTTATGTGGAACCTGCTCTATCTCCCAGAAGCGCTCTAGGCAGATATCCAGAGATGGTTCGATGGAAGTGTAACAGCTTATGAGTGATTGTGGATTTTGTTGCTTTGAAGTTTCAACTTTACCAATCAGCACATAGCCAAAGATGCTATTAAAAGCACTAGGTTGTCCACGCTCTCCGTGGATAACTCCCTCTTGTAAGAGATGCGGAAAAAGTTCACAACCTACTAGGACATCAATGGAACTTGGTATATGGAAGTTTTGATCAGAAAGTTTGATATTGCGAATGTGATTCCACTTGCTCGAGTCGACAGCGCAAGAAGGAATCTCTGTACAAAGTTTTGGAAGTACTAAAGCCTCAAAATCAAAGGTAGGTCCCGCTTGACCTTGAGGTTTGATAAGACATTTCGTCTTACCTTTGGTATTGGAAGATGTCATTTGATTTAAGCCTTGAATAGAAGTAGAAAAGAAGCTTTTCGAAAGACCTAAACGATTTAGACATTTTTCTGAAATAAAGTTTGCCTCTGAGGCAGAATCGAGTAAGATACGAACTGGTTGGTAATGTCCCCTTGAGTCTAACATGTCAGCTACAACGGTAGAAAGTAGAAAAGTGGAATTTTTGGAAATCATTGTCGCATGACAGTTCGTGGAATGGCTTCCTGACATAGGGGTGCTATTGGAATTGGAAAGTGGAATATTAGCGTTCTCTGGAGGGTATGAATTAACACTCACAGAGGGCGCTACTGGTTGTGGAACGTGAAGAAGACTGTGGTGCCTAGCTCCACACGTAAAGCAGTTGTAGGAGGAGGGGCAATTCACGGTCTGGTGAGCAAAATGTAAGCAATTTTGACATAGATTCACCTGCCGAACATAACCCATCCTTTCCTGTGGACTTTTGTTTTGAAATTCGATACATTTCGATAATGCGTGATTCGAAGAACATAGGTAGCATTTTATTTTTGCATTAAAAGTTCTGTTCTGATTATTTTGTATTTGAGGGTTGCTGCGTTGATTGCTATTTTGTAAAGTATTTTGTTGATTTCTTGAATTTGAACTTTGATTTGAAATAGTTGTATTGAAAGCAGAAGGTGAATTAGAATTATTAAAACTGTTTCTCTGAAAACTGTTCTGTTGAGAATTACGCGTAGTTTGAGGCTGTCTAGGGGTTTGATTTTGCCTACTAAAACTGGGCATTTGCACTACAGATTCGAGCGCAACGAAATGATTTTCTATAAACGTGTAAAGATCAGTGTAGGACGGAATTTCTGAATTGTTTTTCTCTCTACTATAGTAAAGTTCGAAATCAGTCCTCATCTTGACTTCAAGTTTTGAGAGCATCATGTTAAAAGTAAGAAAGTCCCATTCTTTTGTAGGAAAACCAAGCTCATTTAAGATGGCTAGATTCTCAGAAAATGTATCCAACATGGAACGTAATTCTTTCCCAGAACTGGATTTAGTTGAAAGAAAGTTAATAGCATTCAAAGCGGTAGTAGCAATAATTCGTTTATTTTGATACCTCTTTACTAAGGTTTCATACGCAATGTGATAATTGCTATCTGCGAGGGGAATGGTTTTTACTAGAGAAAGGGCTTCATTCAGAACAGAACTCCGCAATTGTTGAAATTTCTCTATATCACTTAAATCAGAATTTTGATGTACCATGACTTTAAATAAGTCAAACCAGTGTTGCCAGTCTTTATAATTACCATTGAAAATTGGCAACCGTGGTTGTGGAAATGATCTTGTATTTGACCTCTGAACAATATTTTGTTGGTTAGGGTTGCCTACGTAATTGACAGGGTTGGCCCTAAAAAGGTCGTAGTAAATACCCTTACATTCATAATAAAGGTTGTCAAAGTCTTTTCTAGTTTTATCCTGCTCGTCAAATGAAAGTTTAAACTCTTCGAGAGAGCCAATAATTTGGTTATGAAAATTATAGAATTGAGCATGACATTCCTCGACGTCTTCATATCTGGATTTGAACAAAAAGTGAAACGCTGTATCCGACTTCGCTTTCAAAGCTACCTCGTGAGCTTCCGCCATTTGGTTGAAGCTCAAAAGCCTTTTGTCGCAAAGTTTTTTCTGTTTTTGCGTAGACATTTTTGTTTTTAAAAGTTAATTTGTTTTTAAAATTACCCAAAAAAATGCTTAAAATATAGCTTAAAATATAACCCGAATTTTAGCAAAAATTAAACAATTTTATTATTTTAATTTTATTAACTTTTTTCGAAAATTTTGAAATGAAATGTTTGTAAGTTTGTCTGTATGTTATTATTTGAACATATCCCTTAAAAAAAAACTTTTATGTCTCACCAAGGATTGAACCCCGCACCTTTCGATTCCAAGTCGCACACTCTGTGCATACGACTAGCGGTCCCGTCTGAAAGTTTTTAACAAACCTCGGTATTTGAAGAAACAACGCGCGCAACGTGAGACCTTGGTGACGACGAAACACTTGCACCTGCGCACCTGTAAAATCGATAATTAGAAAAGTAGGTGGAAGAACCGCCTTAAAATTTTCACTTTCGGCGTATTGACGCCACTTTTACTGAAAATGTAATGAACAAAGCGATCAACTTTCTTTGATGAACTAGTAAACTATACGAAATATGTGCATTGGCTATAGGTATTTTTGAACGGTAATAAACACTTCGATCAACTTTGAAGGAACATATCACCAACGGGTGGTCAAACAATATGGTCTGTTTCGAATTGAAATTGAAATAAATTTTGAAATTTGAAATAGAAAATAGAAATTTGGAATTTTTGTAGGAAATTGCTGAACCACAGGAGTCTAGGTAGTTTGGAAAACTATTAATTTGGGTCGAAGGGCCATTAATAGTGCGTGCAAGGGCTGAAAAATAACGGAATTTCCTTCGATAGGTCGCCGGTATTGGCTTCACAAGCACATTTAAAAATAACTGTCGGTATTGACGATTGAAAATGGAAAGTTACGATACATATGGAATTTTATATGAAAAGGCACCTACCTCGGACTCTCTTGCAGCTCCAGTCGACGTTTAAACGTCCAGTTTTTTCACCTCAAATTCACTTTTTTCGGGAACGTGATTTTGCTAGTGTCTTGTTGTGACGGTGGTTCTTTGCGCACTCATCGCGGCGCTGCTTGTCTTCCACGTGTCCGGTGCCGTGAAACCCCATATGCATATTTTAGAGCGCGAAAATTTAAACTATTTTAAACGCGCAGAAAAGGAAAAGAAAATGAAAATTAGGAAATTTCTTGCTTGCACCAACATATATATATATATATATATATATATATATATATATATATATATATATATATATATATATATATATATATATATATATTTATATATATATTTATATATATATATATACAGTAAAACTGTAGATTCCTTGGGTCAAAATATTACGATTTAGCCATACTTACCTTAGTCCAAAAGTTCGTATTAACTGAGATACAGGGTGTTAACCTTTATTTTTTCAATTCGATTTTCTTTAATAACTTTTCTAATAATACATATTTTTGCAAAAACTAACCGGCGTGTAAGTTTCTTTAAAATTGGCAAGACGATTCCGTTGAAAAATTTGATGTACAATGTATAGGGTGTTCCTTGGACCACTACCAATACATATAAATCAGTGTATTTTTCTTGTGCCTCGGTGTATACCAGTTTTTATGTAAAATAATGGTTTTTCCATCCTTTTTATGTAAAAAAGTTATACTGTTTTAAAGTCGCTCAGAGCAACGGTTTTTGAGATTTTTGCATTTAAAGTTTTTATTGCATGTGTAGCTGTCACTTATTTACGTCACACATATTTTCTAAACTTTTTGACAAATTTGTATTTTAAGATGCCACAATCAAATGAAAATAAAGTTGAAATTATTTTTTTATAAGACAGGTCTGTCTTTAAATGTATTGTTGAAAAGGCGTTTAGTTTCCTTATATCATAAAAAAATTATTTCAATTTTATCATCATTTATGAGCATGAAGTTAGCGAAGCACCCATCGCAGATCGAATCGTGACTAGGTGGATAATTTGCCGTTAATTAGTCGTGAATTAGTTGTGGAAAAATTAATTTTGTCGCTCTTATTTTTTACCCTTTTTTTGGGTGCTTCGCTAACTTCATATGAAGTTAGCGAAGCACCCTCGTAAAAATGGCTTTTATCAAAATCGAATATGGTGGATAATATGCCGCTAATTAGTCGTGAATTAGTTGTGGAAAAATTAATTTTGTCGCTCTTAATTTTGACCGTTTTTGAGGGTGCTTCGCTAACTTCATATTTTGGCACCCATCGCAAATCGAATCGCCACTAGGTGGATAATTTGCCGTGAATTAGTCGTGAATTAGTTGTGGAAAAATTAATTTTGTCGCTCTTATTTTTGACCGTTTTTTAGGGTGCTTCGCTAACTTCATATGAAGTTAGCGAAGCACCCTCGTAAAAATAGCTTTTATCAAAATCGAATATGGTGGATAATTTGCCGCTAATTAGTCGTGAATTAGTTGTGGAAAAATTAATTTTGTCGCTCTTATTTTTGACCCTTTTTTTGGGTGCTTCGCTAACTTCATATGAAGTTAGCGAAGCACCCTCGTAAAAATAGCTTTTATCAAAATCGAATATGGTGGATAATTTGCCGCTAATTAGTCGTGAATTAGTTGTGGAAAAATTAATATTGTCGCTCTTATTTTTTACCCTTTTTTTGGGTGCTTCGCTAACTTTATATGAAGTTAGCGAAGCACCCTCGTAAAAATGGCTTTTATCAAAATCGAATATGGTGGATAATTTGCCGCTAATTAGTCGTGAATTAGTCGTGGAAAAATTAATTTTTTCGCTCTTAATTTTGACCGTTTTTGAGGGTGCTTCGCTAACTTCATATTTTGGCACCCATCGCAAATCGAATCGCTACTAGGTGGATAATTTGCCGTGAATTAGTCGTGAATTAGTTGTGGAAAAATTAATTTTGTCGCTCCTATTTTTGACCCTTTTTTTGGGTGCTTCGCTAACTTCATATGAAGTTAGCGAAGCACCCTCGTAAAAATGGCTTTTATCAAAATCGAATATGGTGGATAATTTGCCGCTAATTAGTCGTGAATTAGTTGTGGAAAAATTAATTTTGTCGCTCTTATTTTTGACCGTTTTTTAGGGTGCTTCGCTAACTTCATATGAAGTTAGCGAAGCACCCTCGTAAAAATAGCTTTTATCAAAATCGAATATGGTGGATAATTTGCCGCTAATTAGTCGTGAATTAGTTGTGGAAAAATTAATTTTGTCGCTCTTATTTTTTACCCTTTTTTTGGGTGCTTCGCTAACTTCATATGAAGTTAGCGAAGCACCCTCGTAAAAATAGCTTTTATCAAAATCGAATATGGTGGATAATTTGCCGCTAATTAGTCGTGAATTAGTTGTGGAAAAATTATTTTTGTCGCTCTTATTTTTGACCCTTTTTTTGGGTGCTTCGCTAACTTCATATGAAGTTAGCGAAGCACCCTCGTAAAAATAGCTTTTATCAAAATTGAATATGGTGGATAATTTGTCGCTAATTAGTCGTGAATTAGTTGTGGAAAAATTAATTTTGTCGCTCTTATTTTTGACCCTTTTTTTGGGTGCTTCGCTAACTTCATATAAAGTTAGCGATGCACCCTCAAAAACGGTCAAAAATAGTAGCGACAAAATTAATTTTTCCACAACTAATTCACGACTAATTAACGGCAAATTATCCACCTAGTAGCGATTCGATTTGTGATGGGTGCCAAAATATGAAGTTAGCGAAGCACCCAAAAAACGGTCAAAAATAAGAGCGACCAAATTAATTTTTCCACAACTAATTCATGACTAATTAGCGGCAAATTAGCCACCATATTCGGTTTCGATAGGTCATGTCTAAAGCCATTTTTGACAAGGGTGCTTCGCTAACTTCATATGAAGTTAGCGAAGCACCCTAAAAAACGGTCAAAAATAAAAGCGACAAAATTAATTTTTCCACATCTAATTCACGACTAATTAACGGCAAATTATCCACCTAGTAGCGATTCGATTTGTGATGGGTGCCAAAATATGAAGTTAGCGAAGCACCCTCAGAAACAGTCAAAAATAAGAGCGACAAAATTAATTTTTCCACAACTAATTCACGACTAATTAGCGGCAAATTATCCACCATATTCGATTTTGATAAAAGCTATTTTTACGAGGGTGCTTCGCTAACGTCATATGAAGTTAGCGAAGCACCCAAAAAAAGGGTCAAAGATAAGAGCGACAAAATTAATTTTTCCACAACTAATTCACGACTAATTAGCGGCAAATTATCCACCATATTCGATTTTGATAAAAGCTATTTTTACGAGGGTGCTTCGCTAACTTCATATGAAGTTGGTGCTTCGCTAACTTCATGCTCATTCTTCATTTGATCGTGGCATTTTAAACACTTTAAATTGAATTGAATTGAAGTCAAAAAAAATTAGAAAAAATGTTTGACGTAAGCAAGTGACAGCTACGTCAACTTGTCAGTTTTTGAAAGACCTTTCGAAGCTATACTTAGACCAAGCTTGTGAAATTTGTCAAAAATAGTAAAACAATAAGTTTGACAGTCGATAGATTTTGACATGTGTCATATAGGCAAGAAGCAGTTACGCCAAAATGTTGGCTATTCAAAGATATCACACAATAGGATTTTTGTTTAAAGCAAGAAGCTTGAGAATTTTAACAAAGACTGAAAAAATTATGGTTGACAGGGTATAGCTTTTGACAGATTTGACGTAGACAATTAACAATTATGTCAAAGTGTTAGTTTTTTAAAGACCTTTATAACGAGGTATCACTCGATAGGAGTTTCAATTTGAAAATTTTAAGTTGACCGCCCCCATACCGGCATCTAATGTAGGGCCGTCACATCTGCCCTTTCAAAAAATAGATATCTTAATGTTATTGATCACTGCCAAATATGGTTTAGTTATCTTCAATAGTTCAGAAGATATTTGGGTGGGCTCGGACTTTTGGGACACCCTGTATATATATATATATATATATATATATCAACGATCGTTTGGCCATTGAAAATATGTGAATTGAAGTAAGATCGCTATTTAAATAAATGGCACTAAGAGAGATAAATAGTTTAGCGCTGTTGTCAAGTTAGCAATTCAAGAAAATGGTTTTCTTTCCGCGATCTAATGACGTTACTCTTACCGGCTGAGTAGGCCAAAGTCGGCCATTAATAAAATCCAAAAAACACCTTGATTTTTGCTGATACGCCATCTCTTAGATATCATTTGATCTGTTCAGGCCCTATATCCGAGATTACAGCCATATGCTGCGTTTAATGATAGAAGCAACACACTTTGCATGGATAGACATAAGACTCGCCCGAACATTTTACGAAACTGAACCGAACCGAACCCCCCCTTAAACGAGCTTTTTGATAGTTTTTTGCTAATAACTCGAAAAAAGTCAACTTTTCAAAAATATTCTAGAAATCATTCTTCAAGCGGATACAATTTCCTTTTCAACGATGTACCCAAGTACCCTTTAACGGCAGTGGTGCATATTCCATTAGCGTAAGAAAAAAGGGGAAACTTAAAAAAAAAAAATTAATCTATTTTTTGTGGTATTATTATTATTATGTGGTATTATTTGCAAATTTTTAACTTGACAAAAATAACTAAGTAACAATTATTGAGCCAGATGAAAAGTCCTCTCTAACGATGTATAACACGCCCCCCTTACCCCCTTGTGGAAAAAACTTGTTTTTTTTTAATTTTCTTAAATTTTACTGTCCCACATGTCTGGTTCTAAAACTCTTTTTTAAAGATAAAGAAATTTCCTTTCCGACGAATTAAATCGCTCCCCCCTCAAGGCAGCGGTAGATCTGGCATAGACGCACCAAAAATGGTCAAATTTGGTATACACTTGAACCTTCATTTAAGACAACCATGTTGGAACAGTTTTAATACAGACACTGCGTTCAATGAGAGAAGCAACACACTTGGTATGAATATACAGTATACTCCCCCGAAAATATAACGACGGGGAACCATCCGCCCACCCTTGGTGGGGAGGCTATCCCTACCTTAAATGTTTTTTTGACAATTTTCGGTTTATTAGAAAAAATTTGAATAAAATATTTATGGGGGGACCACCCCCCCGCCAAGAGTAGGCGGGTGGATCCCCTTCGTTATATTACTGGGTAAGTATACTGTATATCCATACCAATTGTGTTGCTTCTCTCATTGAACGTAGATTCAAGTGTATACCAAATTTGAGCATTTTTGCTGCGACTATGCTAGATCTACCGCTGCCTTGAGGGGAGAGTGATATACATCGTTGGAAAGGAAATTTCTTCACCTTTGAAAATAAGTTTTAAAACCAGATATGTGGGACAGTAAAATTAAAGAAAATTAAAAAAAAACAAGTTTTTTCCACACCTCTAATTTATTTAAATGCCTATAAAAGGTGCACCACTGATGTTATACATCGTTAGAGAGGACTTTTCATCAGCCTTAATAGTTATTACTTAGTTGTTTTTTTCCAAGTTAAAAGTTTGCAAATAATTGGGAAAATACTGTAAGAGAGCACTTTTAAGGGGGGTGAGAGGAGAGATCCCCACTTTGTAAAAGGTAACTAGAAAAAGTCAGTTTTAAGTTATTACTAACCAAAAATAATGTTTTATTCACTCTCATTTTTATTTACTCAGTTACAAAAATGAATGATCAAAATTTTTGTTTGATTTAATGGGCTTTTAAACAAAAATATTTTTTTGAAAAAAAAATAGTGTTAAGGATAAAAAATACCACAAAAGAAAGAGAAAGAAAATTAGACACCACTGCCGTCAGAGGGGTCTAAGGTACATGGTTGGAAAGGAAATAGTATCCGCTTGAAAATGATCTCGGGAAGATTTTTTAAAAAGTTGATTGTTTTCGAGTTATTAGCAAAAATCAATCATAAAGCACGTTTAAGGGGGGGAACCACCCCTCTGCCAGGGGTGGGGGGGTAGTTCTCTTTCGTAAAATGTTCGGGCGAGTCTTATGCCTATCCATACCAAGTGTGTTGCTTCTATCATTAAACGCCGTATCGGACCCCGTAGGGCCTGGACTATTTTAGCAACTTTACTTCGTTAGCCGCCGCGAGCAGATCGAACGGCGCGAAGCGCGACTTTAATAAAAGAGAAAGGTTATTGTCTTAATAAAAAATTGCTAAAAAAATTGAATTTTTCTCGATTTAAAAGTGGAAATCTTACTGTGCTTGCTCCTGTTTAGTAATAAAAAACTATTAATTAATTTTAAGTCACAGCGGCAAACGCTCCTAAATATGCATGTCTTTGGTCCCTCACTGGCCTCTTGTTTTCCATAAGTTCATCCTTTTTTATACCGTGTCCACGGATTGAGTTCGGGTAAGGTGTAAATGACAAAAAATTTTCGATTTAGATTCTGATTTTCTGGGAATTGCGCCTGCTTGTTATCAAACTAAGATGTTAAAAAAATGAGCCACATCAATTAATATACAGGGTGGTTTAGTAGGCTGGTTTGATAATGTATAAAAAATGTTCGATTTAGATTCTGATTTTTAGGGAATTGCGCCTGCTTTGATAAAAAGTGTTAAGAGTAAAATACCTTTGTTTTAAAAGATATCGGAAAATGTTATTAAAAATAGTTGTTTAGATTAAAAAGTGATGGCAGATTCTCAATTTTAAGAAAAATCAGTTAACTCCAATTTTATAGGTCGATTTTGAAAATATTGTTTCGATGATTTTAAGCTGATTTTTATGAAAATTATGAATCAGTTGTAACTTTTAATTCTAAACAACTTTTCTTAATAATCTTTTCTGATATTTCTTAAAACAAAGGCACTTTACTCTTAACACGTTTTATCAAATTAACCTACTAAACCACCCTGTATATTAATTGATTTGGCTCATTTTCTTAACATGTTAGTTTAAGACCAAGCAAGAGCGATTACCAGAAAATCAGAATTTAAATCGACATTTTTTTGTATATATCTAAATATACATTCTAATGATCTGTCTGCATAGAATGGGACTTACAGTAAGTAATCAAATGCCGAATTCACAGGTCATGTCCGGTGATCCATGTCGAATCTATTTAGAGGACGATAAAACCACGGATCATCAAACAAACCTGTGATGAAACTGATGTAATAAATGTAAGGTTGGTCCTTGGATTAAAAAAATAGCGGTTATACAAAAGAAAATTATTAGGGAATACGTTTCGGTAAATTTAGTAAAGTTAGTCGAGGTTATTAATAAACAATTGCAGATTATCGTTTTATCGTAAGGCAAAACAAAACAAAGAAGAAAGAAAATTGTTTGTTCACTGATTGCGAGAACTAAATAAAAAGTCCTAAAATGTCGCGATCGTGGCTTTAAATTTGGTTTAGTGCCTAACTATTAACTGTTTTAGAATTTTTTATGGTGCGGTGAAGTAGAATTATTGCTGTTTTCTGTTATTACAATTTACTTTACTCGTTTTAGGTTGACGCTCTACCAGTTGAGTTAACCTCAGACCTTGGTAAATTTTTTATCATAATTAGTCTTTTTTGCCCTCTATCCCATAAATAGTCTTCGTTGCGTCGTTTTAGTTAAACAAATGATTTAAAACTATTATTTTTTAAACCTTATACTTTTATTTAAAATACTTTTAAGCGGCTTAATTAGAAGGGTGAGGCGGTCCAGGATCTTTAAATTGGCAAACATTCTGGTTTTCTACTCTTTCAAAATCTGATTAATTACCTACCATAATATCTGTTATTTTTTCGATACTTAAAGTGAGTGAGCGTGCTTGACACAATATTGTCATGATGTATGTCTGTGCTGCAAAAGCTGCAAAACAATGGAGATTGGTAAATTCTAAGGACACTTTCTAAAAGAATATATCAGGGTTGGATGGGTCGGGCCGGCAACCGGATTAATGCCCGGTGGGCCGGTACAATTTAGGGCCAGTTGAGCCGCAGGCCCGATGTACCTATTCCAAATTATTAATATTTATTTTTGTATATTTAACAAACGAACTAATTAAAACATTAAATATTCAAATTAAAAAAATCTGTATGTAGTAACTCCAGGCCTGCGTTACTCGTTTGATTGTTACAGTTACTTTTATATTAAAATAAGTATAATGTATCAAAGAGATAATGTGATAATGGCATTAACTTATTAATATCTTTTTTACAATACCAATATCCAGAAGCAAAAACCGGGAGATTAAAAAAATTATTTGTATTCATACGGCCTTACCAATATCTCATATCTTGGTTGCGAAAGATTATTTTTGGTGCTATAATACATGAAAAATCTAAGAAATCGATTAACCGATTGAAAAGTCGGCACTGGGTCCATTCAAATTAAGAAGATCATAGATAAAATTGCAGCATAAAGTTTATTATTAAAAAAGTCGTTACCATATGAAAAAGTAGCATACCTGCTCTGGCCCTGGTAGTTGAAAGGGCGCAAGTGACAAAAGTGTGGTTCGGAAAAACGACTTCAAAGTTTTAATTGTTCATAAGGCAGTACTACAGTTAGTGCTATTTGTTTTTTTTTTAATTTTATTACATAGGACATGATGGAAAATCCGTCGAGACCAAAAACCTAAATTCGAAAACAAGTTACTTGCAGCCTTTTAACTAACGGGGGCAGTGGTGTTGTACGTTGAAAATTTGTACGTTTTCTTTTTTTTGAGTTTTCATTTTGTGAAAAAATTAGATATTAATTATGTTAATAGGTACTTAGTGTTTAATATAGGTATACAGAATATATTCTTTACAAAAATATCTAGAGCAGTATCATAGATACTAATAAAAGAGAAGATTTTCTGAAAGTCTTTAAACACCTTGTATCTCACAAGTTAGGATGTTTAGGACATGTTTATATAAAGTTTTTTTAATAACAAAACCTCTATAATATCAAAAACAATAATAACACAATATGGCTTCGTTTTCTTTGCCGCAAAATTTTTGTACCGAAGCGAGGGCCGAATAAAAACAAATGCCAGGGCCGGTTTGTTTGAGTTTATCCAACCTGGGATTATATTAAACAAAACATCAATTTTCTTCACCGGTGCTCCGACCATCTCGTTGGATAAAATATATATTATTTTAATAATTAAATGTGTAGAGAGAGGGAGAGAGAGCTTTGGTTTTCAGGATATATCAGAAGAAGCAGAAAAACACAGATCCATCCGTTAAATGTCTGTTTATTTTTATTTATATTTTATCTAAGTTTACTGTTTTTAATAAATGATATATACCGTTTGGCGTCTTATAGATTGTCTAAAAAATTGTATATGTTCGCTCCGCGAATGTTATTTTTAGTTTTTTTAGAAAAATTCTATTTGGTTTTATTTTTTAAGTAAGGCGTTCATATTAGCCAACTTTGTAATTTTTAAGCGAACCGTCCCATTATTCGCTACATGATACAATTCATTGAGTGGTTCGGGTGCGACATGCATATAAGGCATCCACGCAGAGGCATATACACATAGTGGTGCTGACTTACCATTCCTTTTTTTTGCCCATATTTTCTGCATATCACATTCTCCACCCAAGACATATTGAATAAAGTTCAAAATAAAAAAATACAGCAGAAAATTTATGCTTACTTTATTCTCATTTGCAATTTACTAAGTCTAATATATAACTTTAAAGTACAAGTGATTTGTTTAATCACTCTCTTCTATATAAAGCTCTTAATTAAACAATGTGTGTACCAGTAATTTCCGTAACACGATTTTCTGTAATTTGAAGAATCTTACTCAAAAGAATTCCGTTTACACAGAAAAAAAATTGTGTCAACAGAATCATTAAAATCTATCACTTTATCCTTGCCAGACCCGGACAAGAAAATATTTATTTTTTAAATGAACGTATTAGTTTTTTTAAGTTGTATTGCAATAAATTAAAGAAGCCAGAGCCAGAGAACGACACTTCATGCTCAATAGCTTGAATTTCCATATACTTTGCGGGCAAAGTGACATTTAAATAATACGCACGCACACAAATGTGGACTCGGGGTCCAAAGGAGTTATTACAGGCCGTTTATATAAAGTTTTTTTCTCGATTTACTGTCCTTGCATATTACAAATAATATTTGTAAGATCGTAGCATCTCCCCATATATGATAACACCAAACGCCCAACTTAAAAAATTCTGTTTCATAATTGTTAGAGTTTCGGGTTTAAATGTGATGCATTAATTTCTTATTGGAATTATATTTTGCATATTACGACTATAAAATCCAAGCCAGGTTCCTTGATCAGTACATAATGCATCCAGGGTATTCAACATATTGAGCAGTCTTGTACAAACTAGGTATTTCTTGTGTGAAAATAAAATAATGGGTGGTTAGGTAAACAAAATAACTCCTTATGTAATTTGCAATAATAATCTACAATCTGGGGTAAAAAGTAGATATGTTTTTCCTGTGTATAAGTCCAACTTTGCCAAGAAGAGAAGAAAAGGAAAAACCGCATTACGGTGGAGATTTTAATTTTGATTTATAGCGACGACCTGCGTTCAATGCAAAATTGCAATTTCCTGTACGTCTTCAGATTTTATCCAGAGTATGGCGAATCTGTAGAATACCTATACTTAGCACAATAAGCAATAGTAGCTTGATCAAGTAGGAAACTATTACTGTGTGCGTGTTATGGAAACGACATCAATTTGAATACCGTTTATTGATTTAATACTGGAAGAGTTTAAAGTTACTATGATCATAAGGATAGGTGTCATGGATATAAATTGAAACTAAATAATAAAACTGATGTATTTAATAAAGAAGCTTAGTATTAAGAAGTATTGGTAGATTTTGGTTAATATCGGGAGAGTTCTTAAACACATGGGCAAAGAGTGAATTAGCTTGGTTGATCGACAAGTAAGAGTATTCATCCCAAAAAGTTTATGGTCGTACCAAACGCAACCAGCACGAAATAGGATAGAGATAATAAGTGCGCGATCGATATATTATATTGTCATCATATAAAGGGATAAATGGTCTAATCAACTGATAAATTTTGACCTAGAACAACTAGTAAGTGATGCATACGTAGTAAGCGTCGTTTAAATTAAAATATAGCTAATATATCGAAAGAAGGAATAAAATAAGAATGAGGGAAATATGATATTACGTAGCGGGTTATATCAAGAACATGGGGGTAAAAAGGTGGTGGCGTATTGTATCAGCCCAAACCCCCGGGGGGGGGGGGGGGTGTGCAAGGCCAGTGGAAGACTTTTTGAAGTGGAAACTTCTTTAGGCACATTTTTTGACAAACCTCGTAATATGACTGAAAAAATTTAACATCTGATGGTTGCATTTTAGGTTTTGGACCATGCAGAACTTTTTATGAAGAATAACTTTTTTTCGTAAAGCTAATAATAAAAAAGTTTCCCATATGCCGCCAACTTACGTGGACACACTGTATATATATATATATATATATATATATATATATATGTATATAATATATATATATATATATATATATATATATATATATATATATATATATATGTATATAATATATATATATATATATATATATATATATATATATATATATTAAAATTTCGCGTTGAATAAAATTTATTGCAACCATGTTTATATTAACTAAGTAATACTGCCAGAACTTTGGTTTTCGAAATGTTAAAAAGAAAAACATACTAAAAACGACCATGCTGACAACGGCGCGTGTCCACCTACCTTAAGATTTAACTTTGTCTCAAGAGATGCTTTTACTTGCTATAACATCTGCTGAGATTATGGGCGAATAAGAACAAAAGTACCCGCTGTGAGCGCATCTCTCCACGACCGGAACATTCAAATTATGTGTCACACTTCGCTGCGATCTAGTTCATTTAAAAGATGACGTTTGCAACAACGAAGAAGTAAGAGAATTTAAATTTGCAGGTGTAAAGTAAAATGCAGAAAACGTTTTAACACTTTATTACTATAAAACCATGTCATATATTTTTAAATTTCTATTAAAACTTTTAAAAAAATGGCATTTGTCCCTTAATATAAAATTATATTGGGATAAATATAGAGGGCTTACAAATAAAAATACTCTGCCAATATATGGGCACCTAAGCTCACACTAGGTACTATAGTTATAGTATACGTGTGAGATATTATAACTAAAATCTCAAATATATTTTATTCGACTCCAGACTCAATTACCTTTCGTTTGATACCACACAAGCCATGTTTTGACTTAAACTCTAATTTTTTTAATCTACCCCCACCCTTTTTTTTAAACTAAAATTTATTTTTCTTCACTCCAGACTAAATTACCTTTCGTTTGATATCACACACGCCATATTTTCACATAAAATCTAATTTTTGAAATATACCCCCACCCTTTTAGTTGACTTGTGTTGGATGGATTTTGTTCATTTTTAAATGGGACCATCTCGACCCAAGACCCAGCCTAGGTACCAAGTTTTATTAAAATCGGGCAAGCGGTTTTTGAGTTATGCGCGTTGGTCGTTACAGACATACAGACAGACAGACAGACAGACAGAGACAGACGGCGCGACAAAAAAGTTTCAAAATCATCTGAAACGCAAAGATATATAAAAATTTTTGAAATCGGAGCAACTTTTTTTTTCTCCAAAAAATTAGGATCACCAAAGCTCACACTATCGTATAGTAGTGTGAGCTAATAAGAAAAACAGGAAATAATACCTATTTGTAAAGGTCTTTGAATCCCGCGATAATTCCGAATATAAAGGGAGTTTAAAGTATCCTTTGTAGTTAAAATTATGCTGATTTCCTTTTCCCTACAGTATTTTTATTGAATAAAAAATAAATCTAAAATATAGAATTCCAGAACAATAACAATAAATACGTTACTAACTTATTACCTACATAAACAATACATGAAAGCTAATTGCAAAGGGAATACTTCCCAAGCACTTGAATAGTTGATCTATTGAAAATCGCACAACCGTTTTGTTCTGTTAAAATAACATTGGTTGGGCAATTTAAATCTTACTCCTCGGTAGTATTTGCACAATGTGTGGTCTCGAGAAAATTTCCCTCGGATAAACAACAACACGTTCACTAAAAAAGCCTTTTCAACATTATTACAATAGAAAATAATAAATTTGTAGGTCAGATGTCAATTTTTCCCGAATAATAATTACTTTATTTTTATTCTTGCTTATTAAACATAAGTCCTAACATTCAAATAAAATGTGGAGGATTTTGCCCAAATATTAGAAAAGATCCAAAAAACTATGGTTTGTAGAAAAATATCAAAACAAACACATCAATCTGTTTCCGACAAAAATATTTCTTCACAAATCATTATAAATCATCATCTTTGGTTCTACAACCTAGGATTAGCCTTATCCAGTTCTAGGATTACTTTTCCTTCCTGCATAATCTTAGTTTTGACTACATCTTTTTTAAAATCCAACTTGTGTTTGGTGGCAAATTTTCTTTGAGCTACGTAATTGGCTCACTTTGATAGACTGGGCAATGTCAGGTGTAAGTTATAGCTCCACATTCCTTTCTTATGCACACATCTACATATGAAACAAAATCACTTTCTTTCAAAGCAGTCTTAAAGATCTTTGTTTTTTGGTCACAATTTTTGATGTTAAAAAACAATTATCCGAAATAAGCTTAATAGCTAGTATATTTGCACCTTAAAAGCATGTGTTTCTACCTCTAAATTTGTGGGTGTTGCTATTTAAATGTTATTGGTAACTCGTCGTTATACTTGATTTTCTTAGAGCTTTTTCTTGCTTAAAGTTATAAAAAACTATTTCATTTTCCTAGTCTGTGTGCCGCCGTAGTGCTCTTTTGGACTTTGACTTTTGAAAGACTTGCAGTCACTAACTCTAGAAAGTGTACCAGGATTTTTAATTCCATTATGAAGTTGTAACTTCACCTGATTTTAAGGCTTATGAATTAGTGGTAGGTATTCACGTATTAATAACTAATTTTAAGAAACTCTACAAAAACAGATATTTGGTTTTCTTTAACGAAATCCACTTTTATAGTTTCGAACTATATCTCCACTGCATAGCAATAAGCAGTCATAAGATACACCTAATTAGTACACTAAATCAGGTTGCAATAATGTTTAAGACAACTATCTGCTAAAAACCGGCCAATTGCCCAAAGCGATCATTTTCACAGCGCGTCGGTCACTTCTATTTTAATAGATTTTTAACAGTATTGCCACAAGCGTGCATGTTTGCGGACATTTAGAATATTGCTATTACCAGCTTTTAAAAATCACTTAGCTCTAAGTTAAATAAGTTTCACAGTGGTTTTGCATTAATAATAAAAACAAAAGCATCAAGCATTGTTGTATGAAAAATTCAAACTCAGTAGAAGGTTTTTAAATGCCCAACAGTTAAATATATTAATATCTCTGCTCAAAATTTATGTAGAAATATATTATTTTTCAAAAGTAATCCATGTCCCAAGCCATTTCCTCGACTTCTATGTGTCTTGTCTAGTTTTAATAATTAAGTTATTCTAGGGCGTGGTCGTCCACGTAGACGGGATGTATTTTATTCTAAAGAACAATTTTCTATTATTTTGCTGGCTAATGGTTTTTCAGACTCTTGAAACGTTTATAAATTGTTTATATCTATGTGACAAACAAACGCATCACCCACTTAAAGTGTATATTTTTTTACCAAATTTTCCACACATGTCTATAGTATAAAAAATCGATTAAAGTTTCATTGAAGAAATATCATCCAATAGACTCCAAATTCAATAATGTGTTATCTTTACTTCTCCATTTAAACGAATACATTCAGCAGTTCTCTTGGGCATACTTCTGGGAAATCATCCAAAGCAATGTGCATGGTATAAACAGGTTGTAAGTTCATTGGAGATTTGGAAGCATTCCCACCCTTTGACCTATCATCTCCCAGACATGTTCGTTGGTCGAAAGGTCAGGCGAACGTGCAGGCCATGGGAGAATATTGATGTAGGCCTCTTGCAGGAAGTGTAATTGTAATCGCAGCAATATGAGGACGGGCGTTGTCTTGTTGGAACGTAATATTGTTCAGCCCTCGAATGTACGGTATAGCAAATAGTTCCAGAACTTCATGAATGTACATTTGGAAATTGAAATGGTCAGCGAGAAATATTAGGCTGATACCATCCAAACCATCAATCCTCTGGTAAGGAGTATTGGAAGAATCAAAATAAGTTTAAAGGCAACAATGGTCTTTGCAGGCTTATGGCATCCTGACCTTAGATTACTTTCCTAATGTTGAGTGATAGCTTGGGCTATGTTCCAATGTCCCATCTACTGCTTTTCTAACTTGTTATAAGTTACTGTTAATTTTATAATTACCTTTTTATGTATGTTCAACTTCTTGTCTAAGATATTCCCCAAGTACTTCACTCCAAATCAATCAAAACGTTGAATATTTTTTGATTATTTATCTAGTTTGACAAGGTCCAAAAAAATGTCACCATTGGGTAAATAAAATGAGATCCCAATAATTCTTATATTTAAATTAAAGAAAATATTTTTTCTGAGTTATCGGGCTCTCTTAAGGTACATGGTTCATCCTGTATATGAACTACCCAGTAAATTCGTTCTTCTTTGAAAACAGAACCGGAAAATCTTCGTTTACATCCGGATAATCCGTAAATCTGCTTTATTTATCATATCTCGTAGCACCATCTTTCCTTGAAGTTTTAAGATAAGCGAAAGCCACTTATTAAAACTGAATATGAAATTAGCAGTGTAAATCTGACATTAGTTATAAATATTCGAAGTATTAAAGCAATTAACCATATTTATGTCTCCAATACAGGGTAATAAAGACACGTTCGAGGTTGCTTTTTTGCATTAAACAAGCTCCTCTACTTTTAGCCACATCAATTTGTCGAGCTCTACTAATAATAGTGTTTTAAAAATGAAATGCATGGAAAAAAGCCACACGAATACGCCTTCCAAGAAACGATTACGCGTCATTTGCACAGACGGATAAACTTGCTGAGGTTTGCGGTATGTATATAAATACCAATAGGTACCTACTTGCTTTTCCAATTTATGTTAACACATAATATGATGTTTAGTCCGTGGTAATTGTGTCGTGGTCTTTTTGATGAACATTTTTGTTGACACAAGGCAAAATATGAAACCAATTATTTTTTTGTTGTAAATGACCCCCTTATTAACAGCTTATGACGATAACATAGGTCTCAACTATCAGCGTTTGAAGTGGTATAAGTGAATCTTCCTTGTGTTACTGGTATCATCACAGAACACCTTTAACTTGCAAAAAAAAAAAACAAAAACTTGTAAATTAAGTAATAGATAGTCTTCCTTTGAAAACGCTTCCTGATGCTGCGGGCATAATGATCATGTTAATGCCTTGTCGGTACCTTCGGTATTAATCAAGACGTAAACTGACCACGATCTTTCTTATTTTGATAAATGAAAGTCTTCAGGTTTAAGATGTACTGCAATACGGCTGCTTCTAGTCAGGCTGGCTCTCTTCCTTAAAATTTTCATATTAATAACAGTAAAATAACATTCAAAAGCATTTTTTCCAATTTAATAAAATTATATTATCTGGTATAATCAAACTAATAGGAAAGCCGCCTCCACACCTGATCGTTTCGACGAACATTGAGTCTCGCAACGCGCAGAACGGCGAGCAAAACTGCGAATGGGCTTTTTCGATTTCGACTCGCAGAACAACGAACGGAGCGCTTGTGCTGTTCCCACAAATATTCTTAGTTTTTTTAGCTCACACATATACTATACTACAGTAGTGTGAGCTATGGTGATCCTAATTTTTTCGAGAAAAAAAAAGTTGCTCAGATTTCAAAATTTTTTATATATCTTTGCGTTTCAGATGATTTTGAAACTTTTTTGTTGCGCCGTCTGTCTGTCTGTCTGTCTGTCTGTATGTCTGTCTGTAACGACCAACGCGTATAACTCAAAAACCGCTTGGCCGATTTCAATGAAATTTGGTACCTAGCCTGGGTCTTGGGTCGAGATGATCCCATTGAACAAAATCCACCGAACACAAACCAAAAAAAAGGGTGGGGATAGATTTCAAAAATTAGAGTTTATGTGAAAATATGGCGTGTGTGATATCAAACGAAAGGTAATTGAGTCTGGAGTTAAACAAAATACATTTTAATTTTGTTTTAAAAAAAGGGTGGGGGTATATTTTAAAAATTAGAGTTTAAGTGATAATATGGCGTGTGTGATATCAAAAGAAAGGTAATTGAGTCCGGAGTTTAACAAAATACATTTTAGTTTTTGTTTTTTTTAAGGGTGGGGGTGGATTTCAAAAATTTGAGTTTAAGTCAAAACATGGCTTGTGTGGTATCAAACAAAAGGTAATTTAGCGTGGAGTTGAATAAAATATATTTCAATTTTTAGTTATATTAGCTCACACGTACACTATAACTATAGTACCTAGTGTGAGCTTAGGGGCCCATATATTGGCAGAGTATTTCTTTAAGATTCAAATGTTTGTTCACCGTTTAATTTTGTTCAGTCCAAACCAACGAAGCCAACCCGCGCATTATCTTTGATATCTGGGAAAAAACCGACAAGCGATGGAAATGGCTATGATTCGCTGAATCGTTCGCGAGAATGCCCTAGACCCTGTCCAAACCAGTGTTCTGTTCGCTGCTTCACTCGTTAAGCGGCTAAATGTTCGTCAAAATGTTCAGGTGTGGTCGCGGTTTTAAGAATGTCACACACAGTATGCCGAAGGTACTACCTACAACTGACACGTTACAACTAAAAATCTACAAGAACTCCAAATTTGATTTATAAAATTAAGCAATGAAGATGAATATTAAGAAAACTAAACATACAACCATAACGACGAATCCAAATGATCCCTACATCTCACTGTCAAAGTCAAACCAATAAGAGTTTAACACGTGACACTACAAATACTTAAGCGCGTGTATTAAACGAAGAGCAATGTCAGGAAATATGATCAATAACTGAGATAACAAGAAACCATTTTGTGATATAAGAGCCTGTCGCCGTCTGTCTTTCCAATTGGGTGTGATAACATGAAATTTTACTATTCAATAGAGCATAGATCGATCTTCTAAATTAAAGCTAATTAATGTGCGTGAAGATGCAAAATGATCTAATCAATGCGAGTCAGAATATGCATGTTTTTATAATGCGTTGTCCAGTTTCAGTGAATGCAAAAAGACTTATCCATTAGGCAGAGAGTCGACAACGATTTAAGTAGGTATTACTAGCTCCTAAAAACTGCAAAATGTAGTAAGTGTGCAACCCATTGATAACTGAATGCGATAATACGATTATTATTATTTTTTTAAATTTTTCTGCTCGCCAAAAAATTAGAACTTATGGAAAAGATTGATAAATTTTAATGACAATTTAAATACATTGCTTAAATAAAACATAAAAAAAGTATCGAAGTCGTTATTTGTCGTGCTTGACGTTTCACAATACTTTTTTTGAAGGAACTAACATGCAGCAAAAGTCATTTTTGCTGTTCACGGTGATTGAATTTTTTGGCAAACAGTACGCGTAGATAATATAAACCATAACGGTTCATATATTTCTTTAAAAAAATCACTAAAATATAAAAATAATTTTAATGCTAAATAGTGAAAATTAGTTTTTTGCTAGTAAAATTGGTGTCATTCATAAAAAAATCAAATGAGCTGCTGGGTGTTTTCTTAATATTAATTAATATTTTTAGCCATAAAATTTGCATCCGATCAATGTGAACCAAACGGGCCCGAATCTCGTTAACTAAAACCAGATCTGCGATAAAAAGAAATTACTCGAAACGAGAGAACTCGCAGTGATAGATTGATTGAAATTTCAATAATTGCCTTTCAAATTCATGGCTAAATGAGCAAAAAGGTTTTATCAACGTCATCGTCTTCAATCTTTTTTTACCCGACCGGCGCAAAAAACATCCTGTAGATTTAATTAGAAGATGAAGATGAAATTGTAATTTAGAGATGCACAACTTGTGTAAAGACCTGTGAACGAATGATATCCTTCAGATAGGAAATATGATGCGATATCACATAGGTACGATACGATTTTATTTATTTTTGAAATTACTGATTTTAACATTGAGTACCTTTAAAGAACATGTTGGCGCCGTATGTTCAATATAATTTTTTGTTACCGGCTTATACTAGAGTTAGTAGGAACATAATTCTAAAATTCTGAATTTGGTGCGAGCCTTGATGATGATGATGATTCATATGTGAGTGGGCCTTGCAGCCCTTCCACTGCGACCACCAGTTGGTCTATTTTGGCTCACTTTTGAGTCGTTTCTTACCACTGTATGCCTAATCCTCCAAAAAGGCCGGCTATCAGTTTGGGTGAGATACTATTCAGATCTTCTGAGTCGATCTGAGGTTTACCGAAAGTATTCTGACGTAAACGTGCAATAGCCGGACTTTCGCACAGTACATGTCTGACTGTTTCGTCATCCTCCATACAGAGTCTACATTCGGTCTCTTCTGTTAGTCCCATTCTGTGCATGGGTACTCTCAGTCGACAGTGATCCGTATAAAGACCAGTCACTATACGTATCTCCTGTCTGGTAAGTCCAATAATGTTCCTGGCTCTGTTTCAACAAGGTCATTTAATGAACTCTTTAGAGTGAGCCCGTTCTGGCATATTTATCCAGTATTGTTGGAAGCTATTCTCCATCCATTTTAATATGGTGCGAGCCATAATAAAATCTTTATTTAACCCGTATTACTCCTTATTTCTTAATGTAATGTAATGTAACGCGACACTTTTTTATTACTTCAAGTCTTACACTGTTTAATTACATGAACAATCAGAAACTTATGGCTCGAAAAAACCACTTGTTTTTAAATAAAATGGTCAATAATTTTGCTTCTTTTTAAACCTAACTTTCCTGCAGGCCAAAATATCATTTATTTTGTTTTCCGCCATCATTAATCATAGCGATTTTTAAATGCAATCATGCCACATATCATTATCTATTAGGAAGCTGCGAGCTGTCAATAATGACTGAATTTATTGCTGCAAACATTGAACTTGGTTATTGATGCGGCTACGGATGGAGTACAAAACAAAAAAATTGCAAATTTTTAATTGACTGCGCGAAGCAAAAAAGGAGAATTATTCATTTTGTTTGGTACCTACATATACAGAGTTAACCAATTAAGAATAGATGACGGATTCATCTCAGAAAAAATACTATTGTTGTGACTTCAACTTTTTTGAACAAAATCCGGCCTTGGCCTGGAACCGTCAGGGAGGATTTCTTATTTTTTAATATATTTGTCAAATTTTATTTGTGACAATGGTTCGTTTAAAGTTAAAAAGTATTTGAACTAAAATAGGCAGTAGAGCTGATTTAACAACCAATATAGTTTTTTAACGGTGTAGTTGTCAACTCGATCAAAAAGCCAAATTTTTCATTAAACCAAGTAATGTGTTTAAAAGTTCATTTTAACTTCCCATTCGTTTTGGTTAAGGCCTAAAAATTGTCAGCAGTCAGCATCTCTTTTAAAATCTTTCTGTTTCAAGGGTAATAATTTATAAAAATGTTGTTTTTTCCACATACGTAGAGAAAATAAAATAAAACTATTTTGACATATCGGATGATCCATGAGATTGCTGCAACTGTAACTTCCCTTTTAATCAGGTTTTATTCTTGTTCCGAAACCGAAAATAGGTGCTATTGATCAAATGTTAAAATATCTTATTATTATTTTTTTATAAATCAACGAAAGTTTTCTTTAGTTCCGCGTGTTTCTTTTCACTATCATTTAGAAAAATAATAACAAAGTCTCTGGATCTTTTAGTTCTAGCGATAGTAGTAGTATAATCAAGCTTTAGATGCCAAAATATTTGTTAAATAAATAAATCTATAATTTAATTTTTACAGTGCACGCTATGTTTTGCATTTCGTTGCCGCCCACCACGGCTTTGAAAATGAACCTGAGGTTTATACATTACATAAATTAAAATAAAAAAATTAAGACAAATTCGACCATTTGCACCAACATACTCAGGAGTCACCCAACTTTAGATGACACCTAACTTAAGGTTAGGAAAGAGTTTCATTTGTTATTATTATAGGTCCCCCCTAAAATACCTTAGGTGTTATCTTACCACACCTGGCAAGATGAAGCCTGAAAAATGGACGCTGCAAATCATTTCATTTTAGATGCGCTTCTAACAGTAAGCTATCACTGAGCTGTTTCTTTTATAGAGGGAAATTAGTGCCAAGGGCTTTTGATAGGTACCAATAAGTTTCAGGAGCGCACTGTTCTTATAGCCCGTATAGTGCGGGGCTAAGTTCGGTAAAAAAAACATTGCATTATATTAAAGTTGATTATATGCATCAAGCTCTATAAAGTGAGTGTTAATTACATACCTCATTAACGACTACGGTTAACGAAAAATAGTAATGTAAAGATTCACCGTGCTCAATACTGCGAAAAAGTAAAGTAAAAAAAGTTAATAGCAAAGTCTCGTGACAATGGGCAAAAAATAGTTTATGCTTTAAAAGCTACTTTCTACCGCACAAGAGTATAATTTCGCAAAAAAAACATGGGTTAAATAAATCACTTTTCAATCACTAATTTTATTTATTTGAATCCTTAGTCTGATTAGATAAGGACAATTTTCGTTTCAATTCTGTGAGAATTAGAATTAGAGACTCGTAGCGTTAATGCTCAGGTCGTAACAGAGTGAAGCTGTATGCTTAGCCCTAGCCATGTAAGGAGATTTCAGCTTCAGAAAATCAGCTCCAGATTGCGAATTTCCAGGGCTGAAAAAGTAAAGTGAGGTCAGTTAGGGGGTCTAAGTTTAGTTAAGGGGTCTAAGTATATGTAATATTTCTCACTCAAAAACCCTGTTTATTGGTCATTGATTTTATGAGCCATATTTTTTCAATTTGTTATTATGTGTTAAGTGCTGTGTTTATGCATGGTCTGAGGTATGTATGTCCTAATTAAAAACAAAGACATAATCTAAAAAGTGATTTATAACGTTCATATATTTTGAAGCTCTTGTTTGCAGCAAGGATTTCCCTTTCATTCTGATGCTTTTCGTTGAAGGTCCTTCCTTAACCTAAGTTAAATGTTTGTAATGTACAAAATTAATTAGGAACCTCGTTGACTACAGTGGTGGGTTAAAATGTCCCCAGTTCAGAGGTCGGATATTGCAGAAATTTATAGGATTTTTCATTACTTCGCCAAGTCTAAACTGTAATTTAAGTCTATCCATTCATTCACGCCGGTAACTAGGCCGGATAAGTTTGGATAACTTATGAAGGTGGACTTTAATCAATAATATTTCACTCTTTCAGTCAGTCAGTGGACCATTCTAAAAGCCAAAAGATCTGGATAAAACAATACTCGGTCTGGAGATGCAAACATGGCGTCCGTTTAGGGTTCCGTTCTATCTTGCGACCTTAGTGTCGGCAAAAAACTTACGGGTGCCCAAAAGTAAATGTACAAAACAAATCATTAAAAAAATCAAACAAGTTTCGTGGCTAATCGGGCAAAAAGGAGCTTTTTGTTTCCCTCATATTTTTCCGTGGGTAGCCTGAAAGCTTAACCTCACGGGGGTCCAAGGTCCAAGATCTAATGGACACCTAATAAGTGTTGACAGTTAACCGTTTCGTCCTTATGGGACTCCTCAGAACACTGCTGGTCAATGTGACAAATCTTGCGAAGTTAATCAGACGGTTTTGTCTCTAATTAAATGTAATTAGTGAGGAAACTATCGCAAGAGGCGCCATCTACCGAGATACGAGAGAAACAAAAAACCAAAAGCAGGCGATCATTAAAGTTTTCAAGAATCAGCTTCTTGTAGTATATTAATAAAATTGTGATTGTTCTAAGAAGGATGGGAATGAATTGATATTTTAATTAGTTAATTTAAAATGGCACGGAAGTGTTTCTGAATTTTAAAAATGATTAAGAAATTAAAAAAGACCAATGGATAACGAAAATAATATATTCATTCAGAGCCTAGATCCCGAAGGAGTTTTTAAAATTCAAACATACCATTTTGTACGACGAGAGGAGTATAAATTGCTTTAGATCGGACTTTGGTAAGATTGAAAGCAAGTAGATATTACATTAAGGAAAAAATTAAAAGTTTGCAAGGGAATCAAAGTACATTTAAAACAAGGTATCATTCAACCCACTTTTTACATTTAAACCCTAGGGGTGATTCATT
This sequence comes from Aspidapion aeneum, assembly GCA_963576565.1. Taxonomy (NCBI): domain Eukaryota; kingdom Metazoa; phylum Arthropoda; class Insecta; order Coleoptera; family Brentidae; genus Aspidapion; species Aspidapion aeneum. The sequence continues at coordinate 36,182,201 of OY755048.1, forward strand.
CATTCGAACAGGTGCGCTTTCCAGAAACTCCAATTTTGCCAAAACGAGTAACGTAATAAACTAAATTTTATAATTAAATTAGGAACATAAACATATTTTGCTTTAATTAATCTTCAATTTATTTTTGCGCGGGAAGCAAATAATCAACGGTTTTTATTTAATAATGGGGACATCCACGCTCTATTTCACATTATTTTTAAGTACAAATACCATACCAGGTCGTAAGCCACACTAAAGCCATTAAAATTTAACTGCTTCATAGACCAGCTTCTCTACCGCAAGGTAACCCAAATGGTGTGATTTTAAATCAATTTAAAATCAATGAGCTCTAAGCAAAACCTGTGGCGCACCGAAAAATGTTCTTTGTAGAATTTCTTTAACATGCTAACCCATTTAAAAATACAATATTTTTAAATAGTTTAATAGTTTCACATAAAAAACTCGTAGACAGGTATTTTTTAACACGAGAAATTGAAAAACAATGCCGCTCTCCAAAGTTGTATTTAACCCTTGATCTTCAGCGACTTCAACTTTTTACCTTGGCCCGAATTTTTTTTAAATAGTTTTCAAAAACAGATAGTTTTTGATAGAAAATGGCTTATGTATTTTACTCAAAAGGCGTCTGAAAAACTTCTATACTCAGTTCAAAATTCTAGACATTTGGTATACCCATATTAAATGCAAAAGGATTTGATCCAAATGATTGGTTTTCTTCAGCTAGAAATTTTTTATTAATCTTTTTAAAACTCAAAGGATTGCCGCACCCCTTGGCATTTCTGTAAATTACGCGGCTGACATAAGAAAACAAATTCTATTAAGCTCTATATAACAATTACTTGAAGTTGAAGGTGTCTGAAAATAATGCTAAGGGCCCAAAAGTTGAAAAATTAATTTACGCATAATTTCTCTGTAATCAAGCATGCATGCTTATTAGATCCATTCCCGGCCACGGCACTTAATGTCCACCGGCCATAACTCTTTGGATTGTTATTTATCGTAATTAGCGCTCGATTTAATTTAATTGACCCGAAGCACCATGTGCATCTCGATTTTTCATTTAAAATGCTAAACTATTTTACAGAGTGGGACCGAATAATAATAATAATAATTTTTAAGAATCACTGAACAATATTATTCTTTCTTTTCTATTCGAATTAGTTACATGTACACGGTGTCCGAAATTCGATGTTTTGGGGGGTTTCAAGTATTCCTAGAGGAGACCCCAACCTGCAAGCCCCGATTTTCCAGAGGATTAAAAGTGGAAACCGCATCTTAAAATATAGCAAGCCGCTCTTAAACTACGGGGCATTTTTGCATTTTTTATTTTTGAAAATGTTATTTTAGTGTAAATTGCTTTTTTATAGATTTTTTTTGTAAAGAATCCAACTGTATCAAGTTTGTATTTTTCTTATGGACTAAACTCTCTTTTTATTGGTTTTTTCAAATTAGCATAAAGTCTCCTAGAAAATTAATGTTTCAATTTTATTTTTATTTAAATTCGGCTATTTTAGGAAGCTATGTCTAACTTAACAAATATGTAACTGTATCGTATGAAGGGTTTTTGCCTAAAATACTTGTTAGAGAAATGCAATATGTAAGATAAAAATGCAAAAGAAAAACAAATCTTTAAATTTTAAAAACTTTTCCTTTTTTTTAGTACGCCTATGTAATCTCCGGGAAGCAAATTCGGTCTGCTCAAAAACAATTTTTTAAAAGATTCTTTAAAGATTTTGCAGTTTTCCAATTTGGCTAGAAACCGTTTGTTTTTATTTTTAATTTAAAATTGTTTTTGTTTATTAAAAATGCGGGGTTAAGATTTTTAATAATCACCTGGGTTGTAAAATCCTATTTTGGGAAAAGCGATTTTTAGCACCTTTTTGGGACCTTTTTTGGTCATATGACTTTTGTCAGCTTTTGTTAAAATCGCGATAAAACCACGTTTTGACTTTTTGGAAAGCGCCGACCTGCGCCAGAAAGAGAAAGCAAAACACTTCCGTCGAAACTTTTGCCGAGAACGCATCGCAACAAAAAACCTTAAAACTATTTTCGGGAGTGAAAACCCGGATCGGCCCTACCATCACTGATAAAGACGAGCGAAGCTGCAGAAAACAAACTGGTAAGTCTTAACGTGGGCGAAACTAATTTAAAACATCACAAAATTAACCTTTTTTTATAGAAATCCCAAAGGGGTGTTTTTCAGGGTATTTTTTCGTTTTTTGGGGAAAATACCAAGGACCACTCTTTTCGGAACTTCACCCACAATTATTAGCAAAAAACTGTCGAAAAGCACGTTCCTTCTCGTTAAATGTTCGGGGGAAAGTCTATCCATGCTGTGTTGCTTCTCTCATTATAAGTTCATTCACCAAATAACTGATCGCTTAAATTCCGAATATAGGGCCTGAGCTAACATATGTATGATAGCTCTAATCCACAACCCTTGTATAGATGTTTACTTTTTTACAAGAATTTTGTCCTTTAGTATATTTTAGCAAATCTCAAAATTACAAAGGAATTATATGCCATTGTTTTTTATTTTCGGTTATTTTCTTAAATAGGTACTTTACTGGATCACCTTGTTACGTTCTCGGTCATAATGGGTGCTACTGTTAGTATTTGGTTTATCTGGTCACTACTGATACTTTTTTCAGCTTCTTAAGTCGTCAACTAGTCAACTTTATCTATCTAATCCATACGGGACACTAGACATTTGGGCGCCTGATCCTAAATTGGTTTGTTTCTTCAATATGATAACTAAACGAACTGGCAAAGTTATCGCTTTCATTTTTTGGGAGAGGAAGGCAAACCTATCCTAGCATTTTGGATAAAAATTTAATATTCAATGTAATAATAAGCTACTCACATACACATACAGACACTCGTTATCTTCAACCAGTTTTCAAATATTGACTCTAGTGTGTTTAGCTAAGTATGATGCAAATTGTCTTTTTGGAGTTTGAATTGTTCATCAATATATTTTGGAGAAGATTTTTAGTACACAAAATTACGATTAGCTTTAAGAAATAAAATGCCTGTAAACTATAGAGAAATAAGGTACTTACCTTCCAGAAAGCTATTATAAGTTATACTTACGAATTTCGGTAAATTGACATATGTTTGGTGACATATACTATCACCCACAAATTTTTGAAGGAGCTAATTTTGAGTTCGGGGGTTTTTCCCTTCTTTAGTTAAGCCTTGCCTTAACTTCGTCACTGTATTTTATTTGTGCATATCGCCATTATATTCTTATATTTGCTGAAATTCGGATGCTTGTTGCCTAAATAAATATCGCCTTGTTCTTCTAAGATAGCAGTTGGCAAAAGCCTCGATACAATTAATTAAATTCAGACTAATAGGCTAAACCAATGCCTTCTGGGTTTTTTCTTAATTAATGCTAAGTGGATAAATGCAGCATAGAATGCATTTCATTTGAGCGAAACTTCAGGGTAAAAGGACAATTTTATTTACAAGGTGAAGCAGAATGGAAGGGCGTTTTTGAAATGAGAATAACTCAGCTGTTTTTAACTAAAAGACATTATTAAGAAAAAATAAAGATCAGGAGTTACCATTTAACAATAATAAAGTAAAATTATGGTTTGAAAACAATATCAGGCAAATGATGACGTCCGTTTGATGCAATGCTAATGCACTGATGTAGTCGTTTCTCAAAGTTCCACATCACTCTCCGACTCACATTAATTTTAATTGCCATAATGTGTGCTCTGAAGGCTTCTTACAAGTCCAATAAACCTCGAAATCTGAAGTAATTGAAAAAAGCCATGCCAGAACAAGTTGGGGCATTTCAATGCTACTTCAATCTATTGCAAAAAATTATTTTAGAAACATAATTTCAATTTTGCATTGTTAAATGGTAACATCTTAATTTTAATTTTTCGGAATTAATTTTGAAACAATCGCGTCATTCTTATTTTAAAAACGCCCTTCTTTTATGCCCCAACTAATTATGTATTCCATAAAATGTTTCTATAAAATATAGAAACCACTTTCATACGTAATCCAATAAATAACGGCTGATAAATATAAAAATATCCCAACTATTATAAAACACATTACTTAAAAATAGTATTTAATCAATCATTTTTCACAATTCAATTTTCTTATAATAGAAATCGGAGACACAATTTTTAAAATATAATTAAAAAAAGATTTTTGTTAACCTTCATGTATATCTTGCATATAGACGCAACCTGCATTGCCAGAACCAGAAGATTATCTTTCAAAGAACAGCCCACCCCCATTCTGGCTTCATCCTAACTAAGATCTTGTTATTGCCCCTGTCTTTATAACAAGTGGCTAGCTAAAGTGGCTTCTTTGTTTTTCGTTCAATCCAAGTTGTCTGGTCCACTCTATGTTGCTGACTATTTCAGTTTTAATTATTTATTTGCATTTTTATTGCCTTGAATACATCTGTGGCACCCAAAATAGTTGTTGTGGCTCAATATAATACCTTAGTCTCTTAAGTGCGGTATAGCTAGATAATTTATTTATTGTACAAAACTTTATGAAAAAGTGTATACATTGTCAAGTACTCTTAACGTTAACAAAAAATATACATAACAACAAGGCAATCTAAAGTCCACCCTAAGAACTCGTTAATCGAGTAAAGACATTTTCCAACTAGATATGCCTTTAAAGTTTTAGCTCACACTACTACTATATAAGTAGTGCCAGCTATGGTGATCCTAATTTTTTCGAGAAAAAAAAAGTTGCTCCGATTTCAAAATTTTTTATATATCTTTGCGTTTCAGATGATTTTGAAACTTTTTTGTTTTGCTGTCTGCCTGTCTGTCTGTCTGTCTGTCTGTCTGTATGTCTGTCTGTCTGTATGTCTGTCTGTCTGTCTGTCTGTATGTCTGTCTGTCTGTCTGTAACGACCAACCCGCATAACTCAAAAACCGCTTGTCCCATTTTAATGAAATTTGGTACCTAAGTTGGGTCTTGGGCCGTGATGGCCCCATTTAAAAATGAACAAAATCCACGGAACGCAAGCCAAATAAAAGGGTGGGGGTAGATTCCAAAAATTAGAGTTTATGTGAAAATATGGCGTGTGTGATATCAAACGAAAGGTAATTAAGTCTGGAGTTAAAAAAATGAATTTTAGTTTATTTTTAAAAAAAGGGTGGGGGTAGATGTCAAAAATTAGAGTTTAAGTGAAAATATGGCGTGTGTGATATCAAACGAAAGGTAATTGAGTCTGGAGTTAAACAAAATACATTTTAGTTCTTTTTAAAAGGGTGGGGGTAGATTTAAAAAATTTGAGTTTAAGTAAAAACATGGCTTGTGTGGTATCAAACGAAAGGTAATTGAGTCTGGAGTTGAATAAAATATATTTCAGTTTTTGATTATATTAGCTCACACTATAACTATAGTACCAAGTGTGAGCTTAGGTGCCCATAGATGTGGACAGGGATTTTATTAAAAATATAAAGGCAAAAACATTTTGGTAATTTCCTAAAGGTAGACATGTTATAATTTGAAATGATAATGTTAGATTTCTGCCCTGTTAGATATGCGTGCAAAGTTGATACCGCTGGAAACCTGTCCTGGTAGCTCTTCAACAACATTCCTGCTTCTAGTACTAAGATCCCGTAGACTGTCAAAATTTTGTTATTTTTAGAGAGCGGCTTGCAGGAGACTTTCTCCGATAACTGCAGTAACCTTGGCTCCTTGATGAGACTAAAACATCAAACATTTTGGAGAGAGATAATTTATTTAAAACTAACTACATAAACATTTCTTGTTCCTCGGACTATGATTATATTATTGTCATTACGTTGAAAGTTCAGAATAAGGTGATTATTCCCAAAAGTCCGTAAATTCTGTGGCGCCGAATTCTGTCGAACTAGAATTTAATATATTAAATTGTTGAATAATTTTATTAATAGGTAATGTAACCACTTAAAAATTTAAAAGAGGTAGGTATATGGTATATGGCTTTAGCGTTTTATTTAAGTACCAGGTAACATTATAGAGACATTCAAAATATTTTGAGATGACAAAATGATCGCATAGCTTTCTTCGAACGTATACATGATACCGCTGATAAATACAGCTTGTTGTACTCAGATGGATGGTAATTACATATTATTTAGCCATTATATTATGAATATAACTTTTATAAAACTGATCCTTAGTCCGTTTTCTGTGCTACAAGCTAACGCTGCAACTCGGAAAAAAAACGCATGGCTGGAGATAAGAGATGCCTGATTTTAAATGTGCAAAAATTTGCTAATTTGCTGCGACTTAACAATTTCTCACATGTATCGTATTGGTACTTTCATATCCCAAAGCTTATACCTCAACTTTCACCCTTACGTATATTTCTATTATAATATTACATTAATTGACAATTCAACTGATTCAGATCACTTTTGAGGTAAATTGACCATACCTATACATTAATTGACAATTCAACTGATTCAGATCACTTTTGAGGTAAATTGACCATACCTATATAACTAACAAAACTAACGAAATCTGTAAATGTTATGTTATAAATGACCTATCTTTTTACTTGTAGATTTTAAATATAATTCGATGAAAAAAAGATATTGATTTAAACTTATTAAACTCTCGAAGTTACGTAGTCTCAAGTATGTACTTGTTGCATGTATTAGAAGTACGTTAATATAACGGGAGTACATACTTTGAAAAATACGCACTTCGAGTACTACAAATCTTTATTTAGTCAGTAGCTATCGTTTTTAGTGTCAGGGTTATGATTAATACTAATAGCGTAATATACTTTAAAAGCTTTATTAATAGAAATGAGAAATCACTCAGGAAACTACACTTTCATTATTCTGGATCCATGATTGCGGAAATCTTACCTAATGGAATTTCTATGCACTTGGTTTATTATTGAATGGTTCGTATAATTGTTGTTTCTTAGCTCTTCAAAACTATAGCTACATTATTAAAAATCGTAATACATGCTACTGTATACATGTATATATATATATATATATATATATATATATATATATATATATATATATATATATATATATATATATATATATATGACTTTATACACTAACGAGTAGATATTCTAATATTTTTAATTTAAACTATAGTATTTAATTTAATGAAACGCGTGTTCATGAGATATGACTTGCCCTGTCCTATTTGCGTCATGTATTTAGTCAGCGGATTGCGTCCAGAAGAAGTTCCATCTCCTAGCTTAGGTTGGAAATATTTATGATTCGAATCTTGTTTGCTACTGCGCTAGATGGTTGATTGACAGCATATTACACCAGTTTGTTTTTTTCCGGGTACTTTTTTGCTTTTAAATTTTCCGTCATTTTATTCTGTAGTTGCTTATATTTGGGGCCTCTCATTACTAGACTCCAATTTTTTATTCTTCAAAGTACCATTCCTTCTTCATTTTTCAATTATTTACATCATTTTAGTAATGAAAAAAATAAAATCAGTCATCATCATTATCTCTGTCAGTAATTCAAAATCTTTCTAATCTTTTTAGAAATTTCTACCCAGAACTCATCCTGTTTTGGGATCATCTGACTTCAAAGAAGTTAGGTAAATGTATTTAAATGACTTTGTCACAAGTTGCTTAGACTGCCTTCACAAAGTACCTAATGCTTTTTTGCCTACGTATTACTTTTGTATCTGGTTTCATGTGATTTCAAAGAGCGGTTTTGGTACTAGGTATTGATCCTGGCAAGTTTATCTCCGTCCTTGTTGCCTGATGTTCTCATATATCCTTTTAAGTTAAACTATCTCTTGGGCCAGCTTCTGGAGTGCTTCCTCATATAGACTTTTTATAATTTTGCGTGCATCTATAGTTCTAAAATTCGCTTATCTGTCTGAACATAACGTTTCTTTCTGTGATTTTCTGCCCTAGAACATCACGACAATGTCGAATGGAAAATCGTTGCCTGTTCTTTGAGGGGGTGGAAAATATAGGTAAGTATAGTTATACGATAGGCTTGGCGGTTCTTAAATAAAAAAACTGTTCATTTAATAATAATGATCAATAAAAACATCGCGGATTACTTAAACTTATCGAAAAGCTCATCGATATTAGTCGTGTCATTTCCTGTGTTCAAACTGATGCATTTGCAAGTTCATAAAAATAGATTTGCTTAAAAATTTTATATACATATTGTAGGGCTTCTGACCATTGGCGAATCCAAAATTTTCGGAAAGAAGGGGCAAAAATGACAGTAAAAATCAAAACAAGTTTTCTGTTGCTATTTCTTTTTTTTTTAATTTTGCACCACACAGGCAGAAATATAAGTGATTTTTGTAAAGAATTTAACAAAAACTGACGACACATTTTTAATGAAATTGCGTTTTATGCATCGCGTTTTAATAGAACTAAAAAGTGAGGGGAAGGGGAAGAGCGAATACAAGGAGAGAATTTTGCGTTTTCAGAAATTTCTCGCGTAGGCTAATTTTTGTTTGTTATGATATCCTATAAATTGAAATTGTCAAAAGTTAAGTTATGACAAGGTTTGTTGTAAAGAAGTTCTTCTATAAAACGCGGAAACCCGCTTTTTATTTTTTTTTTTGTAATTTAGTTGTGAATATACATATATTTAGTTTAATATTAGCAGTTAAACTGTTTTCTTAGGACTATTTAGTATGGAAATAACAAAATCAGACTTTGATTGTCGAATTTAATACCTTCCTTTCACTAAATGCAGCGGTTCAGAAAAAGCAAAACTACCTTTTCAATGTATTATAAAAATTATTTTTTTATATTACAACTCTTTTCCATTGAAATGATTTATCTATAGAAAGTACCTAAATTAAGCTACTCAAAGAGCCATAAAACAATTTGTCTTACCTAGAAGACATACCCGCATTATGCTCTTTAACAGTCATACCATTGTGGCCTTAAAAAAAGTTAAAAAAAATTTGGGCGCCAATTTGTGGCCTATTAAAATGTGTTGTGTGATATTTGTGGCAGCTTAAAGACGTTGCTGCCATTTTGTGGCCCTATAATTAGAAATTTGCCAACTTGTGACACAACAAACCCACTGAATAATTAAACAAATATCTGGAAGCAGAACTGTATTTTCCAGCTAGGTAAAACATTGATATGCCCGGTAACTTTTATACAGTGGAGAAGGGGGGGTTCAGAAATAAGAAAGTTTTAAGTGCGCCACATTATTTAATACCAATGTTTTACAAAGAAGATCTTAAATAAAATACAGTTCAACCCAAACGTTGTAGCCAAACAATGAAATTCTATACTTCCGAGGCTTCCAGAGTATTTGTGTAATTAAGAATAACCAAAAAAAATAAACAGAATAAAACTCTGAAAGATTGAATTAAGATGACATAACTAGAAGTAATTTACAGGTAGATGGACTCCTTTAACAGGTCATAGTGTACCTACATCTGAGTCAGTAGCGTAGGACTCACTTACATAAATGATTGTAAAAAAAAAATACACATATACTTCCAAAATCGTTCCATCATAGGGGAGACCTAGACCAAATATCTGCTGTCATCATTCTACGCTGGGTAGAATGAGACAGACAGCAACCCAGTCCGAGATCCACCCCATGAGGTAAATATGTGTAACGAAACAGCTAAAAAAAAAATATAATCTCATCTCTCTTTTGTCTCCGCAAAGTTGGTCATCGGGTTGTACAAATAACACAAGAAAAATTAGTTCATCTTGTTTATTTTAAAAGGTAAAACTGGAGTATTACCAAAAACATGAAATAGAAAAAAAAGTTAATGAAATGTAGTGGAACAAGTCAGGGCCTAAGTAGCAAGACAATCCAAATTTCACAAGAGAAATTGTCTTAAATAAATGAAATGAAGGAAAACTTAGTAAATACACCGCAAAACCAGGGCTATGACGTCATACCTTATCTTGCGTTTACAAGAAATGTTGAAATTATACTGTGAAACTTATATATGAAAAGATTACGTCTAAGTTATATTAAAAATTTATATATGAGAAAAAAAATTATAGTTAAGGCTCGCTCCTACCTTGGTCCTTGAATTATTTAATAATTATTGGTGTTTATTTGGTAAACCTGGAAGTGTTGTAGGTTTCCCGACATACTCCTGCTGTTCCGGCTTGCCCGCGCCTCCCCTACTGCCGCTTAGCACATCACGCTAGGGCAGCACATGGTCTCGAGTGTTGATGGTTCCTTGCCCCGAGCGTAAAACCCTGTGGAAAATGAAATGTTTCAGTTTCCTGGAATTCGTCAATTTTGCACGAAGTTCCCCTACACAGTAACTTAAATCGAGAACCCCATGTCGACTCAATAAAACAAAGTAGATTTAAACAGATGAACTAAAATAATCCTAACGTACCTTTCTCAGGGTTATAACTGGCCCGTCCGGCTTCCCACCAGCGTCCAGCCCAACTGTCCCGTCGCTGGAATTGACAGGGCTGTAGACAAAGGAGAAAAACAATATATAGTTTTTATCCAACACGTGGTTAAAAGAAAAATATAAAAACGCCAACAATTCCCCACGTCCTTTGTCAAAAAAAAGTACATTTCCCACGAAAAATAATTACAATTTGGGAGGCAAATATTATCTTGAAGAGTACTCAAATAATAAAAAAAATGAGAAGGAAAAAAAATAAAATCGAACTTACCGCTGCTCTTTCCCCGTACAAAATGGCGTGGGCCGACTTAAATTCCCCTCAAAAGGGTGCGAGCGTCACTTTCGATTACGCCTAAAACACGACGGCTCACTCCTCACAGTCTCTGGGATATCTCCTACAATTCGCTGCAGTGCCAAAACCAAAAACAATGGCGATCCCAGAGCCTGTTGCCGACCCAACCAAATTTGTTAGCAAAGAGAGACAAAGCACTTAGTCGAGAATACCAGAATAATGCAGTGGCCGGAAACCGTTTTGTAAATTTGGTGGGGAGTGGGGACGGTAAAACGCAATAGTACCAACCTAATCTTCCCGGTGAAATTCAAATAAAGGATGCAAACCTATTTATAAAAAACTTTTCCGCCAAAAATAAATCTCTACATTCAGTGGCAAGCCTGGAAGAAAAACCCGCTAACCAATGGGGACATACAGCGATAGTTCTATACAGGTATATAGGGGCAGCACCGACCAAGTGGACATTGCAATTAGGTAAAACGTACATTGAGGTGTTGTCGGATCTATTTCCACGGTTGGAATTTTTATAACAAGGACGTCGAGACACCCTCCATACACATTATTAATATTCGAACACTCAACCAATTCCCATATGAGTAAAGCTATACTAAGTGTAGAATTTAGTTGTATTTTAGCTACAGTTTCAGTCACAAGTTTCCTTTGCTGGTTTGACGCCATTCTTGTAAAACATTTCTACTGTAATAAAGTTGTTTCTGAACCTGAACCCAAAAATACACACTGAACTACTGCTAAGAAGCTCGGCACAAGAGTGTTCAGATGTTAACTCACACGATTTCGTTTATTCTTTTAGTCTTGGTTTTTATCCCTCGTTTATCTCCCCTTTACCAAAGTGCATAACTCGTATTTATTTTATCCTTTCCCTATCAAATTAATAAAGATATCAAAGTGGCGGAGCCTCGGTTGTTCCTGGTCGACCCAAATATGTTTTCGTACTATCAAAACTAGTTAATCCGTGAAGGACATGAGGTTCGGATTGTCCCAATATCCTCGAAATAAACGTAAGGGAATGAAATGTTCATCCAAATGTTTCCTTCCTGTTACTGAAACCATTTGTGATGCGGCAACGCCGCCATTCCCCAGCATAACAGCTGTTTAACTTTATGAACGTCAAGTGAATCACAAAATTCCACAGATAAAAACAAAACAATCAAAATTTTTATGTGATTTTTCCCGAAGCCTGTGATCTTAAATTCCAATTACGATGTCCAGATAATGCGATGTGCGTCGTGTCCACAGTAATTCGATGGAATGCCTCCTTTTAAGGTAATTTCCTAGACACTATATAACCTCCAAACCTAGCTCTATAAAATACCCTTGATTAGTGTACAGAAAGACGAATCAAAGAGCCTTGATTATTTACCTAAATAAACAAATATGTAACGTTGTCTTAAACGTAAAAATGACACGTTACATAATCCCCCCCCAACTTCAAGACGATTAACCTAAAAAGGTTAATCGGAGAGGTCCGCTGCCGACTTAAGGTCTTTGGCATGCCAACTCCCTGGCAGTACTTTACCCGATGGTTCCTGAAGCTCAAATATCCATGGAGAAATTTTATTCCTAATCACATAAGGACCAACGAATTTCGGTGCTAACTTCTTCGAGAAAAACTTCGCAGCATCTGACAAAACATAATTTTTCTTCCAAACACGCTGACCCACAACAAAGTTGGGTACCCTTGTACGCAAATTATACTGAACTACGTTTTTCTCTCCAGCCACCTCTAACCTTCTCTTAACATCCGCATAGAGCTTCCGGAAACCTTCGTTCTTACTTTCAGCTGCAGATTGTACACCATTCTCTTCAGATAACAACACTGGGTTGGAGTAATCTTTTCCTGACAGACACATATTTCTACCAAAATTAACAAAGAAAGGAGACATCCTGGTTGTCTCATGGGTTGCAGTACGAATCGCGCAGGCAAGTTTATGTATTTGTTCGTCCCACTTCCTGTGGTTGTCTTTCACATAACAACATAACATGGTTTTTAACGTGCGATTCGTCCTTTCTGTTGGATTCGCTCTGGGGTGATAGTACGGATTATACTGAATTTTAACCTGATAACTCTCAGCAAAACGCTTAAATTCGTTACTTTTGTACTGAGGGCCATTATCACAAAGTATCAAACGGGGTACTCCGAAGACCATAAATACTTGTTCCTCGAGATGCTTGACAACAGCTTGAGTAGGGGCTGTTCGCATTGGAAAAACTAAGGAAAACTTACTCAAATAGTCTGTAACGACGAGAATCCAGCAATTACCCTTTGTCGAACGAGGTAAAGGTCCACATAAATCAGTCGAAATAACCTCCCAAGGACGAGTTGGTTTTGGGTGAGATATCATCTGATCAGATACACCTTGTGTATCACCTTTATGAGCTGCACAGACAAAGCATTTCTTTACAAAAGTTGCCACGTCCTGGCGCATTTTCGGCCAGTAATATTTTTCTGCCAGTCTGTGGAAGGTTTTATACACACCCATATGTCCGGCGGTAGGAGGATCGTGAGCTTCTCCAATAATTCTACGCCTATGATCTTTGGGTACTACCTCTTTCCAATATTCGTTAGATGGTGAAAGTTGAGGGTATTCTTGTTTGACATATTTATACAACTTATTATCAGTGTATCTCCAATTCATAAATTTTAATGGTGATTCTACGACCCTCTTTACCATCTTTTGGTACCATCGATCTTTAATTGCTGTTGAAACATCTCTGGGCTGCGAAATTGTATCAATCATAGGTACTGCACGAGACAACATGTCCGGGACAACTAAATCTTTCCCTTTCCGATGGATTACTTCAAAATCATATTGCTGCAGTTTTACAGACCAACGAGCAAGCCTTCCACTGGGCTCTTTTAAGCTATGAAGCCATTTTAAGCTAAAATGATCTGTTATGACCTTAAATGAGATCCCCTCAATATAAGGCCGGAGCTTCTCTATCGCCCAAACCAATGCCAAACATTCTCGCTCGGTGGTCGTGTAAACACGTTCTTGCTTAGTCAAAGATCGACTCAAATAGCAAATGACTTTGTCTCCTTCAGGATAAGGTTGCGTTAAACATGCTCCTATTCCATAGCCTGATGCGTCTGTTTGAATGACAAATTCTTTGGTATAATCTGGACATGTAAGAATCGGTGCAGTCACTAAAAGTTCCTTAATCTTAATAAATGCTTTTTCGCAGTCTGGAGTCCAATCGAACTTTTGATTTTTCTTAGTTAGAGCTGTAATTGGAGCTATTATCGCTGAAAAATTATCTATGAAACGTCTATACCAGGATATTGTACCTACAACTCTACGAACTTCTCTGACAGTTCTTGGCCTCTGGAGCTCTAACATGGCTCTAATTTTATTAGGGTCAACTCGGATGCCTCGACGGTCCACTACGAAACCTAAATAAGTCATTTCTGGCCTACACAGTTGGCATTTCTCCCAACTTACCGTTATCTTTGCATTCTGCAATCTTCGTAGGACTTCCTCAAGAATTCTAAGATGTTCAGAAAAGCTCTGTGTGACAATTACGAGGTCATCGAGATATACGTACACGTAAGGGTCTAAATCGTTTCCTATGATGCTATCTATGAGTCTCTGCCAAGTTGCAGGTGCATTATGAAGACCAAATGGTAACCGCTTAAATTGGAAGAGACCTCGTCGACAGATGAATGCTGTTAGTGGCTTCGATGATTCTTCCATTGGTACTTGCCAATAAGCACTCTTAATATCTAAAGTTGACAAGTACTTAGCATCTTTCAATTTGTCAAGAGTCTCGGATACGAGTGGTAAAGGATAACTATCACGCGCCGTCACTGAGTTCAATTTGCGGTAGTCTACACAGAAACGATATTTCTTTGTGTTTTTCTTTTGTACCATTACCACTGGTGAAGCCCATGAACTACTACTACGTTCTATCACATCCATTTTCAGCATTTCGTCGATTTCGTCATCAATAAGTTTCTGAATGACCGGTGAGACCTTATATGAACGTTGTCTTATCGGTGCTGCATTTGTTGTAATCTTATGTTCTACTCTGTCTGTACATCCCAGTGAGTCACCCATCATATTCTTATATTTAACGACCAATTCCTCTAGTCGTTCTGATTCATAAGGTGTTAGAGTTGTTTGTTGGTCTGATGTTTCTAAAGAACAAATCACATCTTTATTATCGGCAAAATGCCACTCATTAGTACTTAAGTTCGGTACTATACCCATCGAAATCCAAAAATCTAATCCTAAAATCAAAGTGTGCGGCAACTCAGGAACGACGACGACCTCTATTAACCTAAATTTGTCCTGAACTCGCATAGGAAGCTGCACTGTTCCAATACTACTCGTGCTTTGACCATTTGCCACAATACAACTCGTCTTCTTTGTCGTATCAAGTGAAAAACCAAACCTCTCGATGATTGACCAACCATGATTCCCTAAAAAGGTACGTGAAGCCCCGGAATCCAACAAACCTAATAACTTATTTCCGAGCACATCCACTTCTAAATAAGGCCTTTCATCTTTACGAGCATGACTTATCACATAATCTAAAACGTACGTTAGCCTATCGGTCGATGCTTGTTCAGGCTGACTCGAAGGTCGACCACCTACGAGCGCCTGGGTCCGTTTCCCTGACGATTACAATTACGACATTCTCTTACTGTAACACCTGCCTGTCCACACGAATAGCACTGGTTGCCTCTAGGTAATGCGCACCCGATTGCCATGTGCCCTGTTTGGTTGCATCTGTAACAAACAACGTCCCTATTCGCCATACCAGACCTAGCACCTTGTGGTGGTTGTCTATCTCTGTCATTTACACTAGCCTGACCACTAACTGGTTGTTGTCTCTCTCTATCAGCTCTAGCAGCGAAACTGCTTGCTGGTTGCTGCCTATCTCTGTTAAATCTATTATCAGGAATATTCAAATTCTGTTGATTTGATGTCCCGGCACCTGATATTTGAATTGCATCAACCCCTGTTGGAAAATCGTCAAAATCGCTCTCTACGTCAACGTAGGCCAAGTCAGGTTCAATAGATTGGTTTCTTCTAGGAGTAAAGTTCTCCTCCTCTAACCCATATCTCTGGTCTATTCTACGACACAAATCTTTTAAATGTGATAGGCTATTGACCTCAGTAGCAATCAACCCTTTCTTATAAATGTCCGCGATATTTCTGAAGACGATAGCTAATTTCGCCTCTTCGGAAACAGGACAGCCAAGTCTTTGGAAATATGTGTTCATGACAGCAATATAGGTCCCTATAGACTCTCCAGGGCCTTGTTTACGTTTTTGAATCTCCTTCAATAGCTTCTCGCCATATGAAGAAGGAAGATATTCTGCCATGAACCTCTGTTCCAGCTGTTCCCATGTATGGACTTCTCTACGTACATCTTTGTAAAAAGTATAAGCTGACTTTTCAAAAAGATCAATGCCCGAATTCAGTAAAACCTTTTTGCTGACTCCTCTAGCCTGACTCAACTCGTCCACTCTCTCAAAAAATGCGGTGACGGAGATTGTACCCCTCTCGCCTGTAAACTTTAAGTTCCACTTATGCGGAGGTACAGGTGCAACGTGATATGAGGTACCAGGATCACTTGACATTGGTACTGGCGACGAACATGAAAATGGTCGTGACTGAGCAATTGGTGCAATGCTACTTTGGAGGGCAGCTAGACTCAAAGGAACGGTAGACGGTTGTTGATAATGAAAAGCTGATGCACGGTCATTCTGAATTAGCATTGGGGGTGGTGCCTGTATTGGTGCTTGAGTTGGGTTCGCTAGCACTTGCATTTGCACTGGAGCAATGACCGACGGTTGGTTCGTGGGCTGTTGTGTGCTCGAGTGCTGTGGTTGCGGTAGTTGAGACTGGCTGGGAATGTTGCCAACATTTGTCGAGTGATCTGAGCTTCGACTCGTTGATTGGGTTTCAGATGCTTCATCATCATCTGAGGTAACGCCAACTCTTAGTAAATCTGTTGCTTGGCTCTGCAACCTCCCAATCAAACTCAAGGTTTCCGCAACCAGTATGCCTTTGGTTTGACTTTCTTCAAAGTTAGACGGATTCATGTTATTTATCCTGGCTAACACATGTTCCAACCTTACAGCGATTTTCCTAAACTCTCCCCCTTTGCTCGTACCAGAGAACTTCTCTACCAGCGGTACCAGACTATCAAGCTTCTTCATGCAGCTAAAAGCATCTTGGCCAAACTTAAAGGGATACGGAGGGTATCTCATACTTCCATCAGTCCTTTCTCTCTGTCTAATCAATATGAGCTGTTGCTTCATCTCTTCCACCGATCCAATGGCTATGCCTCTCCATGTTAATTCATAGATTAACTCGTCCTTGACTAAGTACCTTATGTCAGACAACCGACTCAAAGAAATAGCCATGGTGCCTCTTATATTAAAACTTTAAAACTCTTGTAAAATATACCTCCCAATTATAAAAACTAAACCACGCAATAACAAACACAAAGTTCACTTTAAATTCACCAGTGAAAATCACTATAAATTTTCTCACAAATGTAGAAAATATAAAACTTAAATACGGGCAGACGCGAACAAAACCGAAAAACACCGGAGCAGTAAGAAAATAAAATTTATTTGCATTTAAAAATGTAATCATAATTTATGTTAAGTATTTGTACAACCAACTATGACGTCCAACCTTGCAGAGAAAAAGTTAAAAAATAAAAGAGAGACAAGAGTTTTGGCAGTGTTCAGATCTTATGTTCCACTCCTGCGTGAGTAAAACCAAAAAAAAAATAATTGCGCTTATCCTAGCTGAACTGGATTAAAATTAAAGTTAAGTGATGTTTGTTTACCTCAGCAACCGAATAGGTATATTTATCCCTAAATGGAACGTACAACAGACTACCTATAACAAAAATCCCAAAGCTGTTGTACACAGTTAAAGCTAGGGTATACTCCTGCTATTGCAGAACGGCTCCACTAATAACTCCTCAAAAAAACCCAAATCGCCGTATACAATGATTTTCTAAAAAGAATAAATCAAAACCCACTTTAACCTGCTTACCTACTCTGAGTTTACACGAAACATGCATTGCTTAAGGTCACATCATCCCTTAATATATAAGTGAACGCAATAAACATCGGAACAGATGTTCATGTTATAGAAATCGTAAAATATGCTCAATTAAAAAAACCGCTCGCTGAAATTGCGTCGAATTAGACTAGTAAGGACGTTGTGTGTAATTAAAAAAAATTAAAAAAAAAATACCGATGTTATTAAAAAAATTTACAGAAATAACGTCTTGGTAGGACTGCAACTCTCTAATCTTCATTAAAATGAAATTCCCAAAACTTAAACTAAATTGATGCAAACTATGGTCATGGTCAAAAAGACCCTAGGATCGTACCGAAAGGTGTCCAAAAAAAAAATTTAAAAAAAATTTTTGGTGTCGACCACAGTAGTCCAATAGTAAAAAAAATTAATTAGTGACTCACTAAAATTTTCAAAAGTTACTCCACTCTGATAGGTGGTTTGGAGTAGGGAGAAGAAAAAAAAAATTTTAAACGAATGATGATAGGTTGTTAAAACGTGAGGGTTCGAAATAAAATTATATTTTAATTCAGAAAAAAAAATATTTAAATAAACTGGTAGAACCATTGTAGGGACAAAGTACTACTATGCACCAAGGAAAAAATGTCCAACAAGAAAATCAAGTCTCCCTTTTAACAAAAAAATATTAAAAAAAAATATTTAAAAAAAATATTTTCAAAAAAAAATTAAAAATGTTTAAGTGGGGTTACAGCTCCTATTAGTGAACCTTAAAAATTTTTTTTTATAAAATCAACACCAGAAAAATCTTATTCGAGTTGTCATGCAACAGTTTTTGTTCTTTTCCTTAAAAAAACAGTTGTCAATTCCCTTTCCTCTCCCAAAACTGTGTGAATGTGAAAAGTGAATGAGCTAGAAAAATTAATTTATTATCCGGAAGAAAAAAAATTGTTGGAAATTAAATTTACTTAAAAATCATAAGGTATAAAAAATCGTCATTGCAAAAAAAACAATCAGTTTAGGAAAAAAAAAAATATATTTATGTTCCAAAAAAACAACCGATGTTAGTATATTTGTTTAAAATTATTACTGAAAGGAATAAACAACGTGAGTACTCATTTACTGTACCACTATAATAATGTGAACCTAAGTTTTAAACTTTGCACTCAACCCCGTAAAGAATTATCTTGTGTGTCCTTTCAAAATAAACAAATATGGAAACAATTTCAAGGTTCACCTAGAAGAACGTTGTAAAACTAAATCTGCCTACTCAAGTGTCTTTACACACAACATCTAATCAAAAAAAATTTTACTGCTTAATGCATTCTCAGATCCTTATTCCCGGTGTTCACGAGATATAAAATTAAGTTGGGCCCTTTCCGCAACTATCAGTCAAAGCAAAACTACCAAATGTCCAAGGGCTAATGAGACCCCATCACTTACAAATGATATTTTGAAATGAAACAGTTGGGAATAATCCTGCGTAAAAACCAGAGAACAAAATCAAGAACCAAAAACTATTACATTAATTTTAAAAGAGCATAATAAAACTCCCGGCCCCAATTAAACTTTTGTTATCTCAACAAAACTCAGCCTAAAACCAAAAAACTTTTTATTAGACATTTCCCCTATTCCCTAAGTATAATGTCAATAAAACCCAAAAACTTGTGATTTCCATTCCAATCCCATCTGTACCCTATATATTTTTAACCGGCCAAACACCCACAGGCGAAACGATATCTTACTTCAAAGAAAGGGTGATGATATTTTGAAGCACCCTGTGAAAATAGGACACTATTATGGCAAATTGCTCAGATCAGTGTTCTTACTACTTTTTAACCTAAATATATCTAGTTCCCTCATGTGCATGTTACTATTTTAATTTCTATCATAACTAAACAGATCACAAAAATTGTCTTTCTCCGCAAATCTGCAAGGTCCTGGAAAATGCGAGATTCAGCCTGTAGGCCAAATTTGGATGTATTTTAATTTAGCGAAAATCGAAGTTGCGAAATCCTAAAAAGATTAGCAGGAAGTCCTCGTTCCTCGATTTCTACACTCCGAACCAATCATTTATTCCATTTCCACCCAGCTCGCGGGAGGAAAACCCCTAATTATTGCAATACAAAAGGTACTACTATCATATTATGCATAACAAAAAAAAAGTATATGCCCTCATCATTGTTTAGTCTCATCAAAGAAAACCTATTGTTTTTAAATTTATTCTTAGATTGAAATCGTTTTTTTTTTAAATCAATCATCTTAAATTTATTGTTTAACCTGAACACTTTCCCATTTATTCCACAACAGTGTATTGTAATTTAAAAATTTGCTTCATTATTTGAGGTCACCAGTATGAAACTATTTTAAAATTAAAAAAAATGAAATAAAAGAAATTATTTCCCAATTGTCCACAACTTCCAAGTTTTCATCCCTAACTACCTAGGTACTTTCTCAGTCTAACACCATCCATCGTTATCCAACATAACGCTTTAATTTCAGAAGCAACAAAACGAAGATTAAGTGAAAAGCTAAGCAAGTATGTTGGAAGTTGCTTTACAATGGGCGCAGATGTAAGGCCCCTTTAAGTACACGCCACTGTCCTGAAATACAAACTAACAAAAAACTGAAGACTAGCATATCTGCCGTCAACCAACCTTTGGCATGAAATTAAAATAATTCCATATCATACCAGTATCCTCAAAACAAAACGTTTTTTTTTTCTATAAGACCCAAACACTTAACCAATTAATTTTGTTATTTAAAATTATGATTTGGAAGTAAAAGATTTATTTATTCCTGCCTGATCAACTAAGACAAAAAAAGTTCACCTTTTTGTAACTCAAGAAGTTCCCGTTTGGTCCACTAAAAAAATATAACCTGTCTGGTCACCCTTTAAAACTACGACCCCTATACAAACCGTTTTGACCAAAACAGAATTCGATAAGTTATGTTTACAGAAAAAAAATAATCTTTTTAAGAAAGACTAAATTATTTAAAAAAAATTTGAAATTTTTTTTACCACTTACCACCGCCTAGTATCTATATTTAGTTGAAAGTCTCTCTTAAATTCACTGACTCAAAATGACATTACTTAAAAAAAATTACTGAACTTTACAAGTGAACTCTACAAATGAACTAAAAAAAAAATCAAAAAAACTTATATCTATATCTGTCTCAGCTAAACATTTCTTTTGTGGTATTATATCCAGTTGGGCTTCAAATTCATTTTCTCTGTATTCAATCTGGAGCAGGCAAAACTTCTCAAGGCTCAAACATAAATGTTTGCTCTCCAATGGCCATGACCAAGCTATGACCTGAACGCAGAAAAAAAAATACAGAAAAAAAAATAATTGTGAACCAGAAAACTTTAATTGGTAGAAATACCCGTAGGTCATTTTTTTAAAAAATGCACTCCAAAGCCCAACGCTGTATTTTCTACCAAAAAAAAATTGACCAGTCCCAAAAACACAACTAGACAACTAAACTGGCAACCAAAGACCTAAAAAAACTGCCCCAAAAAAAAATGTTAACTGGACCTCTGGCGTCGATCTTCAGCCAAGGTGTCACTCTAGGATTTTAGCCTTGTGTTTCCTAACCTCCCGAGCCGACACTAGTAGTGTACCCTCCTCTGACCCGATGTAACTGAGTGACGTAAGATGTTAATTGTCATCCAACAGTTACCACCAAAAAAACAAGAAAAGAAAATGACAAAGCAAAATAAACTCATTTTCCTTTTCTTTTATTACTAATTAATACTTTTAACTAAACAAAGCTACCAGATGTTAAGCTATATTCACTTTAAAACAACCTAGCCAAGAAAAATTTGTGTGAAACCCTGTAAAAATATTCCAAATACCAAGTAGTGATATCCCACAAAAATTAAAATCACCAAAAAAAAACTTGTTGACCTAAATAAATTGACTGCACTAAAAAATAATCTGTGAAACAATTTCTATCTTATCACAAGCAGGAAATAATAAAATATAAATAAATGAACCTGCAAAAAAAAATTGTTAGAATAAAAAAACACACTACCTATGTCCTATATTTAAAACATAAAAAGACTATGTCTGGAGGTCCATCCACCTATAGATCAACAAAAAAAAATTGAAGTAAATTTACATATTTATTTTTCTTAAAAAAAAATTAAAAAATTAAAACATGTTTTTCGTACAAAAACTTTAAAGAATTAAGAACATGATTTGGACGCTGCTGAATAAAAACTCCTATGTTTTTTTTCCCACTTATTCTTCCTTAATAAATAAAAATGAATCTTTTATTTTCCAAGAAAAACTTGTGAAGATAAGCTAATAAAAAACTAAGAGGATTACTAGAACAACAAACCGAGTTCCAAATCAACGTTCAAATATTACTAAAAAAAATATTTAAAAAATGTTATTTCCAAAAACCAATGATCTTGTTTTTTATGGAAAAAAAATGATTGAGTGTCAAAACCACCCACAGCCACTGAAAGCCTTTAACCTGGCTTTGGCTGTACCACAAAAATTTCATGTTTTAGAAAATTTTCAGAAAATTCAAAAAAAAATTCCTTTTTCTTTTCAAATCAAAAAAAAGAACAATAAAAAATTACATCAGATGTTAAAAAACTAGCCAAAAACCACGTAGGGCGCCAATTTGTGGCCTTAAAAAAAGTTAAAAAAAATTTGGGCGCCAATTTGTGGCCTATTAAAATGTGTTGTGTGATATTTGTGGCAGCTTAAAGACGTTGCTGCCATTTTGTGGCCCTATAATTAGAAATTTGCCAACTTGTGACACAACAAACCCACTGAATAATTAAACAAATATCTGGAAGCAGAACTGTATTTTCCAGCTAGGTAAAACATTGATATGCCCGGTAACTTTTATACAGTGGAGAAGGGGGGGTTCAGAAATAAGAAAGTTTTAAGTGCGCCACATTATTTAATACCAATGTTTTACAAAGAAGATCTTAAATAAAATACAGTTCAACCCAAACGTTGTAGCCAAACAATGAAATTCTATACTTCCGAGGCTTCCAGAGTATTTGTGTAATTAAGAATAACCAAAAAAAATAAACAGAATAAAACTCTGAAAGATTGAATTAAGATGACATAACTAGAAGTAATTTACAGGTAGATGGACTCCTTTAACAGGTCATAGTGTACCTACATCTGAGTCAGTAGCGTAGGACTCACTTACATAAATGATTGTAAAAAAAAAATACACATATACTTCCAAAATCGTTCCATCATAGGGGAGACCTAGACCAAATATCTGCTGTCATCATTCTACGCTGGGTAGAATGAGACAGACAGCAACCCAGTCCGAGATCCACCCCATGAGGTAAATATGTGTAACGAAACAGCTAAAAAAAAAATATAATCTCATCTCTCTTTTGTCTCCGCAAAGTTGGTCATCGGGTTGTACAAATAACACAAGAAAAATTAGTTCATCTTGTTTATTTTAAAAGGTAAAACTGGAGTATTACCAAAAACATGAAATAGAAAAAAAAGTTAATGAAATGTAGTGGAACAAGTCAGGGCCTAAGTAGCAAGACAATCCAAATTTCACAAGAGAAATTGTCTTAAATAAATGAAATGAAGGAAAACTTAGTAAATACACCGCAAAACCAGGGCTATGACGTCATACCTTATCTTGCGTTTACAAGAAATGTTGAAATTATACTGTGAAACTTATATATGAAAAGATTACGTCTAAGTTATATTAAAAATTTATATATGAGAAAAAAAATTATAGTTAAGGCTCGCTCCTACCTTGGTCCTTGAATTATTTAATAATTATTGGTGTTTATTTGGTAAACCTGGAAGTGTTGTAGGTTTCCCGACATACTCCTGCTGTTCCGGCTTGCCCGCGCCTCCCCTACTGCCGCTTAGCACATCACGCTAGGGCAGCACATGGTCTCGAGTGTTGATGGTTCCTTGCCCCGAGCGTAAAACCCTGTGGAAAATGAAATGTTTCAGTTTCCTGGAATTCGTCAATTTTGCACGAAGTTCCCCTACACAGTAACTTAAATCGAGAACCCCATGTCGACTCAATAAAACAAAGTAGATTTAAACAGATGAACTAAAATAATCCTAACGTACCTTTCTCAGGGTTATAACTGGCCC
Source organism: Aspidapion aeneum (assembly GCA_963576565.1). Taxonomy (NCBI): domain Eukaryota; kingdom Metazoa; phylum Arthropoda; class Insecta; order Coleoptera; family Brentidae; genus Aspidapion; species Aspidapion aeneum. Next base: position 36,205,972 of record OY755048.1, read on the forward strand.
GTCCGGCTTCCCACCAGCGTCCAGCCCAACTGTCCCGTCGCTGGAATTGACAGGGCTGTAGACAAAGGAGAAAAACAATATATAGTTTTTATCCAACACGTGGTTAAAAGAAAAATATAAAAACGCCAACAATTCCCCACGTCCTTTGTCAAAAAAAAGTACATTTCCCACGAAAAATAATTACAATTTGGGAGGCAAATATTATCTTGAAGAGTACTCAAATAATAAAAAAAATGAGAAGGAAAAAAAATAAAATCGAACTTACCGCTGCTCTTTCCCCGTACAAAATGGCGTGGGCCGACTTAAATTCCCCTCAAAAGGGTGCGAGCGTCACTTTCGATTACGCCTAAAACACGACGGCTCACTCCTCACAGTCTCTGGGATATCTCCTACAATTCGCTGCAGTGCCAAAACCAAAAACAATGGCGATCCCAGAGCCTGTTGCCGACCCAACCAAATTTGTTAGCAAAGAGAGACAAAGTACTTAGTCGAGAATACCAGAATAATGCAGTGGCCGGAAACCGTTTTGTAAATTTGGTGGGGAGTGGGGACGGTAAAACGCAATAGTACCAACCTAATCTTCCCGGTGAAATTCAAATAAAGGATGCAAACCTATTTATAAAAAACTTTTCCGCCAAAAATAAATCTCTACATTCAGTGGCAAGCCTGGAAGAAAAACCCGCTAACCAATGGGGACATACAGCGATAGTTCTATACAGGTATATAGGGGCAGCACCGACCAAGTGGACATTGCAATTAGGTAAAACGTACATTGAGGTGTTGTCGGATCTATTTCCACGGTTGGAATTTTTATAACAAGGACGTCGAGACACCCTCCATACACATTATTAATATTCGAACACTCAACCAATTCCCATATGAGTAAAGCTATACTAAGTGTAGAATTTAGTTGTATTTTAGCTACAGTTTCAGTCACAAGTTTCCTTTGCTGGTTTGACGCCATTCTTGTAAAACATTTCTACTGTAATAAAGTTGTTTCTGAACCTGAACCCAAAAATACACACTGAACTACTGCTAAGAAGCTCGGCACAAGAGTGTTCAGATGTTAACTCACACGATTTCGTTTATTCTTTTAGTCTTGGTTTTTATCCCTCGTTTATCTCCCCTTTACCAAAGTGCATAACTCGTATTTATTTTATCCTTTCCCTATCAAATTAATAAAGATATCAAAGTGGCGGAGCCTCGGTTGTTCCTGGTCGACCCAAATATGTTTTCGTACTATCAAAACTAGTTAATCCGTGAAGGACATGAGGTTCGGATTGTCCCAATATCCTCGAAATAAACGTAAGGGAATGAAATGTTCATCCAAATGTTTCCTTCCTGTTACTGAAACCATTTGTGATGCGGCAACGCCGCCATTCCCCAGCATAACAGCTGTTTAACTTTATGAACGTCAAGTGAATCACAAAATTCCACAGATAAAAACAAAACAATCAAAATTTTTATGTGATTTTTCCCGAAGCCTGTGATCTTAAATTCCAATTACGATGTCCAGATAATGCGATGTGCGTCGTGTCCACAGTAATTCGATGGAATGCCTCCTTTTAAGGTAATTTCCTAGACACTATATAACCTCCAAACCTAGCTCTATAAAATACCCTTGATTAGTGTACAGAAAGACGAATCAAAGAGCCTTGATTATTTACCTAAATAAACAAATATGTAACGTTGTCTTAAACGTAAAAATGACACGTTACACCATACCATACCATCTGCTACCGCGTTTCGTTCTGTTTAATTTAACAAATTATGAAGCAAATACAAACTTAGATCTGCAAAATCACGAGGTAAAAGTGCATCAATTTATGCGTGCAGCCACATCTTATCTTGATCTCTAGACAGTGGCGTATCCATATATTTGATATTGCAGGATAATCTAGTACAAACATCAAGAAAACTAAATGTTACAGTACAAATCCAGTTTTTTTTCCTGCAGTTGAAGACTATATCAATCCTTTAAAACAGAACGGCACAACCAAAATTACAAGTGACTAACACTAAACGGAAAAACAAAATATGGATATCTACAATATAAAAACCAAATGTCATTTTGCAGTATCAGTAAACAGGTAGAATCGGATTTAAGTGAAAAATCCAGCTAAAGGATACAGCTAAAGTCAGTCCAAGCCGATTATCCTAAGCCCAGATTCAATGCTCTCAAAGGAAATGTTCATCAATCAAACATTAAACCAATTAATTTTTAGGCTCGTCCTAATAAGATATCCAAGTTTCGTTTTATTATACTTCATCAGTATGGCACAACAAGCACTGAAAGGTGATAAAATAAAGATGATGAAATCTAAAAGAAAAAATGATGCGTGATATAAGACCGAGTGCCTATTTGCTTTAGCCCTTACCTGGTAACGGTAATTTCTGGTTTAAGAACAAATAACATCCCTGCGCCAGTGTATTTTGATCTTTTCCAACGATAACATTTCCCATAAAATAACCGACATTTTATTGTTTCGTCTTGGTATTTAATTTTTAAACCGAATTTTAGTTCTCTAAAATCAATTTCAAATGATTTCGCTGTAGTAGACAATAGTGGGCATTTTCAATATTTATCATGAACTGAATTGTTTGTGCTTTAATCTAACTTGTTGTCTGGCGGTATAGTTTTTATATTGTGGTTTAGGGTTGCTTCCTTGATAAGGGGCTTTGATTTTAGAAAAAAGATAATATAAATGTAAATTCTTGGCAAGTTACAGTAAATTTTCAGGTGCTGCCTGATTTCAAAATAGATGGTCACAAATCCAAGATTCGAACGACTGCCGAGCGTAAAATGTACGCCGGCAAAACAATTCTTTGTGCTGTCATTCTTAAGCTCAATCGTTAAAAAAAATCGATTACTTTCTTCTTGTTAAACCACTACTATGAATTATGCAGTTTTAATAGTACCCGATTAGAAGCATATGGACATGATATATCCAGAAGAGATCTTTGAAATATCAAAAGAGTCCTAAAGCCATGTCACATATCCTATTTAATTGCAGGAACGTTCTCTCGGCAGTTAATTTTAACCCTTTGTCTATTTGACATTACAATCATGAACTTTTTATTTTCTGGGATTTCCTGAGAGTAGACTCGTGGTAATAGTGAAGGTCACTTGCGCGAAATACATTTACTAGACAACGCTTGAGCTCCTGACGGACCTTGAACATAACTTGTTAAAATATTGACTGCTGCGCTGCCGTCCTTAAACTAGAATGCCGTTACCTACCTATAAAATTTTCCTATTTTTGATCATAAAACCCGAAAAATAATATTCAAACGATGCTCCTTGACAAATATAAGTTATTTGTTTCTTGAAAACCACAAACGCTAAAAAAGATTTGCTTATAAAAATTGATGTAGAATAATGATTAAGACGGCACCAAAAAATCAAGATTGTCCAAATGTTGGTTAACGGCATTATAGCCTATGCACGGCAGTGCGTATATAGGCAAAAATACAGGGTTTAAAAATAGCTTTTGGATCGTTCATACTCGTCTTTTGTCTAGTCTTTTGTCTTGGTTTAGTCATATGTCTTGTCATAAGAAAGTTAAAACCACTGTTTCTTATGGGAGTGTTCATACAATGCTTTTGCTTTTGTTTTTGATTAGTCTTTGTCTTAAGAGTTGCCAACTTTCAATCCTTAGGACAACGACTAAGACGAGTGACAGACATCAGCTGATATTTGTTGTTTTTTTTTACAGGGCGTCCGAAGAGCGCAAGCGCGTCCGAAATTTTGAATTTACCGCCATTAATCATGTTTTTAACAGAAAATCTCAACATAACCTCAAAATTTTATTTGTTTTTATTTTCTTTTTCGCTTTTGTTCTTTCGTGTCTGTGTAGTGATGGGCAATCCGGGTCTTTTTTGAGATCCGGCTCAACGGATCCGGGTCAGTACAAAGAGCCGACTCACTGAACCGGCTCGCGGATCCGGATCTTTCTCATTTATGACGATCGTGATTTCTGCGTTCGGTTCTCCGTTTCGCTGTCAATTTGCGCTCTTGGCCTTGGCGTGGATACGTGACGCCACCAAAGCCTTGGCGGCACATAAGAAAACTATCACAGCGCCATTGTAGTTATGAATCATATGATCGACCATAAACAAAACATTAAGAAACACGTCCTTTTGTTTTCAAGTAATTAAGTAAATAAATGATCATTAAATTGTGCCGTAAAAAATAAAGTTTTTAAGTTGTCAACGTGCTCTTTACGTAGCCTCCCTTCAGTGTTCTGTTTCTTTGCAATTCGTGCGATTCAACGCATTTAACGGATCTCGGATCTCTTCGGTCGCTTGATCTTTTTGAGTAGTTTGAACTGCGGTTCAGTCGAGAGTTCTGTGGTCGGAAGAGTTCGCGAATCTCCGGACGCTTTCTTAATCGCCAGATCGTCACAGACTCACGGATCGCGGATCCGCGAACCGGCTCTTTGAAAATCTGAGAGTCGGTTCTCACGGCTCAGTATAAAGATCCGGATCTTTGAACCGGTTCATTCGCGAACGACCCATCACTATGTCTGTGTTTCGTGCACGAATTAGGTTAAATAAGATTGCTTTGTGTAGAAAATAACTTTTGAAAAGGGGCCTTTTTATTGAAATTGAATTTTTTTTTCAGTGGGTTATGACTAAGACTAATCAAAAACAAAAGACGAGTATGAACAGCCGATTTTGTTTAAGACAGCTAAGACTAATCAAAGGACAAAGACTAATCAAAAACAAAAGACTAAGACGAGTATGAACAATACTTTAGTTACTAAAGCAGCTTTGATTGGCGTTAAAAAAGCATTTGAAAAGGTTTAACACCAAAGGGGGAGGATCATCAAAATTATAGTAAGTTTTGAATGGAATCACCAGCTAAAGTCAGAATCAAAGAACAGGTAGCTGGTATTAGCAAAAGTGATAACAGTAAGCGATGTCTATCAGGGCTGTACACTTTCTCCACTCCTTTTCAATATCTACAGCGAAGCAGTTTTAAGGCCTTACGAGATTGCTATTTAAACCTAGTGTACTCCGAAAAATCGCAACAAGTGCAAAATAACTAATCACGTGGTGTTAATGGTTTTTTTTTTAATTAAAGCCCTTGGCTATAATAATAATGGAAACTTATTACTAGCAGTTATTTATTTTTAAACTTACTTTTAAATTTGTAATTAATAAAAAATATGAAAATGAAACATTTTTGGAGTGCTATTTTGCCACATTTAAAAAAACTTCGTGCAGTAATAAAGTCTAGCACAATGAGTATTAAAGTCTGCCTATTTTAAGGCGCAACTGCGCGATCGTAGATGTCAAAATACTACTAGCATTAATACTGCTAGGCTTTATTTCACTTCCAATAAGTCTCTAAATAATGAAAGAGTTACAAAATATTATCCTGTTAGCTCGATGATGGATAATTTTTAGCACCGGACGCAAAGCAGTATGGTCGTTTAATTGTATTGTAAAAGCATGCAGAGATATCGACAGCTTTATTGTTTCAGCAGTACTATACTCCAATGGGCAATGAAGTAACGGCACCCCGTAATACTTTGTGGCGCTAGTAGGCCCATCTCTCAGGAGGTCGTGTCAAACAAGAGCGTGATGAAAACATGCAGCCTATGTAGTGCATCATAAAATTCCAGCTTCGCAGCACTTAAGTGTCCATTGACAATTCAAATTAGGCGCCGCCGGACCCTCTAGCGGTGATTTAAACAAACACGCGGTAAGCTTATTTGCACATCGTTAATCATATGGCACCATTCTCAGCGAAAGACCATTTCAAGAAGTCGCCAATATGTAAATAAATCTATACAGAACAGATATTGTTTTACTATGTAGATCTTGTAAATGGTGTTTTTCTTCTTCCATTGGCTTTATAACCCTTCATGGGTTTCAGCTTGATTCTTTACTTTCTTGTAAGATTCATCGACATCTTTTTTCCACATATCATTGATTTTATCCGCTACGGCCTGCTCTAGGTCATCAATCATCGGTTGGCCTTCAACAGAGAAATCTCGTTGGACTTCGTGTTCATTTATTCTGTTAACAGGTTCCAACTAAACTATTTTTGTTTTTTATCAAAGGTTACTCTGGTTTTAAACACCTATTAGATCTTCTAGCTTCATTTTCTCTTTGCAGTGGTTCATAGGTAAATGCAGAATTTTTCTTCCAAATATTTTTCATTTTATACATTTCATGAATAAAAATACCAAGAAATGATCTTCGAAAAAGCAATAAGCACTGCATCTAGAGAAAGTTTTCCGTTCCACCAAAAAGCCAAAAACAAGCCTACTTTAAATTATGTGATAATAAATTAAAAAGCTTGTTAAAAGACCATTTATGAAAAAGCAAGATGTAAGTAGCACATATTTTATCAAATACCAAATTGCAAATAATGCAAGGACCTAAAACTATAAACAACAAGTGAAATTAAAGAAAGAAAAATAAGAAAAAAGTTTTTGTTTCAGCCGGGGATCGAACCCGGGTGTCTTGCTATCTAGGCAAACATTCTTACCACTGAACCACCGAAGCCACACATAAATTTTTTGGAAAACCTCCATATATGCAGGCTGCGGTGTCTCAATACAAGACCGAGAAACTCGTTCGATCCCCGGCCGAAGCAAAAACATTTTTCTTATTTTTCTTTCTTTAATTTCACTTTTTGTTTATAGCATATATTTTATTTAAAAAAATGTTTGTTGACTTTTTGTTTTTATTTATGTCTTTTTAACTATTCAGTTTAAATTGTAAAGTATACTTAGTTTATCTGAGTCTTCCAAAGGAGGGATAATGATTTCATTACCAGGGTAGATGGGTCCAGCAGCCCTTCAACAAAAACTTAGTGCGTATGCGAATTTGAAGTTTCTAGAAAATTGGTACACGGATTTATTTTAGAAATCCACTCTCTGACTTTATTCAACTTCGACCGAAGCAAAGTTATTCGATTGATTCAAATATCTTAAAATAAAACACTTCATTAATTTTAACTTTGGTTTAATCGCCGCTCATTCGGACCTACATATAGTATGTTGCTTTAAGTTTGTGTAAACGTATACGTACGGGGTGATTTAAGAATGCTTGCACCATAATTATGTGTTGGAATAAGGCAATGCGTTGCTTGTTTCCTGGTAGATTCGATTCGAAAATTTTTGTTTTTATCGATTGTAGTTAGATTTATGAGATTATGCGAATACAACTAGTGGTACATTCGTATATTACAAGCCATATTTTCTTCATCCTCTTTGTGCGTTAAAAATACGATATGGTACGGTTATATAGAAGGTGATCCATTATAAGTATGACCTCTATCGTCTTTTCCGTGATATTACAAGGTACCTAATAAGTTTGCTTGCCCTAAAAACAATGAAAATTCCAAGTTGCGTCAAGTAAGTAGGGTATTTAAACAATATATTTTTTTCTTTTTATTTTTAAAATATCTTAAAAGCTAGGGAAAGTAAAAGAATTTTTAAAAATGTACCTTTGACTTTTTAAAAAGCAAAAGCTGATACTTACCTAATTAGGATTTCAAATGCACAAACGAATGACTGAAAACTACAAATTATTCAATATATTTACAAGACTGCATAAGAATGGCATGTATTTCCAAGCTATTATGGTTTGGTTTGTAATTTTTTTTTAACGCTGATAGGTCCACTAGAAAGTTTAGCAAAAATGTTATTATTATTAAATTATTTTTGCCATTTCGCGTGCTTTATTTTGTCTAGAAAGAATTTTCTTGCGGTAATTTATTGCTATTTAAGATTTGTGCTTATTTCCACTTTTAATAGCTTATTAAAAAAAGTTGTGAAGGTGATCCGAAATCAGTTGTTGTGAAAATACTCTGCCAATATATGGGCCCCTAAGCTCACACTAGGTACTATAGTTATAGTGTACGTGTGAGCTAATATAACTAAAAACTGAAATATATTTTATTTAACTCCAGACTAAATTACCTTTTGTTTGATACCACACAAGCCATGTTTTGACTTAAAATCAAATTTTTAAAATCTACCCCCACCCTTAAAAAAACAAAAAACTAAAATGTATTTTGTTAAACTCCGGACTCAATTACCTTTCGTTTGATATCACACACGCCATATTTTCACTTAAACTCTAATTTTTAAAATATACCCCCACCCTTTTTTTTTAAATAAATTAAAATGTATTTTGTTTAACTGCAGACTCAATTACCTTTCGTTTGATATCACACACGCCATATTTTCACATAAACTCTAATTTTTGAAATCTACCCCCACCCTTTTATTTGGTTTCTGTTCGGTGGATTTTGTTCATTTTTAAATGGGACCATCTCGACCCAAGACCCAGCCTAGGTACCAAATTTCATTAAAATCGGCCAAGCGGTTTTTGAGTTATGCGCGTTGGTCGTTACAGACATACAGACAGACAGACATACAGACAGACAGACAGACAGACGGCGCAACAAAAAAGTTTCAAAATCATCTGAAACGCAAAGATATATAAAATTTTTTGAAATCGGAGCAACTTTTTTTTTCTCGAAAAAATTAGGATCACCATAGCTCACACTACTATAGTATAGTATATGTGTGAGCTAAAAATAGACAGCAGTCAACTTTATATGTGTTTTGAGATAAATTAAATTCAGAAAAAAATGTTCAGACCCGCAATAAAAGGTCGCTGTTTTTATGAAAAAGCTTTTCCTTTGGAATAACGTAAAACGCTCAATTTTGAATAATATACACCCACTAGTTTCCCGGAAGTTTGCAGCGAAGTAAAAAAAAAACATTGCGTCGGTGTGTCAACCGAAAAACCGTTGATTCCCTGAAAACCCTGAACTGAACCGAACCCTTCAAAGATGTCAAATCAATAAATCAATTTCCACTGACAAATTCCTGTTTTTTATTATTTTGCCTGAAATATAATTGCCTCCAGTAAAACCTAAAGTTAAAATAATTTATTACAATTTTGCATACTTACTATTTCAAGAAAATGCATAAAAATACAATAAATCTTTCTGAAAAATACGGTTAGGTATGTATAAATGAACCATTTAGAGAAAAACACTTTTCCTTTTAATATTGAATCATAATAATACGCCAGTCGCTCTTCAGCACTGTGCGGTCATCATAAGGTGATCGTTCAGGGGCGGCTAGTGCATAAGGGCTGCAGAGCTGCAGAACCCCCAAAATTTTCACATTATTTGACTATTTTTCAGCCGCTGCTATTTTTCTAATATTATTATTTTATTTCTAAAATTATTGGAATAGCAGTATATTTTCGGTCCGGTGTTGGTATAGTAGGCCTTCAAAGCGCGTACGTGTGTTGAGTATGACGCCGCGCGCCGTCGCCGAAGGCCGTATTTCACAGTCGGTCAAATGAAGTTATTGGCATTGTTGCCCTGCGAAATTGCAACACAACGTAGCTGGGCGGCTAACGAGATCTGTGCTCGGCTAGGAACCCCTTCCTTCGCCCCGCACCGCACTTGCTCATGGGTTTATATAGCGAAATCTAGGCAAAAATAGAGCTGCAAAACTTGCAGTTCCAGTACAATTCCGGGCAGGCGGACTCAGCGTTGCGTGTTTGCGGGCACACTTATTCATTTAGAAGACGCCAAACGCATGAGCGGGAGGTTATGGTCATGTTTGTTGTTTGTTTTTGTACAATTGTGTTACAATGAATGTGGTGTGGTTAATAACATTTTTTATACCCTATCGGCAGAACTCACAAACTTTACTGTCACGAGCCGCCACTGTGATCGTTATTAGTAAATCATGTAAATAATGCATTCCTAATTTTATTAATTAAAAAACAGCCCAACTGCCATTCTACTTCTTCTAGTTTTACTTTACACAGAAACGATTTCTTATTGAATTTTCTGTTTACTTGAATATTACGATCATAAAGCTATGAATATGCTGTTAGCTTCTTTTTACAGCCCAAATAAAACCAAAAAAATTTCTTTAGAAACCAGTTGAAATATAAAATAATCATGGATTATGTCGAACTTGACTCTTGTGAAAAGTTAAATCATTTGATTTCGACCCAGAATCACACTCTCAATCTTAGCTTTGCCTCAGTTAGCTTTCTTATTTTGATCTTTCTTTGTATTTAAGAAGCCTCTCTGTATAAATCGCTGGTAATCAGCAGTATTAGGTCCCGCCACTAAGAGAGAGAGAGAGAGAGACGTATGTTACTTTCAATAAGTTAAAGAGTGACGGGTTACGTAATTTAAGAATGGGACATTAGCTCTGGGGGTGTCTGGTCTTTTATTAGCATGAGAGTAACGAAAACACTTTTGGTGTACCGTAGCCTTGGCAGAAAATTTTATTTCTGATAGTCATTTAAATTCACGTATTGCAGTACCCAGAGGCTGCTATGTTACTACGTAAATGGGTATCACTACATATTCTTTAGTTTCGCTCAATTACCAACTGTATAATATGGAAGTTTACTAATATATTTATAACCAATATAATTTATCAAGCCCGTCGAAAAAATCTATAAGAAGTCATTCAAAAAATAAAACAAAATATTAGCAAAAAACCTGTTAAAATTTATCAAATCGAATATTTTCTTTAATTGGCGACAGACAAGACTTGAAAGATATGGATTTGTTGACACATCTTTTAAATTATTTAAGAATTCCCTTAAATCAAGAAGGCAACACGTTAAATTTAATAATGATTTTTCCAAAGAGCTCAAAACCGAGCATGGTGTTCCACAGGGTTCTGTGTGAGGTTGTCTGCTGTTTATAGGAAACGAAAGCAAGTTAAATTTTGCAAAATTATTTTATTTGCTGATGATCCTCTGTTATATTTTTGTGGTACTAACAGTAAAATTCAAAATTTTATTAATTTATATCTTAATAACATATTTAATTGGCTGAGTAACAATCATAATTCATGTTGGAAAAATGGTTATTTGCAAAAATGGAAATTTTGTATTTCATGCAAAAAATCTTTATTGAACTATGTCATGGGCAGAGCGCTTTCGACCACTTTGTGGTCATCATCAGTGCCTCTGAAATAAAGAGAGCCTATTTCAAAATTTAGATGATAGTCTGTAAAAAATAAGAGACTTACATGTTCTTGATCTTTGTGTGGTTCCTTAAGTCATAAAACAGATTAAAAATTGTCATACGAACACAAAACATGTTAAAATATAATATAAAAAGTTAAAATTTCCTAAAACTATAAGGTACTCTGGATTTCAATCTCAGCCGTGTTTTAAAAAGTAGTTTATAAAATTTTTCTGAAAATCTAGGTTAGGAACTTATTGTTTGTTTTTATTGACATACCTTTTAAGATCGGTGGATAGATAGAGAAAGATGTTGGTGCTTTGTATAAATATATTTTAAGGGTGCGTTTCATGTAATGGACCTTAAGGGTGGGTTTATGTTTGTGTTTAATTTAGTATGGTATGAAGTTTAATTAATTAATTAAAAAAGAAGATTACAAAGAAAGTATATTTTTTGTATAAATTTGATAAGGTTTCAGAATTCACAAAACTGTATAAATCTATTATTTCCCCTAATTTGGATAACTGCTTAATTTTCTTATATTTTCTAAACTGTGAAGAGATAAAGGTACTTTAAAAAATCCGAAATAGAGCTCTAAGAGCTATACTCATGTGCAATAAAAGGACATCAATAAAGAGCTTGAAAGAGAGAGCCTCTCTCATAAGTAAAAGCTAAAAGCTCTCTTATAATCTATTTGTTTTTATATGGGGTGTCCCCGACCACCCGTCCACCCCTGTTAAAACATAGAGGATGGATTTTTTCAATGATCTAAAAAATTATTGTATCCATATCGAGTATGCTCTTTCAATTGGTGGTATTTTTAGATTCCGGCGCCGACCGGAAGTGCTCTATTTAAGTCTAAAGTCCATTTTTTGAATAGGGATGGGCATAATTTTGCAACGAATTGGGATTCTACACAAGAAAATCTGTACCTTTATTTGACACATTTTTTTCTTAAACATTATTATATTTTTTAAATATAGGCCCATCCCTATTTGAAAAATGGACTCCAGGCCTAAATAGGCCACTTCCGGTCGACTCCTAAAGTTGAAAAAATCTACCAATAATCAAAAGAGCGTACTCAAGTAATTTTTTGAATCATTAAATAAACTTTTGCCCTAGGTTTTAAAAGGGGTGGACGGGTGGTCTGGTACACCCTGTATAGTAGATGAAGAATAAAATGCTTCCAAATTACTTAAGTGAGGTAGAAATAATGATCTTTAAGTAGAAGTAGCAGAAAATAGAGTGGACACAATATTTAGCAAGATCTCTTAGAATTCAATAAATTACCTGTTAGAATAAAAAATGCAGAATAATTAAAATCAATACAGGAAATATGTTACCAGCTTAATAACAATTATTCAATCTACAGTAAATTCGTAACTAGGTAAAATAAGTAATAAGCGGTTTTTTCTTGAGTTTTAGTTGTAAGGAATTTTTTGTTATTACCATTGTAAGAGGTACAATGCTACCTAATAAAGTGTAATTCCTGTATAACAGTCTAGGTATCTAAAAACGAAATAAAAGTGCATGATTTATTTTTGAAAGACAATCTGGCGCAGGGGTGCATCGAGGATCATATACAGAAAGACTGTCCTAGAAGCGGTGCGGTTAAAAAGTTACTTTGGGTCATGATTTTACAAGACCAAACGTTTTTAAAAATGTTTGGCCACTCTGTAGAGACGATAAATTTGCGGTAATTAATTCTAAATTATATCTGGTTCTATTAAAGATACGGGAATAGTTTTATTAGTTGAAAATAAGGAAGCTCTTCAAACACGAATTTCACGCATCCTATTTAAAGATATTAGAAATGTGCGTATTATTATAGTAGCAATAATAACTGGGTAATATCAATATCTAATATTTAATAGCTGATGTCAATTTTTCACTGAATAAAGGAAATGAAACTGATAGTTTCACTATAACTATCGCCTTGGAAGGATCATAATTAAACAAATGTAAGTTGTGTGAGTGTGATTTGTTGCAAAATATTGCTTCAGTGTCGCCACTTTTTCCGAAAAGTAAAATTTTTTTTCAAATTTTTGAATTTAACGTAGTTTTTTTTTAGTAATTTTTTCTGTGGTGCAACTTTGTTTCCTTAAAAGTGGCTTATATTTTTAGGTCAGTAAAATAACTAAAACTTTTCATAATTTTCAAAAGTTCTGAAAACTTTTTTTGAATTTTAAAAATTTTGTAAAATTAGTTTCTGGATAAAACAGAATTTATTTTGTATTTTAGAATATACCATTAAGCGCACCGAAAAGAAGTTTTTATCTTGAATAAAAATTTTAAAAAACCTACCGAAAATTTTTGAATAGTTTCAAAAATAAAAAAGGTTCAAAAATTCAGTATAGAAAAAGAGAGTATCGTTTATAATATAATACTAAAACATCCTGTACATACATAGTTAACGTGAAGACACCTAGGTAATTGAACCATTTGAACTCTTGGTTCCATTTAAAATATATTTTGCATGAAATTGGCCATTGGGGACATTGTAAATCTACACACGATGTGCTACGAATAGTACTATCTACTGTAGTGCTTAGCCAGTATCACGAATATATCAATTACCTTATGTGAAAGCAGCACGACTAAACGGTCGTTCCAGGTCGAATTGTTATCTTTTATAAGAAGAAGTTAAAGGTCGCCAATGTAAGATTTGGTAGTTTTTAATATAATATGATAATCAATGAATGTTAATAATATAATGATAATACTTGTAGATAAGAAGAAAATAAAGACACGGTATTTTTGTATAAAATCAAATTAAATTGCAACAAAACCATTTGGAATTAGGACAGAGCAATAGCAGCCGTAGCCCCGGGCCCTTGTTCTAAAATTTTCGCCGGGCTCTTTATTACCTAAACTAACCAAACCTAATCAAAAGAACAAGCAGGCTTCAGAAAAAGTTTCAGTACAGTTGACCACCTATTAACATACAACATTCCACTATATATTATAGACTTTGAAAAAGCTTTCGATAGCATTGAGCAGTGAGCAGCAAAATAGTTAATAGCCAATATACAGGGTGTTCCCAAAGTTGAGTCATTTATTTTAACAGGATGTAGAACTCGTAAAAATAAGTATTTGTACCAAAAATCATTTATATAAAAGTTGCAGAATAAAAAAGTTATTAACAATTCAAAAAATGTAAAATTTAAAAACTTTGTTGGCACTCCCCGTAAGTTAATATTATATCCACTAGTTTATTGTTTTCATATATGTATGCAATTTTTATCGCATAAAATGCCAAAAAAATTATAATATCACGCACTTTACCGAATTATTTACTACTGGTCAAATGAAAGTTATCACTGAAAACCATACAATGAATAAATAAATGATTTTTATTTTACAAAAAAATGAGGCATACACAGTATAACCAATAAACAAAACATTGATAAAAACTTAGGTCTTACAGGTTTTTAATTTTACATTTTTTGTATTGGTAATAACTTCTTTATTCTGCAACTTTTATAGAAATGATTTTTGGTACAAGTACTTATTTTTACAAGTTCTACAACCTGTTAAGAAAAATGACTTAACTTTGTGAACACCCAGGGTTGGATGGGACAGACGGGCAACCGGGCAAATGCCCGGTGGGCCGGTACAATTTTGGGCTGGTTGGGCCGCAGGCCCGATGTACCTATGCCAAATTATTAATATTTATTTTTGTATATTTGACAAACGAACTAATTAAAACATTAAACATTTAAATTTAAAAAATCTGTATGTAGTAACTCCAGGCCTGCGTTACTCGTTTGATTGTTACTTTTATATTAAAATAAGTATAATGTATCAAGGAGATAATGTGATAATGGCACTAACTTATTAATATCTTTTTACAATACCAATATCCAGAAGAAAAAATCGGGAGATTAAAAAAATGTAGTAAAAATATTGTCCAATTTTTTTCTTATTTGTGTTGCTGTTGTGAAATCTCTTTTAACACACTTTGTTGACTATTGTGGTGGGGATTGATCCCCCTGATCTCCTCCTTCGGTACGGCCTTGCCAATATCTCATATCTTCGATAATAAATCGATTAACCTATTGAAAAATCGGCACTGGTTCCATTTAAATTAAGGAGATCATAGATAAAATTGCAGCATCAAGTTTATTATTAAAAAAGTCGTTACTATATAAAAAAATTAGCATACCTGCTCTGCCCCTGGTAGTTAAGAGGGCGCAAGTGACAAAAGTTACTGCTATTTGTTTTTTTTTTAAGTTTTTTTTAAATTTTATTACAAAGGACATGATGGAAATTCCGTCGAGACCAAAAACCTAAATTCGAAAAAAAAATTACTTGCAGCCTTTTAACTAACGGGGGCAGTGCTGTTGTACGTTGAAATTTTGTACGTTTTTATTTTTGTTTTGAGTTTTCATTTTGTCAAAAAATTAGATATTAATTATGTTAATAGGTACTTAGTGTTTAATATAGGCATACAGAACATAAAACTTTACAAAAATATCTAGAGCAGTATCACAGATATTAATAAAAAGGAGATTTTCTGAAAGTCTTTAAACACCTTGTATCTCACAAGTTAGGATGTTTAGAACATGCATACATATGTTTATATGAAGTTTTTTTAATAACAAAACCTCTATAATATCAAAAACAAAAATAACACAATATGGCTTCGTTTTCTTTGTCGCAAAATTTTTGTGCCAAAGCAAGGGCCGAATAAAAAAAATGCCAGGGCCGGTTTGTTTGAGCCCATCCAACCTTGTGAACACCCTATATATAGCGAAGTAATAACATCAATCAAAGTCGACGAAGGAACCAAACCAATCCGCATAAGAAGAGGTGTCAGCCAGGGTGACACAAAATCGCCTATTTAACCAGGCCCTAGAAAATTTCTTTAAAAACTTAGATTGGGAAGAAATAGGCATCAAAGTAAACGGACAATACTTGAACCACCTAAGATAGATAGAACCAAACCTAAAACGTTTAAATTGCCTTGTGTAAAGACCGGCATTTAATAACTTTTTAGTCAATTTGTTTATTGCATCGAAAAAAGGTAAATTAATCAAACATTTTATAATTAATACATATTGCATGTCTTGCAAATTAAAATCAACGGTGGCTGGTGAGGCGAAGTAGAGCATTGTACACACTAGGACGCTTATTCTTGACTGACGGTGAGGTGAGGTGACCTTTCAATTTCACGGGTGAACTACCTTGTTTCACGGGGAAATCAATCCATGGGCAGCGGCGTAGCGTGCCCGAAAGGGCGGGGGTGGCGACAGCTCAAAAGGGCGCCTCTGAAAACTGAAAAAAAATCTTGTTGCCAAAAAAAAAAGGTCATTATGTGTGAGGGGGCGGCCGACAGGTCAAAAGGGCGCCTCTCAAATATCTTGCGACCAAAAAAAAAAACAAAAGGTCCTCATGTCGTTAGTTTTCTTTGGCGCCCACTCAATTGGCCGTTGCCGGCCCGACTAAATAAAGCTGAGGGCGCTTCGGCCACCAATGGGGCGCCACTACCCTCGGGGCGGGGGGGGCGACGAACCCTCCGCGCCCCCCACGCTACGCCGCTGTCCATGGGAATGCTTCTAGTGTTTATAACCTTACCTTTGCTTGTCAGTTTTGTTTTGGCGGCCTTTTTCTAAACTGTTGAGGTTATTAACATTTTTTACTTATTTTTATTAATCAAAACACTTTAAAAAATAATGCTAAACACCAAAAGGAAGGTTAGAAACACTCCCGCGGATTCATTTCTCCGTGAAAAAAGATGGAGAACTCAAAATCTTCGGTGAACTTAAGTTCAAGGCTGATCTTAAGTCCACCCGTTAGAGTGAACATTTCGCTCAGCTCACCTCACGGGCAGTCAAGAATTGACGTCACGAACAAAATTTTTTCTATTTAAACATCTTGACGTGATATTATAGGACATGGTACATCAGATAGAAGGTATGGTTTTAACAAAAACTTTCATTTATAATGTCTATTGGAAACGTTCAAAATTTGTACAGGATAACACGCCATTCCAAACAACATATATTAGTGTACATACATATTAGGTTCATTGGAGCTACCCATCGGACTGGTTATATAACAGTTCAAACAATCTTATCGATTTTTCGGACCGTTTTATAATCAGTCCGATGGCCACCTCGTACGAACCTATTAATTTTCGTTAGGTAGTCGGTGGATAATCAAGAGAAGAAGTGGCAAACAGATGAGTTTAGTGCCCATCAATTGGCGGTGTACCTTGTTTAAAGATTTCTTTAGTATTTAATGAAGCCAAGAGGTGTTTCTACGTCCGCAAATTGCGATCTAACAATCTTCGAAATTATTATGTTGAGACATTTATGGATATAATCCAAGTTTAGGAATTCTTGTTGAGGCCTTAAACGTATGCAAATTGAATTCGACTCAACGTCACTATGATTACTTATGCCATTTCTTTCGATAGTCTATTTTATCTGACTTGACTGGTTGATGACTAGAATTGCATTGCAACACACGTTTTTAAATAAGCCTTAGGAATAAGCAGCAAAAATAAAAAGCACTGTTAACAGAGTTTTCACAACGTTTGTCTTGTTTGTTTTACTAAAAGACCTTCCTAGGCTTAACAGGTGGAAACGCCACTGTTTTCATTACGTGAAAAGTAAATAAATACCCATATATAGCTTGTTCTCGTGTATCAGCGCCACCATAAGAAGATGGTACGGTTTGTCGCGCCATTACCATCTGCAGAAAATCCCCAGAGGTTTTATTGTGGGTTTGAGCATATTTTAGGGTGATTCTCTTAAAAAGTAAAATTGTAACGGTTAAACTTTGAAATCAAATAGGAATCGTGCACCGTCCCGATACATTTTTTTTTAATTAAATCGGTGTTCATAATGTATTGCAAGGGATAGAAACTGACCTATGCTGGTACTCTTGAATGCAGTGTATCGCTAGCAGCAGAAACCAAATTGATATTAGGGGTAGATTAGATGTCAAGATACACAATTTTTAAGTTCTTAAATCTTTTTAGTTTTGCTAATTACAAATTCTTTAGAAAAACCAATAAAAATAAAATTAATTAAAAAAAATAAGCAAAAATAATTTTCAAAAATTATTAATTTTTATCCATTTTTAATGGTTATTTGGACAACCTGTATTTTTGCAATTCAAAAACTAATTTTATAAAAAAAGGATTACCACCACCAATTGGCGGGGGCAGATTATTTTCGAATAATTACTTTTACTCATTGGCAGTAGTCGCTCATATAAAAGTTCCAAATTTTATTAGATTTGTTAAGATGACTACGATATTTTAATTTTTCGAAAAATACAATTTTTGTTTCTACTCGATAAGTTGAAAAGACATTTGATAACCCAAAACGCTCCATGCAGTTACTTTTATGTGTGACACACTGTATATCAACAACCGAATATAACTAGCAATGCGGTTATCAAAACCATCGCACATTTATTATTAAAATATCGAATAATTTAGCTAGGACAGTTTTACACAAGCTAAAAATAAAATATTTGTAAACAAATAAAGAATAAATAGACCGGCTGAGAAACAATCACGGGTGTAATTAATTTAATGTGTTTGTTATTGTTTTCAGATGCACCATAACAAGGAATTAATCGCGATTAAACCCATAAGCGCGCTTAAGTGCTTATGGTGCATATAGGATTAAACAATTCATAAATCAAACAGCAAAGCTTAAACTGGGAGGATACCAATAATTGCATTTGTTCAACTAGTGTTTTCAATTCAAGGTCCACAAAAACGAAATGAAAAGTGGCCAACGGCTGTTATTAAGAGCAATCAGATCGAACTTGCCAACCTGTAATTTTTTTCCGATTTGATCTGGTTCGTCCAATAGTGAATTTATCAGCTTATACAAGGTGTTTTAAAAGATATTTTACATATAGATATAGACTATTGTATACCTAAGTAAGATTTTTTTTGGGTATTTCGAACGGGGTTCGCTATAAGCGAGTGTTCATTATAAACAGGTTTACAAAAAATACTACAACTTCTATATTTTAAAGCGTTTAACTTGCTGTTTTTTATTGCAGCGACGTTAGCATCAATAAGTGTCGTATTATGGTGTATCTGTTATTGCGTGATGTGCAATGTTCTTGTGATTGTTGTGTGTGTGTTTCTAGACATCACTTCTTGCTTGCAATTTTTTAATTATTTTGAGTGTTGTGATGTGGTGAATGTGTTGTTGCAGGAGTATCTTAGTACCAAGGTTGACTTTTTTGTTTTCAAGTGTTTCTAGATATCACTTGCTTGCTGTTTTTATTATTGCAGCAGTGTGAGATTCAATAAGTATCGTAATGTGGTGTATCTGTTGTTGCGTGATGTGCAATGTTCTTCTGGTTGTTGTGTGTGTGTTTCTAGACATCACTTCTTGCTTGCGATTTTTTATTTATTTTGAGTGGCGTGATGTGGTGTATGTGTTGTTGCGGGAGTATCTTAATACCAAGGTTCACTTTTTGTTTTCAAGTGTTTTTAGATATCACTTGCTTGTTATTTTATATATTTATATTATTTTGAGATTCAATAAGTGTCGTAATTGGTGTATCTGTTGTTGCGTGATGTGCAATGTTCTTGTGATTGTTGTGTGTGTGTTTCTAGACATCACTTCTTGCTTGCGATTTTTTATTTATTTTGAGTGGCGTGATGTGGTGTATGTGTTGTTGCGGGAGGATTTTTTTTGGGTATTTCGAACGGGGTTCGCTATAAGCGAGTGTTCATTATAAACGGGTTTACAAAAAATACTTACAACTCAGTATTTTGCAGCGTTAGCAGCAATAAAGCTCGTGATGTGGTGTAGCTGTTGTTACGTGGTGTGGTGTATGTGTAGTTGGTTAAAATCCTGCAGTAGTCTCTTAGTACTACTATTCACCTTCTATGTTTTAAAGCGTTTAACTTGCTTGCTGTTTTTTTATTGCAGCGACGTTAGCATCAATAAGTGTCGTATTATGGTGTATCTGTTATTGCGTGATGTGCAATGTCATTGTGGTTGGTGTGTTTTTGTTTCTAGACATCACTTCTTGTTTGCGATATTTTATTTATTTTAAGTGTCGTGATGTGGTGTATGTGTTGTTTATCTTAGTACCAAGGTTAACTTTTTTCTTTTCAAGTGTTTCTAGATATCACTTGCTTGCTGTTTTTATTATTGCAGCAGTGTGAGATTCAATAAGTGTCGTAATGTGGTGTATCTGTTGTTGCGTGATGTGCAATGTTCTTGTGGTTGTTGTGTGTGTGTTTCTAGACATCACTTCTTGCTTGCAATTTTTTAATTATTTTGAGTGTTGTGATGTGGTGAATGTGTTGTTGCAGGAGTATCTTAGTACCAAGGTTGACTTTTTTGTTTTCAAGTGTTTCTAGATATCACTTGCTTGCTGTTTTTATTATTGCAGCAGTGTGAGATTCAATAAGTATCGTAATGTGGTGTATCTGTTGTTGCGTGATGTGCAATGTTCTTCTGGTTGTTGTGTGTGTGTTTCTAGACATCACTTCTTGCTTGCGATTTTTTATTTATTTTGAGTGGCGTGATGTGGTGTATGTGTTGTTGCGGGAGTATCTTAATACCAAGGTTCACTTTTTGTTTTCAAGTGTTTTTAGATATCACTTGCTTGTTATTTTTATTATTGTAGCAGCGTGAGAATCAATAAGTGTTGTTCTGTGGTGTATCTGTTATAGCGTGATGTGCAATGTGGTTGTGCTGAGGTTTACTTTTTTGTTTAAAAATGTTTTTAGATATAAATTGCTTGCTATTTCTTATTGCAGCATTATTAACATCAATAAGTGTCGTAATGTGTTCTATCTCTTGTTGCGTGATGTGCTGTGTGTGGTTGGTAAAAAAACATGGAAGACGAATCTTGCACTATAAAACTCTATTATTACTAAGGTTTACTTTTTTGTTTCTGGACATCACTTGCGATCTTTTATTTATTTTAAGTGTCGTGATGTTGTGTATATGTTGCCGCATAATGTGGTGTATGCCTGGTTCCTTAAAAAAACATAAAAGGCCGTAGTTTCCTACTGCTAATGTTTGCATTTTTGAAGTGTAAACTTCTTTGATGCAGCTGAAGGCCAGTATTATTAATTTCGCCTTGTCGAAGTTTACACTTCTGCCGTGTAGTCTTAAGTACACACAATAATTTTTTCAAGTGTAAACTTCTTTAGGCGCGTTTAGCAGTTTTTGTGAGTACTGAATTGAACTGAGCCGTCAGTCGCGGCTATGTAACGCTCATTCGGGTGAAGTCGGCTCGATTCGACTAACTGTGAGAGGAACATTCAGCGAGCGATATGATGATGCAGATGAAGGCCAGTATTATTAATTTCGCCTTGTTGAAGTTTACACTTCTGCCGTGTCGTCTTAAGCCCACACAATTTTTTTTTATATCAAAATCTTTATTAACCTCGTTTAGAATATTATTTATTACTTTACTTTACGATACTGCCCGATAATTTTAAAGATTTTTAAGGTGGATGTGAACCTCGCAATTAACTATGCGAAGGTTCGCCGTTTTGACTTCCTAAAAAACTGACCCAAATTCAATAACAAATATAAATAAATAAAGCCCACCAACGGGCTTTTCTCTGGTGTAACCCTGTCTCTCTAAAATATAACCATCAGCTTTCTAAGGGTCGAATTAATTCCATTTTAGATTACTATTACCTATTACCCGATTAAATCCTTTCAGTTCAAAATGTCATAAATTAAACGTTTTTTTTACAAAAAATGCAAAGCAACAAAACGGTAATAATGCAGATCCTCTGTTAACACCTCTTCATATTATATTAAAAACTGGATTTAAAATGTTTCGCAACTGTACGCATAATTTGTTGTCTTACGTATGAAATATACAGGATGTGCCAACTACCAATTTGCAAAGGATCTAAAGTAATATTAAAATTAAATTGTTTGTTAATAAAATAACTATTTCAGAAACCAAAAAACCAATATTTGAGTGTAACAAAGAAGGGAAAGCTGATTTCTTGACCATTGTTAATCTTATGATTTATCTTCATTTTAGTCTTTAAAATGTTAAATAAAACTTGAATAAATGTATTCAACCTATTTGCTACTTAAGTTTATCAGGGACACAATTTTATTGTTAGATTATTTTATTTTGGTGTGGTCCACTTACTCTGGTGGCTCAGTTACCCCACCTAGCCTTAAAATTAAAATAATTTTACTTCGAAAAAAAAATCCAGCTCCTAAATAAGGAGCTTCAGTTTAAATGACGTATGACAAAAATCACACAATGTTTTTACAGAATTTAAATATCTTGTAAAGTAAGGCATACAAGTTTGTTAACACTACGATATTTTCAAAAACATACAAGAAACTATAGGTTAGGTGTTTATGTTTTTCACACGAACTAACCAATTAAAAAGTTTGAGGTCAATAATAATAATAATAATAATAATAATAATAATAATAATAATAATAATAATAATAATAATAATAATAATAATAATAATAATAATAATAATAATAATAATAATAATAATAATAATAATAATAATAATAATAATAATAATAATAATAATAATAATAATAATAATAATAATAATAATAATAATAATAATAATAATAATAATAATAATAATAATAATAATAATAATAATAATAATAATAATAATAATAATAATAATAATAATAATAATAATAATAATAATAATAATAATAATAATAATAATAATAATAATAATAATAATAATAATAATAATAATAATAATAATAATAATAATAATAATAATAATAATAATAATAATAATAATAATAATAATAATAATAATAATAATAATAATAATAATAATAATAATAATAATAATAATAATAATAATAATAATAATAATAATAATAATAATAATAATAATAATAATAATAATAATAATAATAATAATAATAATAATAATAATAATAATAATAATAATAATAATAATAATAATAATAATAATAATAATAATAATAATAATAATAATAATAATAATAATAATAATAATAATAATAATAATAATAATAATAATAATAATAATAATAATAATAATAATAATAATAATAATAATTATAAAAAATATCTAATTGGAAGGCCCCAGGTCCTGACAAAATTCAAAACTTTTGGTACAAACGATTTACCAGCATAAGACCGAAAATGCTGGAGCTTCTAAATTATCTAATAACTGACCCGACAAGAAGCCCTGACTTTCTTATGAAAGGCGTAACATATCTCCTCCCGAAAACAGACCAGCCATCAGAAGACCCGTCAAAGTACAGGCCAATAACCTGCCTTCCTACTTTATATAAAATACTTAGCGGTGTTATATGCAACAAAGTATATAAACACATGGCAGATTACGACCTCCTAGCGGAGGAACAAAAGGGATGCAGGAAAAAAGCACAAGGATGCCGGGAACAACTTGTAATAGACAATACAATAACAAAACACGTCATTAAGAACAAGAACAACTTATACACTGCTTTCATTGACTATCAGAAGGCTTTTGACAGTGTCCCTCATTCTTGGCTTTTGCAATGTCTGTCCATGTACAAGGTGAACCCAGATATAATAGAATTACTTAAAACAATGATGTCGCAATGGGAGACTGAATTAACTGTTGGAACAACACGTAACCAAGGTACACATATTAGAATCATGCGTGGAATTTTCCAGGGTGACGCCTTAAGCGCGCTATGGTTCTGTATAGCAATAAACCCGCTTTCTACCGCACTCAATGAATTACATCAGGGTTATGAAATTGATAAGGAAATCACACTGTCACACCTCATGTACATGGATGACATAAAGATTTTCTCAGGCACCCAAAATGGACTCACAAAAGAACTAAGATGCATAGAAAATTTCTCAAATGACATACGG
Source organism: Aspidapion aeneum (assembly GCA_963576565.1). NCBI lineage: Eukaryota > Metazoa > Arthropoda > Insecta > Coleoptera > Brentidae > Aspidapion > Aspidapion aeneum. The sequence continues at coordinate 36,229,814 of OY755048.1, forward strand.
ATGAAATTTGGCCTGGACAAATGCAAAACTAACAGCATCCGAAAGGGAAAATGGCACAAGACGGAAGACCATCAGTTAACGAAGGCTTCAGGTAGTGGAACCATATCTCACATGCAAGAAGACGATACATACAAATACCTGGGATTTATACAGTCACAAGGTATACAAGAAGTAGAAGTTAAACACCAACTTAAAGATAAACTAAAAAAACGTACCATAAGCATACTGAAAACAAAACTTTCCGCAATAAATACAGCAGCAGCAATAAATACTTATGCAATTCCTGTCGCAACATACAGTTTTGGAGTTGTAAACTGGACTGTAACGGAACTCGATGATCTAAATCGAACCATCAGAGTATGTTTCACTAAACAGAGAAAACATCATCCTAAAGCATGTAAGGAGAGGTTTCACATACCGCGAAACCAAGGAGGTAGGGGTATTGCAGACATGCGAATCAGGTATAAAAATCAAATTGAACAGATGCGTAAGTATTTCTATGATAGGGCAACAAATTCTCCCCTTCACCAGGCAATTATAAACCTAGACAAAAATCTAACACCACTAAAATTGCAAAACAAAGAACATATATGCGATCCACAATACTCCCTCTCAACAATGGTAAACGATTGGAAAGGGAAGGAACTTCACGGCCGCTACCCAAACATGCTTAACAATACCAACCTTGATAGAGTCGCCTCACTTGGGTGGCTTAATAGAGGGAACATCTTTCCAGAGACCGAAGGTTTCATATGTGCAATACAGGACCAGGTCATAGCCACGCGATCTTACCTAAAATACATTTTAAAGGATCAAAATATCACAACAACTCAATGTAGAATGTGCGGAGAAAAACATGAAAATGTTGAACATCTAATTAGTGGATGCAAAACGCTGGCCCCACGAGAATATACCACACGTCACAATAATGTAGCCAAAATATTACATACTGAACTTTGTCACAAGCTGCAGCTAACTAAGGAGAAAACGCCCTACTATAGATACTTACCAGAACATGTTTTGGAAAATGACAACTATCTATTATATTGGGACAGAGACATTCAAACAGATAGGACTGTCCAACACAATAGACCTGATATAGTAGTATTTGATAAAGAAAACAAAGAAATTACTTTGATAGACGTTGCGATCCCGGCTCCAGCTAACATCAAGAAAAAGGAAATGGAAAAAATAGAAAAATACTTACCACTATGTGAAGATCTAAAGGAAACTTGGCAAGCTAGAAAAGTCAGAACCATTGCAATCGTGATTGGAGCAACAGGGGAAGTTCCTAAGGAGCTAAAAAACCATCTGGACAGCCTTGGACTTTCAAAGGGTCTCTTTTTCGACTTGCAGAAGGCAGTTGTCTTAAGCACCTGTAACATAATAAGAAAAGTGTTAAATAAAAAATAGAGAACACTGCGAACCTTGCAACTCACCTTGCCGGTTCCAGTGTCAAACATCCGGTTAACGTGATAAAAAAAAAAAAAATAATAATAATAATAATAATAATAATAATAATAATAATAATAATAATAATAATAATAATAATAATAATAATAATAATAATAATAATAATAATAATAATAATAATAATAATAATAATAATAATAATAATAATAATAATAATAATAATAATAATAATAATAATAATAATAATAATAATAATAATAATAATAATAATAATAATAATAATAATAATAATAATAATAATAATAATAATAATAATAATAATAATAATAATAATAATAATAATAATAATAATAATAATAATAATAATAATAATAATAATAATAATAATAATAATAATAATAATAATAATAATAAGGCAGGAGGACGCGCAACTTGTAGATGGGAGCATCCTACGACATCTGGATGCCGGAGAGACCTATACCTATCTGGGTGTTCCCCAGGGACACATCCATGATAGTGTAGCAATAAAAGGGTCTCTTCGCGACAAGTATCAGCAACGACTAAGACAAATCTGGAATTCAGAGTTGTCTGGAAAGAACAAAGTCGCTGCTACAAATATGCTTGCCGTCCCTATAATCACTTACTCCTTTGGAGTCATTAAGTGGAACGTGAACGAGTTGCGTGAAATTGACGTGAAAACCCGCAAGATGATGACTCGATACCGAAGCCATCATCCTAAGGCGTCTGTCCAACGGCTTTACTTCCCACGTTATCAGGGAGGCCGTGGACTCTTAAGTTTGGAGTGTTTACACAGACGAATAGTCCTAAGTACCGCGTGCGAAGTAATCAGAGACGAGGATCCCCTGCTATGCATGGTGCGTAACCATGAAACATTTGGGGTGGGGGCATTTCTTTTTAAAGCAGCACAAAGAGCAGCAGATGAGCTCCAAATAGTTTTCGACATAAGTCGGCGGCAGGAAAACTCCATTACACAGTTGACCTGCCAAAGACTTAAAACCACCTTAAAGAATGCAGAGGTAGACTATTTATTACGTCTACATATGGATAAGCCATTGCACAGTGTTTTCTATAAAACCATTGAAAACACTGGCTTATCCAAAAAGCTAAGCTTTGCATTCTTAAGGTCAGGTGCATTAAAGTCGGAAACTGAGGGGTTTATCATTGCTTGCCAAGACGGAGTCATCAACACCTTGGAACACCGAAGTCGCGTGATGGGTATACAGGTTCCTGATACAAGTTGTAGGGCCTGCCATAGGGCGCCGGAGACCTTATATCATTTGCTGTCCGCTTGCGGGCGCTATGCGGTCTCGGCGTATATCCATCGACACAACGCAGCGTTACGGGTGCTGTATTACCATCTAAGGCACTCGTACGGTGTTGATGATGCTCCAGTGCTGCCATATGTCCCCTCTGATATTCCGTCCGTCGTGGAGAATGACAGAACCAGAATATACTGGAATTTCGCATTCCCCACACTCCGGCTTGTAAACGCTAACAAGCCGGATATAGTACTCCTTGACAAAAATGACAAAATTATGTATGTCATTGAGTTCTCGGCTCCTGCCGAGACGAACATCATTGCCAAGGAAGAAGAGAAACGGACGAAATATCAGGATCTTCTCTTTGACCTTCGCCGAGTGTACCGGGGCTATACAGTCAAGCTAGTGGTTTTGGTAATTGGAGCTCTCGGAGGCGCACGGCAGACACTGCTCTCAGCTCTCAAGACCTTGCCGGCCTGCCGTGACAGGGCAGAGCAACTTGCAGGCAACATGCAGAAAGCAGTCATCCTCGGATCATTGCGTCTACTCAGGGCACACGATGCGGAACACCGTTTCTACTAACCCCGCGGTTGGTGGGGAGTAGAAACGGTAACGGACCATCTGGCCTACTTGCACCCGTGTGAGTCGGAGCCGCGGGACCGCAAGTAAGGCCACCACAAAAAAAAAAAAAAAAAAAAAAAAAAAATAATAAGGCAGCACGCATCCCGTATACAGTGTGTGGTGGAATACAAATTGGCAGGCAGGCCTTTTACGCCAAAAGTGCGCCGCATAGCGGCCAACCTGCGACGCACCCACCACACACTGAACGAAGCACTGTTGCAGACCATCAAGCAGCAGTGCTGCGAAAGGATACGGATGTTAGTGACTGCCAAACAAAATCTAATTCGGCGGGCGAGGGGTATTTCGGAAAATAAATTATTTTTCGAAAACCCCAGTCGCCTATTTCAGGCGCCGCCGAGGATTATTAACGATCCTCCGACCGCTGAGAGGGTGGAAAACTTCTGGAGGGGTATTTACGAGGTAACTCGGCCGCTCAACGTAAACACACCAGCCCTGGCACAGTTTGAAACCTTTGTGAGGGGGTTTCCACCACCTGAGCAACTGTGCCCACCAATAACCGTGGAGGAAGTTCGAAGTGCTCTTACGGGTGCTAAGAACTTTGCTGCCCCTGGGCCTGATGGAATTAACACCTACTGGTGGAAAAAATTTCCATCAACCCATGAGGCCCTTGCCCGAATTTTTAACTCCTGGGTTAATGAGGGGCAGCCAATCCCTCCCTGGTTTATTGAGGGGCGAACCGTCCTTCTCCCCAAAAACGGAGACTTGTCCGACCCAAAGAACTATCGCCCGATAACATGTTTAAACGCCTGTTACAAGATTTTTACGCGACTCTTGTACCAGCGGATACTCCAAGCCATGGGTCCCGTGTTTAGTGGAGTATACGAGCAGCGAGGGTCAAAGAAAGGCGTAGCCGGCTGCAAGGAGAACCTTCTAATAGACCGATGTGTCACACAGGACTCCTTCCAGTACAAGCGAAACCTTTTGATGACCTGGATTGATTACCGTAAGGCCTTTGACACAACTTCTCATGAACTTATTATTCACCTTTTGAGAGGCCTTGCGGTGCCAGATCCCATAGCGAGATGCATTTCAGGAATGATGCCATTTTGGAAGACCCGATTTACCATATGTACGGGTAACGCAAAGGTGTCGACTGAATTGGTGTCATTCCGACGGGGAGTGTTTCAGGGTGATTCCCTCAGCCCACTCCTCTTTTGCGTCTCGCTACTTCCGTTATCCGTTGCTTTGCGGAACACAAAGGGATACATGTGCGGTGCTCCTGGCCGTAGAACCCATAAGGTTACTCACCTCTTTTATATGGATGACCTTAAGTTCTACGCGTCGACGAAGAGAGACCTCGACCAAGCTCTTCGGGTAGTACAGGAGTATACTCATGCGATCGGGATGGAGTTTGGGTTGGATAAGTGTGCGACGGTTCAACTTAAGAAAGGACGCCATGCGGATCACGCCGAGGACGCGCAACTTGTAGATGGGAGCATCCTACGACATCTGGATGCCGGAGAGACCTATACCTATCTGGGTGTTCCCCAGGGACACATCCATGATAGTGTAGCAATAAAAGGGTCTCTTCGCGACAAGTATCAGCAACGACTAAGACAAATCTGGAATTCAGAGTTGTCTGGAAAGAACAAAGTCGCTGCTACAAATATGCTTGCCGTCCCTATAATCACTTACTCCTTTGGAGTCATTAAGTGGAACGTGAACGAGTTGCGTGAAATTGACGTGAAAACCCGCAAGATGATGACTCGATACCGAAGCCATCATCCTAAGGCGTCTGTCCAACGGCTTTACTTCCCACGTTATCAGGGAGGCCGTGGACTCTTAAGTTTGGAGTGTTTACACAGACGAATAGTCCTAAGTACCGCGTGCGAAGTAATCAGAGACGAGGATCCCCTGCTATGCATGGTGCGTAACCATGAAACATTTGGGGTGGGGGCATTTCTTTTTAAAGCAGCACAAAGAGCAGCAGATGAGCTCCAAATAGTTTTCGACATAAGTCGGCGGCAGGAAAACTCCATTACACAGTTGACCTGCCAAAGACTTAAAACCACCTTAAAGAATGCAGAGGTAGACTATTTATTACGTCTACATATGGATAAGCCATTGCACAGTGTTTTCTATAAAACCATTGAAAACACTGGCTTATCCAAAAAGCTAAGCTTTGCATTCTTAAGGTCAGGTGCATTAAAGTCGGAAACTGAGGGGTTTATCATTGCTTGCCAAGACGGAGTCATCAACACCTTGGAACACCGAAGTCGCGTGATGGGTATACAGGTTCCTGATACAAGTTGTAGGGCCTGCCATAGGGCGCCGGAGACCTTATATCATTTGCTGTCCGCTTGCGGGCGCTATGCGGTCTCGGCGTATATCCATCGACACAACGCAGCGTTACGGGTGCTGTATTACCATCTAAGGCACTCGTACGGTGTTGATGATGCTCCAGTGCTGCCATATGTCCCCTCTGATATTCCGTCCGTCGTGGAGAATGACAGAACCAGAATATACTGGAATTTCCCATTCCCCACACTCCGGCTTGTAAACGCTAACAAGCCGGATATAGTACTCCTTGACAAAAATGACAAAATTATGTATGTCATTGAGTTCTCGGCTCCTGCCGAGACGAACATCATTGCCAAGGAAGAAGAGAAACGGACGAAATATCAGGATCTTCTCTTTGACCTTCGCCGAGTGTACCGGGGCTATACAGTCAAGCTAGTGGTTTTGGTAATTGGAGCTCTCGGAGGCGCACGGCAGACACTGCTCTCAGCTCTCAAGACCTTGCCGGCCTGCCGTGACAGGGCAGAGCAACTTGCAGGCAACATGCAGAAAGCAGTCATCCTCGGATCATTGCGTCTACTCAGGGCACACGATGCGGAACACCGTTTCTACTAACCCCGCGGTTGGTGGGGAGTAGAAACGGTAACGGACCATCTGGCCTACTTGCACCCGTGTGAGTCGGAGCCGCGGGACCGCAAGTAAGGCCACCACAAAAAAAAAAAAAAAATAATAATAATAATAATAATAAAATAAAATTAACCATATCCTCACCCGCTATGTTGAACGATGTGAGTCCATTACTGATATTCACGAGCTTGTGTACTGCGCTGCGGCTACGGTAATCGACACTGTCAGACCTGAAACAAAAAATAAAAAATTAAATGTTACACAAAATAAACAAAAAGAAACAGAAACGATCCCCCCCTGGAAAAAAAGACTGGAAAACAAAATAACCAACATAAGAAAAGTAATAGGGAAAATTGAGGCCTTCACCAAAAGTCCAAAAGAAGTGACAAAAAAGCTTCAAAAGAAAATCACACCAATCCTTAAGCAAGCCAAAATAAAAAAATCGGCTCCAGACTATCAAAGAAAGCTTTCCGAGTACATGGATACATTAAAGCAGAAAGCAAAAGCGCTGGGCGCCAGAATCCGAAGGTACAATAAAAGAACAAAAAAATTCAAGGACAATAAAATGTTCAATGAAAGCCAAGGATTATTTTACAGGCAGCTACAAGAAAATGTGAAGACCGAAAATAAACCACCAGACGCCGAAGAAATGCTAGAGCTCTGGAAAAAAATCTGGACTTATCCAGTCGATCATGACCCAGGTGCGTACTTCATCAAACAAATTGAAGAACTGTGTAAAGATGTTCCCAATATGGATGACATCGTAGTGACGGAAGCCGATGTTTCGAATGCAATTAAAACAGCACCTAACTGGAAAATTCCTGGGCCGGATAAAATACAAAACTATTGGTGGAAACAGTTCACAGCTACTCATTCAAAACTAAAGACATATTTTAATGATTTTCTTTTAACACCAGAACTACTACCTGAATTTCTCACAACCGGATTAACAACAATGCTGCCCAAAAAGCCAGACATCTCCCACCCAAAAAACTTTCGACCAATAACCTGTCTCCCTACCCTGTATAAGCTCTTTACGACGATTCTCGCTAGAAAAATGGAGATTCACATAAAAAGACATAACCTTATGGGAATGGAACAAAAAGGCTGTAAGCGAGGATCTCAAGGAACCAGAGAACTACTTGTAATCGACGCCATTGCTACCAACCAAGCCAGAGTAAAACAACGTAACTTATCAGTAGCATGGATCGATTATCAGAAAGCATTTGATTCCGTTCCGCATAGTTGGCTCCTAAAGGTTCTACAGATCTACAAGGTAAGCGCTAATACCTTCAGAGTCCTTGAGCACGCGATGGCACAATGGAGAACATGCTTAAGGGTAAAGGCAGGTGATGTCGAATATTGCACTGAACATCTAAGTATCCAACGGGGAATATTTCAGGGTGATAGCTTCAGTCCGTTATGGTTCTGCCTAGCACTGAACCCACTAAGTCATATTATTAACAACAGCACGTACGGTTATAATATCGGCAGACCAAATGGAGTGAGGCTCTCACATTCACTATACATGGATGACTTTAAATGCTACGCACAAGGAAAAAGTCAGCTCCAAGGACAGCTGGAGCTTGTGGCGTTGTTCAGTCGATCAATCAGAATGGAGTTCGGGCTTGATAAATGCGCAGTACTACATGTAGAGAAAGGGAAAATTCAAGAAGGTGAGAGTACAGAACTAATGGATGGCACTCTAATAAACAACACAGGAAGAGCAACATACAAGTACCTGGGGTTCCAACAAGCTTAAATATAGATGCTGCAGAAATGAAAGACAGGGTGAAAAAGGAGCTACAGCGAAGACTCAAGCTGCTGCTAAAAACAGAACTTAACGCCCGAAACTCCATCATTGCTATAAACACATGGGCAATCCCTGTCGTTACAGCTACTTTTGGAGTGCTAAAATGGAGTGAAACCGACCTACAAGCTTTGGACCGTTCTATAAGAACAACACTTACCTCGTTCCGTGCACTGCATCCAAATTCTTCTGTCGCCAGATTGTACATCTCCAGAAACCGCGGAGGAAGGGGGCTGATCTCGCTCCGAGATGGGCACCTAAGACAAAAAAAATCATTAAGGAAATTTTTTATGGAAAGCACTGATGCACTGCACATAGCAATCGCAAGAGAGGACAAAGGCTATACACCACTTAACCTCTCTGAAAGGGAACAAAATGAGACGGCCACACCTTGGGAAGAACAATGGAACTCCAAGGTATTACATGGTAGATATGCAGCAGGACTCAGACAAGAAGCTGCCGATTCGAACTCGTCCTGTCTGTTCTTAAAACAAAGCGGTCTAACCAGGGAAACCGAAGGTCTAATGTTAGCGATCCAAGATCAAGTGATGGGAACACGGTCATACAGAAAACATATACTAAAAGAAAACATCCAAAATGAAACATGCAGAGTATGTGGTCAAAAACAAGAGACAATACAACATATAATCAGCGGATGCAGTGTTATCGCTCCCAAGGAGTACCTTAATAGACACAACGACGTCGCGAAGATTATACACAGTAACCTTTGTAGCAAGTATAAGCTAAAGAACACTAACCAGCCCTATTACAAATATAATCCAGAACCAGTGGCAGAGAATCAAAATGTTAAAATCTATTGGGATACATCAATAGTTACTGATAGAACTGTGCTTCATAACAAACCTGATATAATTGTCATTGATAAAGCTGCTAAAACTGCCCAAGTAATCGACGTCGCCATTCCTCTTGACGAAAATATTAGCAAATCATACACCGAAAAAGTGATTAAATACCAAGACCTTCGTCACGAGCTGAAACATCTTTATAATCTGAAAAATGTGGATATCCTGCCATTTATAATTTCTGCCAACGGATTAGTGGAAAAAAACTTTCTTAAAAACCTTAAAAGCCTTACCATAGATGTAAATGTAAGAAACATCACAGCTTCCGCACAAAAAGCTGTCATACTGGGGACGTGCCATATCGTCCGAAGATACTTGTTGCGGGATTTGTAACCTTGACTATAGGTCCGGTGACAAATTCCTTAGAAAAACCTTACCGCTCAGGCGTGAAAAAAAAAAAAAAAATAATAATAATAATAATAATAATAATAATAATAATAATAATAATAATAATAATAATAATAATAATAATAATAATAATAATAATAATAATAATAATAATAATAATAATAATAATAATAATAATAATAATAATAATAATAATAATAATAATAATAATAATAATAATAATAATAAAGGTCTTTATTGTAGAAAAAAAAAAGGTTTTTAACAAAATCAATGGTATAAATAGAAAACTATTCTACAATGGGCGAGATTCAGTTCATTCGCTTTTAGGAAGCCCCAGAAGCGGATGTCTGTTCTTCCACCTAACCCGGAGAAAAATATTAAATTTTATTAGTTTTAAGTTTTTAGATAATAAGTAGATGATTTAAGTTTAAAAAAAAAATTTACAGAATAAATTGAACGTTTCTGTTCTTAATAAAATAGCGCAAAAAAGTCAATAATAAATAAACCCGATTAAGTACCTACGGGATCGAAAAGACTTTACACTGAATCAATTGCGACAATAAAATATTGTTATCCTTCTAAAAGAAAAAAAAACCGAAGCGAGCACAAAAGATAATTTATTGCTCTTTAAATAAAATGTTAAAAAGTTTTTTTTTAAAATTTGATATGCTATATGATGTTAATATTTGAAACAACGGTTTGTTGGTTACTGTGGCTATCTGATAGGAGAATGATCTTTTAAATAATTCAAGATTATGTTTGGGGGGCGTCAGCCTCCCCTAAAACGTAGGTTTAGAGTGTGCACATCTGACCTGAACCGTACTCTTGCATACAGGTAGTTTGGACTTTTATTTTTTAGTATTTTAAAGAAAAAAGTTGCGGAATGTAAGAAGCGTCGGTTATACATATTTAGCCAGTTAGTCCTTTTAAGCGAATGGGTCACATGATCATACTTTCTAATACCATGAATCAACCTTAAGCAGGAGTTCTGCAGCCGTTGGAGTCTAGTGGAGTCGACCTGTCTGATACAGGGACCATAAATTGTATCGCAGTAGTTAACCTGAGACAGTACGTATGATTCACACAGTATAGTTTTGACTTTTTTTGATAATATTTTTCTGTGTTCATATATTTTTTTTTAGATGAAAATAACCTCTTTGTATACACTTATTAATATGCTCCGTAAACCTCAAGTCCTGATCCATGATCAACCCTAAGTTGCGGATAGACTTAAAAAAGGCAATAGGTGTTGAGTTTAAGACAAGTTGGTCTTTGTAAGTGTTCTCAAAAGCCTCCCTCTGCCACCTTGGCCCAAAAACAATAGCTCCCGATTTTTTTGAGTTTAGCTGTAGACAATGTTTTCTAGAAATTTCAGATATATTGTTTAGCTCAAAATTAATTGCTGTGACGGCCTGACTGTTTTCATCTACAGAAAAAGATAAATATCCTTGAGTGTCGTCACAGTAAAAATGATATAGACAGGACAAAAAGGCAGATGGAAAGCCCGAGACGTACAAAGAGTACAGAAGCGGCGATAAAACGCTGCCCTGCGGTACACCAGCGTCGATCGTCAAGAAACTCGATTTTTTACCCTCACAGAAAACAGCTTGTTCTCGAAAGTTTAAGAAGTTTGATATCAGAAAGCTAAAAATTGAAAGCAATAAGGAGTAATTAAGCGTGTCAAAAGCTTTACTGTAATCAAGCAGAATCATTACTGTTAATTTGTTGTTATCTGTCGCACCAAGGATGTCGTCCACTATGGAGGTTAAAGCTGTATTGCAACTGTAGTGTTTACGAAAACCAGATTGATGCACGGGGATAATTTTATATTTTTCTGCATGCGCTTGTAGTTGTTCTTGCATGACTTTTTCTAGTATTTTGGATATAGAGGGCAAAATACTTACTGGCCTGAGTTGGTCAAATGCTTCTGGGGAATTGACTTTTGCTAAGGGCATAACCCTTGCTTTTTTCCAGAGAGTTGGAAAAACCGAATTTAATAAGCAGAAGTTAATTAAATGAGTTATGTAGGGAAGAAGAAATGGGAGGCATAAATTAATTGATGAAATCCCAATACCGTCAATCCCAATAGCTTTAGATTTAATTTTAGAGATAATTTTAATAATATTGGATTCGGTGGTAGTGGTAAATTTAAATTCGGCTGAAATACCTTCTTTCTTATGAGTTTGGTAATAATTAAGAGTTTCAATGTCTGCAGGTATTTTTGAAATTGAGTTGACAAAATGTTGATTGATTTTTCCTATATCATTAAGAGAATCAGGTATATTGTAGTTTTGAGGTTTGGAAAAATTAAGTTGTTTTAAAGTGGCCCACAGGTCAACTGTGATCCTGCCCTCTTGTTGCTGCAAAAATATTTTTTTTTCACGGGCAATAGTAACTGTAACCATATTGCGCAACTGCTTATATGTGTTCCAGTCAGCCAAGTTTTTATGTTTTTTATATTTAGCTAAAATTTTGTCCCTATCCGCCGCCATTGCTTTTATAGTGTCTGTCATCCAGGGTGCATAAGGTTTTGTAATACGGATGGTCCTAAAGGGCGCATGGATGTCAAGAAGAGTGATTAAATTTGAGTTAAAAAATTCAATTTTTTCGTATATTGATTTGAGGTGGTAGATATTTTGCCAAGGAATTGACTGAAGGTCACTATAAAATTGCTGCACGTTCATATTTTTGAAGTCCCTTGTTGTTTTAGTTATTGGAATTTTTTTTTCATAGTCGACGCTGGTCTCGCAGAAGACCAACTCATGGTCAGAGAGGGCGACCTGAATCCCGAGTTTTGTAAAATATTTTCATCGGAGACAAGTATATAATCAAGCAGTTTCAGGGTCGTTTGTGTAATCCGTGTGGGTTCCTGAATAATCTGCGAAAGTCCCAGCCCTTCGAAAGTTTCATTAGCTAGTTTAAAGTCAGAGCTATCAATATTAAGATAATCTATATTAAAGTCGCCAACGCAGATTATTTTGTCTACCAAAGGGATTAAAGAGGAAATATAACCCTCAAAGTTATTTAAAAATGTTTTATAGGAGTAACTGGGTGGCTTGTAAACGACTCCTACTGCCAGATTAAATTTGCTCACTTTAATTTTTAACCAAAGTTGTTCATTGGTATCAGGTGCATCCATTTTTATATATTTTAACCCTGTTTGAAGGTAAAAGGCTAACCCCCCTCGGTCTCGATTAACCCTATCATGCCTTATTAAGCTGTAGCCATTGATTTGTACCAAGCTGTTTGGAATGTGATTTTTTAACGAAGTCTCGGAAAATAAAATATGTGTAAAGCAATCTTTTCTTAAAACATGGTCGGATAGTCAGTTTCTTTACCTTTTGTAGGTTCATTCACTAATTCTTCAAATTTTTACATTTTTGTTAACATGGTTTAGGTATGATTTGTTGTTGCATTATTTTGAATAGTAATACGAAAAGAATGTCTACCATAGTTGAAGATAGGGCAAGTACAGTTTTAATTCGTTAACATAGTCTAAAGTGAATTCCTCCTGTCAGTGTTCCTTCACACTATTAGATTAACGTCGTTGGTTCCAATGAAGATTACCAGAATAACTTCGCCTTACTTATTCTGGTTTTGTGAAGTAGTAGTAGCCTTGGAAAAAAATAACCCCTCGCATTTCGAATAGCCCAAAAAAATTTCGCTACGCTGGTAAGTGAACGTATTCCTTTGAGGTAAAAGTAGACCCTATTTGCTACTCTGCCCATTCACACTTTATTTATCGTGGCAAACATTTTTTGATTCACCTGGTAAGCATGAAAAGAAAATAATATTTATTATATTTGTAGAGGTAAAACAAAAACGGTGCACATTGCCCGAAGATAGTTTACTACTGCTGCTGCCTACCACTCCTAAAAGTTTAGTTTTAAAATCCTTTTGGACTTTTGGTATTGAATATATTTTGTTCAACCAAATAATCATAAACAAAAGGAGAAAATTAAAAAAAAAATAGTTTCGGTCGCAATGTAGCAAAAGCATAATTATACAGAAGCAAAAAACTGAATAGAGCCAATTAAAATAACATTGCATGTAAAAATGTTTTACAGTCACTTCAAGGGCTTTTTTAGTCACAGGCTCTAAAACAACCCAGAGGGCACAAACACGTACAGCTGATTTTAAAAAAAACTGATACGACTCTTTAAAGTATTTTTTCCAAAATTTGAGCAGTGTATTCTAAGCCACCGTGTCAGCTTTATCAAAAGCTCAGTAATTTAACAATATCAAAACTGTCAATGCCAAGTAAAAAAATAATAACATTGCTATCAGTTACAAAATAATAAATACATAAACAAAGCATTTAATCCTAAAATGGCTTTAAATACGACCAAAGAGCTAAGAGCTTGCTACGTTGGAAAATTGTTGGTCCTTTCCAGCGGTAGCCCAACATTTTAACGTAAGCCGAACAACAGTTTATTCTATAAATAAAATATGGGTAAAAGAACAATTAGGATGATCTGGAAGGCCAAACATAAGTCAAGTTCAGGAAGATCAGGTGCTATTTCGAGTACTCTTAAGCGACCCTTTTGAGAGAGCGATGAAGGCAATAATGTTTTCATAAATCATAAACAGCAAAGATGCAAGAACCTTTATCACCCGGCGAATTAGTTAGAGAAATGCAGCATCAGTGCTAGGGACTATCCCCGTTGAATCAGGTTTGGAAGAAGTTTTTTATTTGTAGTTTTAATTTATTCATTTTCTGCATTTTTCGATTTTTACAAATTCATTTATTTTATAGATCTTTATGTATTATTGAGCTTATTATTTTTGAATATATAAAAATTAAAAATTAATTTTTTCACAGTTTCCAGGCAGCCAAGTACCCATTTGCCATTGACATAAAACATCAAACCTCAGGTGTCGAATTGCAGCAAGAAACACCGAACCAACTTTTCACATAATTAATAAAGCTAATTAGGATATTTAATTTAAAATTAAATTCACTTTAACAGAAGCAAGCACCTTATTTCTAAAAACGATCAAAAATATATTGTTAGCTGGTTTTTATTAAGTTTTATTTTATTTATTTTATAAACAAGCTGTAAAATGTAAATCTCAACCCGATATAATAAATATGTATACTGCTGAAAATAAAAAATTAGTTTTTCCAGTCGTATCAGATTTTTTTGATATAAGTTGTTACAACGGACGTCCATTTTTAGTCCATAGCTGTGCATTGCACATACAAGACAACGTTTATTGGACGTCCGTTTCTGGATATCAAGGGACGTTCAATAAACATATTTTGTTTAGTACTTTTATAGTCCAATTGACGTCCATTAGATGTCCTGTGCTGTCTGGGTATACAAATGCAGGTCATACTAGGTACGGTCGCCGTATTTATAATGCCATCCTAAAATTAACAAAACTCTTCTGGAAAGCCAGTAATTTCAGTGGGCTTTAAAAAATTCCAAATAAGATCATGTTACGTATCTATTTTAAAACCATGCATAAACTGTTTCTGTTTTCTCCAAATGTAGGAAAAATAATACGGAATTAAAAGTGGATTAGTGTACAAAGAAAATCTGTTACGGCAGATTCCTTCGTTAAAGTGTATTGTCTGTCTCTACCACAGAACACCAAAAGTATATTTAAATCATCGAAGTTTGTTTTGATTTTTTTTAAGGAAATTTATTTTACCTGATCAAGTTTCTTAAAATAACGATGACATGTTGAATGTGGCGCCATCTAGAAGCAATTATGCAAAAAGATAATTTTAAAAAATGGTACTTAGAGATTGATTAATTTATAAACATTATCTTAATTTATGCAATCTTTTTATCCTATTTTATAATGAACGTCCATTCTACGATCATATCGTGTCTATAGTTTTATCTGATTTTGGGTACCCTATGGACATCCACTGGACGCCCTGGACGTTCTGGATCTAATTGTAGTTAGTGGACGTCTCATGCTTTATAAAAGAGCTAAAAAATACTGTTTACAGTTTAAGTTTGTGTAAAGACTAAAAACACAATTTTTCGCAAATGTGTTCCATAAAAATGTATATTTATTTTTTTTATTTTTCAGAATCTTTTACCGCTTCCAGCCGGTGCTGGTGCAGCTCTCGTTAAGCCAACCAAATATCACTACTATCCTCACAACCAACACATTTACTTGCTACCAGAATGTGCTATCCAACAGGTATGTACTAGTGGATTTGGAATGTTCCAAAATTACTCGTTTTGTGCTAGAATGTTCAGATCTTGGTGGGGACATCTTAGTTCAACAAAAAGTAAATTATTAACAATTTTAATTTTTTTCAGCAACACTGATTTAGACGCTTGTAGTTACGAGACCACCATTTTATCCCTTAAGTAATTTCATAAGCATACGAATAATTTCATCTTTATAAAAAATCTAAAAATATATATACCTTAAAAATTTTTGAAAATGATGATAGACCGATGACCGGAATGGGACAACTGGGCGCCGCCAACTCGGCGCCGCCAACTGGGCGCCGCCAACTCGGCGCCGCCAACTGGGCGCCGGGCCAACTCGGCGCCGGGCCAACAAGGCGCCGCCAACTGGGCGCCGGCCAACTCGGCGCCGGACTAAAAATTTTTTTTTTTGATAAAATGTGTGGATGAAAAATAAAATATATTATTTATATAATAACAACTTAAAAAAATCCTTTACGCAATTTTTTACAAGCTTTTATATTTAGCTTCAGATATTCTGTCTAGCTAACTATCTATCAAATCTTGTGAAGCGTTTTTGACACACTTCCCATTATCCGATTTGGATGAAATTTGGTACACACGTAGTGGTCCCATGACAATACAACACTAAGAAAAAAATATCCTTCCACCCCTACCCTCACCCCTTCTATAGAAAAATGTGTTTTTGACACACTTCCCGTTATCCGATTTAGATGAAATTTGGTATACATATAGTGATCCGATGACAATACAATATTAAGAAAAAAATATCCTCCCACCCCTACCCCCACCCCCTTTCATACAAAAATGTTTTTGACACACTTCCCATTATCCGATTTGGATGAAATTTGGTACACATGTAGTGGTCCCATGACAATACAACACTAAGAAAAAAATATCCTCCCACCCCTACCCCCACCCCTTCTATAGAAATATGTGTTCTTGACACACTTCCCGTTATCCGATTTAGATGAAATTTGGTATACATATAGTGATCCGATGACAATACAATATTAAGAAAAAAATATCCTCCCACCTCTACCCCCACCCCCTTTCATGGAAAAATGTTTTTGACACACTTCCCATTATCCGATTTGGATGAAATTTGGTATTCACATAGTGGTCCAATGACAATACAACATTAAAAAAAAATTTCCTCCCACCTCTACCACCACCCCTTCCATAGAAAATGCGTTATTGACACCCTTCCCATTATCCGATTTGGATGAAATTTGGTATACATATAGTGATCCGATGACAATACAATATTAAAAAAAAAATATCCTCCCACCTCTACCTCCACCCCCTTTCATAGAAAAATGAGTTTTTGACACATTTCCAATTATCCGATTTGGATGAAATTTGGTATACATATAGTGATCCGATGACAATACAATATTAAGAAAAAAATATCCTCCCACCTCTATCCCCACCCCCTTTCATAGAAAAATGAGTTTTTGATACACTTCACATTATCCGATCTGGATCAAATTTGGTATACATATAGTGCATTTTATATGGAAGGGGGTGGGGGTAGGGGTCGGAGGATATTTTTTTCTTAATGTTGTATTGTCATGGGACCACTACGTGTGTATCAAATTTCATCCAAATCGGATAATGGGAAGGGTGTCAAAAACGCATTTTCTATGGAAGGGGGTGGGGGTAGGGGTGGGAGGATATTTTTTTTTAATGTTGTAATGTCATCGGACCACTATGTGAATCCCAAATTTCATCCAAATCGGATAATGGGAAGTGTGTCAAAAACTCATTTTTCTATGAAAGGGGGTGGGGGTAGAGGTGGGAGGATACTTTTTCTTATTATTGTATTGTCATCGGATCACTATATGTATACCAAATTTCATCCAAATCGGATAATGGAAAAGGTGTCAAAAACGCATTTTTCAATAGATGAGGGTGGGGGTAGGAGTGGTAGGATTTTTTTTTCAATGTTGTATTGTGATCGGACCACTATATGTATACCAAATTTCATCCAAATCGGATAATGGGAAGGATGTCAAAAACGCATTTTCTATGGAAGGGGTGGGGGTAGGGTGGGAGGATATTTTTTTTAATGTTGTATTGTCATCGGACTACTATCTGAATACCAAATTTCATCCAAACCGGATAATGGGAAGTGTGTCAAAAACTCATTTTTCTATGAAAGGGGGTGGGGGTAGAGGTGGTAGGATTTTTTTTTCAATGTTGTATTGTCATCGGACCACTATATGTATACCAAATTTCATCCAAATCGGATAATGGGAAGGGTGTCAAAAACGCATTTTTTATGGAAGGGGTGGGGGTAGGGTGGGAGGATATTTTTTTAAATGTTGTATTGTCATCGGACCACTATGTGAATACCAAATTTCATCCAAACCGGATAATGGGAAGTGTGTCAAAAACTCATTTTTCTATGAAAGGGGGTGGGGGTAGAGGTGGGAGGATATTTTTTTCTTAATATTGTATTGTCATCGGATCCCTATATGTATACCAAATTTCATCTAAATCGGATTACGGATGTGTGTCAAAAACAAATTTTTCTATAGAAGGGGGTGGGGGTAGGGGTGGGAGGATATTTTTTTCTTATTGTTGTATTATCATCGGACCACTATCTGTATACCAAATTTTATCCAAATCGGATAACAGGAAGTGTGTCAAAAACACATTTTTCTATAGAAGGGGTGGGGGTAGGGTGGGAGGATATTTTTTTCTTAATGTTGTATTGTCATGGGACCACTACGTGTGTCAAAAACGCTTCACAAGATTTGATAGATAGTTAGTTAGACAGAACATCTGAAGCTAAATAAAAGCTTGTAAAAAATGTTGCGTAAAGGATTTTTTAAAGATGTTTTTATATAAATAATATATTTTATTTTTCATCTACACATTTTATCAAAAAAAAAAAAAATTAGTCCGGCGCCGAGTTGGCCGGCGCCCAGTTGGCGGCGCCGAGATGGCCCGGCGCCCAGTTGGCCCGGCGCCCAGTTGGCGGCGCCGAGTTGGCGGCGCCCAGTTGGCGGCGCCGAGTTGGCGGCGCCCAGTTGTCCTAGACCGACTATGACGTATGAGTGAACCGTTGAGAGCTTTATATAGACGTGTTTGATTGAATTTTAAAAATGTTATCATCAAAAAGTCACAAGCATTTTAACTAGGAGAGTATTTGCTTTGATTTAAAAAATATTTAATTTAATAGAGAAAAAGTTGAAGTTAAATGTTATAAATTGTATTGTATTGGAACAATTTCTTTGGTCTGTATAGGTTTGCAATGCAGTCTACGTGAGACTGAACTGGACACAACCTTTGTGCGCCTGTCCATCCAGATATAGAGATCCATGCTCCGCTTCTCTTAATTCAGATGATCAACATACCACGGAACTTATGGTTAACAAAAAATCGAAGGTAAGTTGACTTGTTGCAATGACATGCGTTTAGCGCTGGCAAAAAAAACCGAAAACGGTTTTACCCCTTTTACTTTAAATGTCAAAAATAAGGCAGAGCTGCACATGCTTAAATAGACCGATATATTAGACTCTCAAAGAATAGAGAAATAAACCAATGAGTAGCCTGAGCATGGAGTGGACGTAGAGTATGCGCGAAGAGAGCATGAAGAGCCTACTAAAACTTATTTAAAGGTTGCTGGTCCTTTAAAGTCTATTGGAAAAATATATAATCGTTATTCTCAATGGGTGAGCCGCTATTGTGCGTCGCGTCGTTAAATGCGTATGTGGATAAAGGTATGTTCTCTCATGTGTTTTAATGTACTTTAAAGTCCCTAGTATTTTCTGTAGTTAGATGATTGGCGCTTTACCGCCAGGCCAGATACTCGCACTGATACGTAAATATTCCTGTGTAAGTTGAGCTTTACAGTTGAACGGATCGGTTTTAGTCA
This sequence comes from Aspidapion aeneum, assembly GCA_963576565.1. Lineage (NCBI taxonomy): Eukaryota > Metazoa > Arthropoda > Insecta > Coleoptera > Brentidae > Aspidapion > Aspidapion aeneum. Next base: position 36,249,100 of record OY755048.1, read on the forward strand.
TGTTTAGTCATTTTTTGCGAAGATTCTAATCGGTATTTATTGCAATGCGCAAGCAAACAATCCGTAGTAACCAAGAAGTACTGCACTTCAGATCAGCTGTCGTGATTGGTTTAAAAGAAAAAATTACGTTTTTGTCGAATTGCATAGCGCGCTGAGATAATCTTCCCGTCTCGTCATACCGAAGACCCAACAGAGCTTTACACGCTTTGAATGGTGCTTGAGCATGACATAAACACGCCATGCCGGCCGCAGGGGCCGATCGCCAGCAAATCCCTCGTTTTACTCGTCTGTCCATGCCACCTAACACTGGCTTTCCACGGCGCGTGATATTGGGAGCCGAGTCCGCTCGTGCCATTCAATTTACCGACGCGCGTCGATAACTTCAAAAAACTTATAAACACACTTATACGACCTTTACACTTTAATATACAGATCAATTAAATGGTATAGGGATAATAGACTACTTGCTGTGCTTAAAGTGTGTAAGAAAGAAGTAAAAGAGAGAAAAAACTATTTTGGGCGTTGTCTTGAAATATTTGTCGCTGTTTTAGACCCGTATTCTGGCTGGTAGTGGTAAAGTAGGGAAATACAACGTGATATCTCTCTTTTTTTCGTTATTCCGTCGTGTACCAAACACTAACCGAATATAATAAATGAGTATTTACCTTAAAACGAAAGTTTGTAACCAATGTATCCTTTCTGTACTCACCTATGTATCTCAAACTTGGACACATTCAAAATCAAACATAGATAAGGTATCAATGGAAAAAATATATTAAAGCTAACAGAGAGAAAAAAGAATGAATGGATAAGAAATAAAACAAAATTAAGTGAGTTCATAGGAGAGGTGGAAAAATTACAATGAAAATTTGCCGGTCATAATATCAAACAAAAAGACGATCGTACGAACAAGTGAATTTAAACCTGGAGACCTTGGGAAAATAAAAGAAGTAGAAGAAGACCCCAAATGACATAGGCAGACGATTTGACGAAACATGCCGGAACTAGATGGCTGAACACGGCGACAGATAGAAAAGAGAGGGACCTATTGGAGGAGACCTGTCCTTTTTGATTGATCAAATAAGGCTAAATAGATAGATATTTTCTGTTTCTTTTAATTCCAACAACTCGTATTTAAGTTACTGGGACAACTAATTGTGTCTTATTTAATACCTACTTCTACACAATTGTTTTTACCAATCATATTGTTGGAGCTAATAGCTTCTCGCAGTCAGTCTTCCCTTATAATTAACCCATCTATTAATAATAATTATTTCAGTTACATTTTTCCTGAGTTCACTACTGACACACAAATCGATGCCCCGGTGAAATAATGTGTAATCTGCAAAATTATTCTCATAGAGAATAGACCATAAACGGCATTTGTTTGAACAGTTATCCGCTTGCATCGGATAAATATCATATTTACTCATTTGTTTCCTATTCAATTGAAGACGTACTGTTGCGATGTGAGTAGTGGCCCTTTGTTCTCCCGGCCGGCAGGCCATTAACGAATTAATTGCCATTTTATTGTTGCACATTAGAATGTGTTTTTTATGACCATGTAAAAATAATTTTAAACATTAACATAATTCTGAGTTCTAAAAAACTTTAATTTTAATTTAAGAATTTAATATAATTTAATTATACAATTAAATTACTAAAACAATTTTTTTTTCATTTCCATATCTACATTTTCAGGGATCGTTTCTAGCATAGAAGAAGCGTTGCCCCTTGTAGTTTCTACGTGATTATTGTTTGTTAACTTTATAATTTTATTTAAAAAAATTTAAAACTAAAAGGACCGAACATATTTCTTCTGGATGACTATTTCTTCGTCTTTTAAAAGTGGAAATCTTACTGTACTTGCTCCTGTTTAGTAATAAAAACTATAAATTAATTTTGAGTCACCGCGGCAAACGCTCCTTTGGTCCCTCACTGACTTCTTGTTTTCCATAAGTTCATCCTTTTTTATACGCTTTTCATAAAGGCTAAACGTTCGATGTCGAGCACTGTATAAATCAACGGTTTTGTCATAAGTGCATAGGTCTTACACACAGAAGTGGAGTTATCTTAAAAGGTTTCCAAACGCTGAGGATGGCATTGCTAACCAGACACTCCTTGCTGCATAAAAAGTGCTGTTCGCTTCGTTCGCCACAGGATGATCAAAGAACCTCTAATAACTGCTTCTCCGGCTGATATAGAGCCATGTGGCGCATTCGCATATACTTCTAATAAAGTTTAAAATAATTTCACCCCTTTTCTACCTTGGTTAAATGCTAACGAAAATTGCTGTATAGGTTGACTAAAATTCGTTTAGCAATTCTAGAGAATAAAATTAGATCCAGTATTCTTATATTGGTACTCCAAAATACTTAATTTATACAGGGTAGCAGTAGACACCGGCGGATACTAACAAAAAACTTTCAAAAATTTTAAGAATGGTAACCTTAACTTACAGAATACGGTGATTTTTCTTGACAAGTATTTCTGCAAAGGATATTTACATACTATCAAATCTGTTCAACTCAATACGTTGATAAATTATGTTACGCCTATATATTTAGTCAACAAATTAAAACATGAACTTTCATAAAATCTTCTTATTTTATGACAAAAATTCTGAGTATATATACTTCTATTCCATAAAATTGACCGTTGGGTATGCCAAATAGAAAGGTTTCACTGACACAAGTACCGCCTTAAAATATCAAATCTGAGATAGACATATTTTAGTATGTTGACTCGAGGGTAAGTCGGCGTAGCTAGAGAGGAGCGGGAGAGAGTTGTCCCTCCTTCTTAGAAATTTACTAATAAATATACACGCATATATTAGGTTCTTTAAAATATAGAATTATTATTGATAAACATTTCCGACAGGGCAAAATAAATAATGACTTCGATACTTTTTTTAATTTTGAAGATTTCATATTTGTAAGGATACGTAAAAAAAACTAAACGCAAATTTACAGAGGCTACGCTATGACGGGTTCACCAACATCAGGGTTGGATGGGCTCAAACAAACCGGCCTTGGCAATTTTTTTTTATTCTGCCCTCGCTTCAAGATAAAAATTTTACGACAAAGAAAACTAAGCCATATTGTGTTTTTTTTGTTTTTGATATTATGGAGGTTTTGTTATTAAATAACATGCAAATTTTAAAGGATGTAATTTGCATTTTGAGAACAAAAACTTCATATAAACATATGAGTGGTCCAGTGGAAAAACGATGAGATTCTTCATTGTTTCCGAAATCGACATCTTGACGCCATGCGATAGCTTGTAACGTGAAGGAGTAACCCACTAAACCTTACAGGGGATAAACAATGAGATCCCACTAGAAGGTACGGCTAAAAATACACATTACTGTGGAAAATCATTGAGATTTCCACTTTAAATGTCGTTTTACTCAACGTTTTGAAAAATGGAATCTCATCGTTTTTCCATTGGACCCTTCATATGTATGCATGTCCTAAACATCCTAACTTGTGAGATATAAGGTGTTTAAAGACTTTCAGAAAATCTCCTTTTTTATTAATGATTATCTATGATACTGCTCTAGATATTTTTGTAAAGTTTTATATTTTGTATGCCTAATTTTTTCACAAAATGAAAACTCAAAAAAAAAATAACGTACAAAATTTCAACATACAACAGGGCTGCCCCCGTTAGTTAAAAGGCTGCAAGTAATTTTTTTTCGAATTTAAGTTTTTGGTCTCGACGGATTTTCCATCATGTCCTATGTAATAAAATTAAAAAAAAAACAAGTAGCAGTACAATTAAAACTTTGAAGTCGTTTTTTCCGAACCACACTTTCGTCACATGTGCCCTTTTAACTACCGGCGGTAAGAGAGGTATGCTAATTTTTCATATGTTAACGACTTTTTTAATAATGAACTTGATGCTGCAATTTTATCTATCATCTCCTTAATTTGAATTGGACCCAATACCGATTTTTCCATGGGTTAATCGATTTCTTAGATTTTGTATATATTTTAGCACCGCCGCCGTACCGAAGGCGGAGATCAGGAAGATCATTCCCCACCAAAATAGTCAACAAAGTATGTTAAAAGAGATTTCACAACAGTAACACAAATAAGAAAAAAAATTGGACATTATTTTTATTACATTTTTTTAAGCAACCGATTTTTTCTTCTGGATATTGGTATTGTAAAAACATATTAATAAGAGTGCCATTATTACATTATCTCCTTGATACATTATACTTATTTTAATATAAAAGTAACTGTAACAATCAAACGAATAACGCAGGCCTGGAGTTACTACATACATATTTTTTTATTTTAAATGTTTGATGTTTTAATTAGTTCGTTTGTCAAATATACAAAAATAAATATTAATAATTTGGAATAGGTACATCGGGCCTGCGACCTAACCGATCCTAAATTGTACCAGCCCACCGGGCATTTGCCCGGTTGCCCGCCTGTCCCATCCAACCTTGACCAACATATTATTTATTGAGGCTTATGTTGTGTTCTATTTTTTCTTCTTAAGTATATAGTATACGGTTAGGTTGATTAGTTGGTTAAATCACTAGGTTAATTAGTAAAGTTGGTTGGTTAGTCAATCAACCGACGCTGCACGATATTTGCTAGTTGGTTACGGAATCCCTTAGAATCGAATTGGGGAATTTATGCAGAAACTAAAAATTAAGAGTTGACTGTTGAAAAACTAAATTTGCAATTTTGTATTTTTGCCGTCCCTCAATCACATTGCCCGCTAATCGAGTGAATCAGGAGCTTTGGAACCTTCGTCACAATACTCTAAAGTCATAACAAAGATGGCACTTCTAGTTAATTCTTAATTTACAAAATGATGTCCTGCGATTTGGTGTATTTTGGTTCAGGTATATTTTAGTATTTAATGGTAAAAATGGATTAAAGAAATACGGTCATGATACCTACAATTAAGATAAACGGGTTAATGTTTAAGTACACAATTTCCACCAACGTACTCAGTTTAAAGTGGTCCATGCACCTAGTTATTGACGTGCCTGATGCAGCGTAGGATAAAGGTCAGGTCAGACCGTCTAATATTTGGCACGTACTAAGTGAAATTGGGAACGTTGTACCCTTTCGATAGATAATTAAAAGCTATGACTACCTGACTGGCATACTTTCGGATTCCTTAATTAATATGAAGTTTTTTAATTAGGTGGTACAGTAAAATATAAATAATGAATGGGACATTCCAATAAGATTTTTGATAATGAAAATAGATAGGAGTTACGATTTAAAATTCGGTGCTACGATTTAGCCAACGAGTTGGTTAAATTGTATGTACTGTTTGCAGAGAATTGAATTTTAGTTTTTTTAGTGCTTTAAATATTTTTAACATTATGTTGCGTGCTTTTGTTATTAATGTAGCCAAATAGTTGTTCTTACTCAATACCAATATGTACTGTTAAAATAAAAAGACTTCATTTCGAATTTAAAAATAGATTTGGTAGTAATTGGCATATAATAGTAATACATGTTGTAAATACCTTACTACAAAAAGGCAAACTTCCCAAATACAAGTACTAGCGTATATAGAAAAAAGTTTCGGGGTGGGCCCGAGGCAGTTTGGGGGGGCCCGAGACCCCATAAGGCCGTATTTTTATGTTTGTATTCATTTCTTTTAGGTGGTAGACGCTTTTTACTCATTGGGCGTCGACCGGTGAGATACCACCATGCCAGAAGTGAGTAGCGCTAAGTGGTATCACCACGTTCCGCTACTGCGCTGGCAGTCCGGTTCCAACAATGAGTAACAGATAGTATGATGGCGCTTCCAGGATCAAAATATTCCGGAAGTAAAATACCCGACCACTCGGATCTCCGGGCGTCGGGTGATCCTGGGGGTCCTTCATGCAAAGATATTAAAAGAAGACCAAAAACTCAACTCAGAATTGATTTTAGCAATATAAGAGGATTAAGTACCAACATGAATTCAGTTCACCAACATCTTAAAGAACAAAGACCTGACATCCTTGTTCTCACTGAAACTAAAATCAGTTCTGCAACACCTATTGTGAGCTATCTTTATCCCGGCTATGACCTACACCACCGATTTCGACATAATTTTGGGATCTGTGTGTACATTAAAAATGACCTTTCATGTCATCGAGAGGAGAAGCTAGAACCAGCGAACCTCGATATCATATGGCTGAAATTCACCTCAAAGTCATCGACCAAGTTCATTTGCTGCCTCTACCGACCGCCAAGTAACACCGAGTATCAAAACTTTTTTGCGACATTATCCGAAAACTGTGATAATATACAGTCTAACTATCCACATACGGAAATTGTTTTTTTAGGCGATTTCAACGTCCACAATATACCCTGGCTAAAACACCACAACAAAACAGATAATGAAGGCAGGGAAGCAGAAGCTTTTGCCATAAGTTGTGGTCTAACGCAGCTTGTCGATGAACCTACCCGTATCTCAGAAAGGGGTGAATTTGCAGCGCTTTTAGACTTGTTCCTAACTACAAATCCTGACTTGTACACAATTCAAGTAGATCCCCCACTTGGTTCATCCGATCATAAACTTATAAGAACAAAGTGCGAAATGTTCATACCGCCAAGCCAACAATCACTTCCTCGTAAAATGTGGCACTATAAATCGGCAAAATGGAATGACCTTAAACAGTTTTACCTGGATTTTCCATGGCAAGAAGTTTGCTTTAAAACAGCTGATCCCACTATTTGCTGTAATGAAATAACAAAAGTAATCTTATCTGGAATGGATGCATATATCCCACATACAATAAGAAGCAGAGCTAATGCAAAACCTTGGTTCAACAGCCAGTGTCAAACGGCTGTACAGAAAAAAACACAGAGCATATAACCTTTGGAAACGACAACAAACCGCTCAAAACCACACAGAATTTATAGAAGCCAGAAATAGTTGCAAAATTACTATTGACGCCGCCAAAGAAACATACAATCAAAGAATAAAAAACAGGTTGCTGAATTGTCCAAGTAGTTCTAGGTCCTTTTGGTCTCTTGCAAAAGCCGTTGGATCAAACTTCACCAAGTCATCCATACCACCACTTACAGATAAAAATACTCACTCAGCCACAACATCAGAGGAAAAAGCCAATATGCTGGCCAAAATCTTTTCCTCCAACTCAAACCTAACAGTGCCAAATGGAAAAACTCCACCGTTCATTGAAAGGGTTTCCCACAGTATGCCAGAGGTACCCTTTTGTCACAGAGAAATACGAAAATCCCTTAAAAAGTTGGATACAAACAAAGCAATGGGTCCAGATGGCATTCCCGCGATAGTACTCAAAAATTGGGGGGAAGGGGACGACTGTCAAAATTAAAGGTCGTGTTTCGTGTCGCTCTTAAAAATTTTAAAAATTAGTGTGTTTCTAAAATAAAGTTAAAAGTATACTATAGTGAAACAGTTACCTTACATAGTGTTAAATCATTTGGCATAGTATATTTAGTGAAAAACTCCAAACAAAGCAGACAAATTCAAAAACATTGTGTTGGCTGCAGCACACTCGTTAACACGAACGACGGACATTTTTGCCTTTTATCAGTGACCGACCACCAAAAACTCGCGAAGCAAGGCCAAGGCCAAGCACATTTGTGTTCACACACGGTCAATAAACTATCGCACAGCTGTTATTTGTTTACAACCTATTTTTATATTTTTGAGGCATCGATAATTATACTAAAAAATGGATGAGCATATACAAGCTGCCTTCGAGAAGCAAACAAGTTTAATTCTTGAGCTTAAAAAGGACTTAAAAACTAACCTTCAGGGCGTGAGCGCCGACGTAAGAGAGCTGAGAACCTATGTTACCAACACCAACAATGAAGTTAAAGGGCTTATAGATTCACTAAGCAGCCGTTTTTCATCCATAGAATCACAAGTAGAAACCCTGAATAAAGAAAATGAACTGCTGCGCAAAAAAATTGATCTATCTTTGCGCAGGAACAACATAAAAATTAAAGGGCTTCCAGAGGACGAATCAAACTTTGAGGAGCTGTACAGTAAAGCTATAGTGTTCTTTGAAAAGTTTCTCCAGTGCAAAGTAGAAAAATTTGAGATAAACTATATACGTAGACTGGGTAAACCAGGCAGCTACAATCGAGCAGTATTGGTAAGCTTCGTATCATACAATACTAAACACATCATCTTAAGAGCATGCCCTAAGCTAAGGGGTACCAGTTTTAGTATTTCTCAGGACCTCAATAAGGAAGACCAAGCCCAAATGAACGAAATATTACACGCTGCGAAAATTTGTAAGTCTAAGGGGCAAAAAACTTCCATAAAAAATATGAAACTTTTTGTTAACGGGTCGTTAATAGTGGACCCCAAACTAATAATTACGCAGGAAAATGCAGCATCATCGAGCCAGATGACCAAAAACGACCTTAGTTTAACACATGCTGCTTCAAGGCCCAAAAATGATTTACTTTTGCAAGACACCTCATTAAGCCAAATCGAAAATGATGACGAGTACTCGGACATAAGCGATGAGGATGGCCAAAATACAACTGTAAAACCAATTTTAAAGCCGACATCCCCGGCCAAAGGAAAGATTGGCAAACATCTAAAAAAACGCAAACGTTCACACATAAAGACGCCGTCGCCAAACACTCTAGAGAATTTTCTCGGATCCAAGTCTAGCACACCCAAAAATGATAAACTATGAGCTTACTACTTTCTTTTGGAATTGTCAAGGTTTTTATTCTTTAAATAAGTTAAGTTCTAGTGAATTAAATATTTTATTTGGATATAATATTATTTGTCTATGTGAAACATGGTTAAGTTCTCAATCCTTTCAACATAAAAATATGATTTTCAAAAAAATACATTATTTTTCAGTCACTTGCTATAAAAGTTAAAGAGCTTGGAAGAGCTAGTGGAGGAATCCTAATTTTCTTGGATAAATCAATGTTTTTAGAACGAAATGTAACTCTACTAGAAAACAATCCTTTTTATATATTGTTAAGAATTAAAATTAACATAGGATGTCTTTCATTATGCTGTAGCTATTTAAAACCAAGTTACCAAAATTAATCTTCTTCTAGTAGTAAAAATTAATCTAACGAATAGCAAGTGACTCTTAGCATTATAGTTAATTTAAGAACACTTAGGTATATATATATATATATATATATATATATATATATATATATATATATATATATATATAAGATATAAATTAGTTCCCCTTTACCTCTTGTTCATGTATAGTTTTGTACAAAGGAACAATAAAGAAATTTGATTTGAATTTGATTTGATTTGATACTCAAAAATTGTGCTAACGAACTCACCCCAACTTTCGCTAAATTATTCAATTTATCTTACAGGGATCTCCAGTACCCCTCACAATATCTGAGGTCAAAAACGTGTGCAAAACCTTAAAAAGCGGTAAATCTGCCGGACCCGGAAATATCCCAGCTGAACTTATTAAATATGGCACTGAAGAATTGTTTTGTAGATTACGGAATCTTTTCCAAAGATATTTAAATGGAGCTGTAGTACCAACTGAGTGGAAAACGTCATATATATCCACAATACACAAAAAAGGAAGGAAAGATATATGTGACAATTATAGAGGTATATCTGTAACTAGTACGCTAAGCAGAATATATGGCAAAATAATAAGAAATAAAGTGGAGAGCGAATATAAAGATATGGAGGCAGAAGAACAAGCTGGTTTCAGGGCGGGTAGATCGACTTCAGATCATCTCTTTTGTATAACCCAAGTTATTGAAAAGAAAATGGCATACGGACAAGAGCTCCATCTGCTTTACGTAGATTTGCAGAAGGCATATGATAGTATACCACTAAATCTACTTTGGAAAGCGTTGGAAAAGACAAACATAAGCGTACAACTAATTAAGGCCATCAAAGAGTTATACCGCAATAGTAAGGCAAAAGTTAAAATAAAAGCAAAACTAACCAAAGGCTTTCAAGTAAATAAAGGTCTTAAACAAGGTTGCTGTATCTCGCCTACGCTCTTCAAGATATATTTGGAACAGGTCCTTAAAGTCTGGAAGAGAAAATGCCAAAACATGGGAATTCCGTTGAATGAAACCACCTTGTATACTTTATGTTTCGCCGATGATCAGATAGTGGTGGCTCAGGATTATGACGACCTCGAATATATGACACGAAAACTAATAGAAGAGTACAATAAGTGGGGACTAGAGGTTAATATCAATAAGACAGAGTATATGTGTATTGGTGGGACGAAACAGGATCTAATCTTAAATACTGGGCAGCGAATTCAGTCCTGTGATGAGTATAAATACTTGGGTCTAAAAATTACAGCTGACGGAACACTAGACAAAGCTATAAAAGATCGAAACGTACAAGGAAGAAAAGCAATAACTTTATTAAATGGAATAATTTGGGACCAAAGTATATCAAAACATAACAAAAAGCTTATATATAACACCATTGTAAAAAGTATTATTACATACGGCTCAGAAGTATGGCCAATCAAAGATAGAACAGAAAAAATGCTTTCCGCTACGGAGATGGACTATTGGAGAAGAGCGGCAGGGAAATCAAAAAGAGAAAGAGTTACCAATCAAAGAATAAGAGAAATTATGACAGTGGGTGAACGTACTCTAGTGGATGATATAAGAACAAAACAACTGGTGTGGTACGGACATGTACAAAGAATGGATGATGGAAGACTGCCTAAACAAATATTACAATGGAAACCAACTGGCCGAAGAAAACGAGGAAGACCAAGGAGAAGCTGGAGAGAAGGAATAGATAGTGAAATAAGAATAAGAGGCCTAGATGATGAATTATGGGCAAACAGAAACGAGTGGAGATTGGGTATCGGAAGACGTAGAACGTTGTGAAACCGATAAATATATATATCTTACAGGCAAGGAGTATATCCATCATCATGGAAGTCTGCCGCAGTACAACCTATTCCAAAGAAAGGAAAAAAGACAGATCCGTTAAACTATAGACCAATTGCTCTACTTCCGGTGATATCAAAAGTAATGGAAAGAGTTGTGAACAATCACCTAACCATGTACTTGGAAAAGTACAAACTTATCAACGACAAGCAATACGGATTTCGAAAATATAGGTCAACTGGCGATTTACTTACATACGTCACTCATTTATGGCAAAAAGCGATTGAGTTACGGGGCGAAACAAGAACAATTGCCTTAGATATATCAAAAGCATTCGATAAAGTCTGGTATGAAAATCTGCTCAACAAGCTTAAAGCAATGGGATTGTCGCCGAAACTTTGCACTTGGTTTGAAAGTTACCTTAAGGATAGATCCATTTATGTTGCACTGGATGGCCGGAACTCCAACTCTTACCAAATAAATGCTGGTGTGCCACAGGGAGCAATCCTTTCGCCAACACTTTTTCTGATTTACATAAATGACCTCATAGATAAAACAGTAAATCCACTTTATTGCTTTGCAGATGATGGCAATGTAGTCTCCTCAGTGATACCACCCACTCAGTGTCTATCTGCACGTGAATTCCATCATCTTAGACAAACTCAAATATCGCAGATAAATAACGACCTGGAGATAATAGAGGACTGGGGCAACAAAAACCTTGTACAGTTCAACGCGCAGAAAACCCAAGCAGCCCTGTTTTCAAAAAAGACCAGCACCGGTGAGCCAAACATCATGCTATCTGGAAGTGCTGTCACATTGCAGAGCCAGTTGAACATCTTAGGACTCACTGCAGAGGCCAACATGTCTTGGCACAGTCACGTGGCAGATATAGCTAAAAGGGCGTCCCAAAAGCTTGGGGTGCTATTTCGTACAAGACATCTGTATACACCAAGCCAACTGCTGACCCTCTACAAAGCCCAGATTCGACCAACTATGGAGTACTGCTCACATATATGGAGTGCGGCACCCAAACATACCTTAATGCTTTTGAACACCGTGCAAAAACGAGCTATCAAGCTGATCAATGACCCTGCACTTACCCGTAGTTTGGATAGTCTCGAACATCGAAGAACTGTGGGCGATCTATCTCTCTTCTACAGGTATTATCACGGAAAATGCTCTGAAGAGTTGGCACGTATGATCCCCCCGGGAGTAGCACCTACTAGGCGAACACGTCAAACAGACGGTAACCATCAATTTACTGTCAAAATAGAGGCACCAAGAACCTCATTATATCAGAATTCATATCTCTGGAGAACAGCATCGCTGTGGAATAAACTCCCTGCGACAGTTTTCCCTGCAGGTTACAACCTGAACCGTTTCAAAACCAACACACACCAACATTTCCGCGCACTGGCCGCTTCTCGAGCGTGATAGGGACCTCCTTGCGAGTGCGCTTAACCGTAAAAAAAAATATCTAAATAGTATGTGGAAAATATCTAAAAAAATCTTAGCTTCGGGGGGACCCGGACTCCCCAGGCCCCCCCCTTATATACGCCACTGACTAGTACAATCACACCAAATACAAAAGTAACATAAATGCCATTTAAAAAATCATCTGGACATTTTTATTGGAATATCGTATACAATAAGTGGTAAAAAGAAGAAAAAAACCCGAATATTCTAAGAGACAACCTTCTTTAGGATAAACGTCATTGGCAATTTCAAACACCCTGTGACAAGTCAGGAATTTAATTTTAATAGATGGATAAGTATAAAAGCAATCGTAGGGTTGTTTTTTCTGCAAGTAGGTAACTCTTGTAACATTGAGTGTTTTTTTAAGTTAAACAACGTAAAATTCTAAAAACAATTCTAGCTCGTGAATACGCTTTCAGCAGAATTTTCGATCTAAGTTTTAAGAGGTAGTACTAGTTTAATTTTTAGTTTATTCCATTTTTTAGTTTAAACGCAAATATTAATGTTTTAATTTGGTTTCCTCTAGCAACACAAACTTAAACATAAATAAAAAAAAATTGAAAATTTGAAGGAAGACAAGACTTAAACTATTTTCCTTGTCGAGTTAAAATGCGGGAAATAGGCGTTCCGGAAAATTTTCACCTACATACATACGTACGTATATACACATACGTATAACGCGCTTGCTAAAATACCGTAAGATAATCCGTTGTTAACTTATAGGTCTATCATTATGGCAACGCAACCTAATGAGATATCTATATGTGAGTAAGTGCATCGCATTGTAGGAGTGATTAGTTTAAAACGGGGTGATTCAAACAGTTGGGTTTATGCAAAAAAATTAAACCGCATGAGAGTTACAGTATAGTGTGGCCATATTAGAGTATATAATAGATTACACTACCTCCCTGTGCTAACGTTAACAGTTCTTAAACGTCCATTTTTACATTAGACAACGCAGCCTATAGTCCATTCATTTATAACTAAATTAATGAAAGTTCTTTCCCGTAATTTTTCTTCAAAGGACTGAACGTAGGTAAAGCCCTCTGTTCTGCAATTCCAGTAGATAACATTTTTATGAAAATAATGAACCTACCCATTTTAAATGTCACCACCAAAAAATATAAAACAATACGCCCAACAAAAATAGAACAACTGTTTCATGCGTGTTGGCTGCCTACTATTTAACCAGGCATAACTACGGCGATTAGGTCCTGCAGTGTGATTTTAATAAACAGAAGTGGTTCCTGTAATGTGTTAAGAATATTCTTCTAATACTTTTTAACAACCAAAAACTAAAGTCGCTGTTCCTTTGCAATCTTGTGGTTGGCAAAAGAGTAAATGATGTATTCGACAAGAATTTAGGGGAAGATAGTCACAGAATGGCCCACTGACAGATCCCCAAAAAATTCGGTTGCGCACACATCGAAAAGCCCCCTCTCATATCTCTGTATCATCAACTCGTAATTTGTAAAAAAAATTATAACGATACTTACATCATTTGTATAGTTTAGCCTTTAAAGCTTGACTTGACGCAATTATCACTTAAAAAATTTCTAAAGGACGATTTTTAAAGCCACTTTCTCTTTGTAATGATCCTCTGGCCTTCTTGTATAAAAACATCTCTGTTTGTTTAAAACAGACAATACTTTAGGAGAAACAAAATTTCGAACTTCCATTGTCTTGATTTATTTTAAACATGGTTAGTAAATATCTCGAACCGTTTTAGGTATAAATCTGAGGACACGGCAGTGCCTCGCCAAGTTCGCACGCCGTAAACATCTTTTCTGGAAACATTTCAGCCGATATTTGACCTATCTAAAACTCTACTTCGGAATGAGCTACGAATCTCAAACTTGGCAGAATCGTAGATCTCCATGAAGTTAACAACCCCTCCAAGTTTCATAGAATTCCATAAAGTAGTAAAGTAGTTACGAAATTTCAAAAAACGTCGAAATTGCCACTCACTCACTGACTCACTCACTCATGTATAGCTCATCAATATTCTACTGTAGTTCCAGACATGCTACAAAGCTGAAATTTGGCAGACTGATAGAAATTATAACCAAAGCCCTGGAAAAAATCAAAAAAACCCCAAAATTTTAATTTACTCCCCTCCCCTATACATTTAAAGTTATGTAAAATTAGCATCGCCCACTTCCAGAAATGCTAGAGAGTTGAGCTTTGGCAGACTGATAGGAACTATGATAAAACTATAAGAAAAAATCAAAAAATCCCAAAATTTTAATTTCCTCCCCTCCCCTATACATTTAAAGTTATGTAAAAGTAGCATTGCCCACTTCCAGAAATGCTAGAGAGTTGAGCTTTGGCAGACTGATAGGAACTATGATAAAACTATAGGAAAAAATTGAAACACCCCAAAATTCTAATTTACTTCCCTCCCCTATAAATGTAAAGTTAAGTAAAAGTAACATTGCCTACTTCCAGACATACTAGAGAACTGAGCTTTGGAAGACCGATAGTAACTATGATAAAGTTATAGAAAAAATTAAACACCCCAAAATTCTAATTAACTTCCTTCCCCTATTAATGTAAAGTTATGTAAAAGTAACACTGCCCACTTCCAGAAACGCTAGAGACCTGAACTTCTTAAGACTGAAAGGCAATATGATAAAACTATATGAAAAAATGTAAAAACACCAACATTTTAATTTACTTCCTTCTCCTATAAATGTAAATTTATATAAAACTAACATTGCCCACTTCCAGAAATGCTATAGAGCTGAGCATTGGAATGCTGATAGAAATTATGATAAAACCATGGGAAAAAAATTAAAAAGTCCAATATTTTCATTTACTCTCCTCCCCTATAAATGTAAAGTTATGTAAAAGTAACATTACCCACTTCCAGAAACGCTAGAGAGCTGAGCATTGGAAGACTGATAGAAACTATGATAAAGCTATAGGACGAAATATAAAAACATGACAATTTTAATTTATTTCCCTCCCCTATACATGTAAAGTTATGTAAAAGTAACATTGTGCACTTCCAGAAACGCTAGAGAGCTGAGCTTTGGAAGGCTGATAGGAACTACGATAAAACCATGGAAAAAAATTAAAAAATCCCAAAAATTTAAGTAAGGCATTGCAAAAGTTTTGAACAATATTCCGCATATTTTACTACTTTAAAAATTAAGTATTATCCAATTCCTTTAAAAAAGAAGTGAAATCATAACAAAAACATTTCATGTAAAAAAAAGCCAAGTACGCGAAAATGGCATTCCGTAAAAAGAATTGAGATAAAAGTAAAGCCAAGTTTTCCAATACAAATTTCAAAATGAAAGGTTCTTACTAGTTTGGAAATATTTTTCTAAACTTGGCTATTACGGCTGTAAATGACACTTAGGCACAGTGCTAAATTGAATGATGAACATAAAGAAGTTTGGCTGTAATAGCAAAGTTTAAAAAAACATTTCCAAACTAGTAAGAACCTTTCATTTTGAAATTTGTATTGGAAAACTTGGCTCTACTTTTATCTCAATTCTTTTTACGGAATGCCATTTCCGCGTACTTGGCTATTTTTTACATGAAATGTTTTTGTTATGATTAAACATTCCCGTCTACAGGCTACTACTTATACTACTTTTCCAGTCAGGTATGACGACCCGGCCCCTTTTTTAATCTTAAGACGCTTGTTTTCCATAACAAGTGGTCTCCATTTGTTAAGTATGTCTGTGCTTGTTTAATTAAAAACTTCTTTGTTCTTCATTATAAATGCAGCTTTAATAAATTTTGTTTTCACCAATGCGACTCCTTATGCAAAATTTTAGCTTTAGACCATTAAATATTGTGATCATTTCACCACATATCCCATAATTGGGTACTTTTTGTTCCTTTACATGTTAAAACAAGTTTTGTTTCACCTACATATGATTTACCACCGTCATCTAAAACCTAGACTAATAATACAATCATAAGAGAAACTAACCTAATACTAAACTAAACCGAAATAAAATGTAAACAACTAAAATTTGTCGTATTATTATAATAAGGGATTTTCCGGTTTTGTTTTAGTTCATAACTTCTTATTGTATTTCCTTTTCGTCTTATGTTTTCTGAAATCCCTTGAACATATGGAATGTGAAAACTTGCGAGATGAACACCGAACGACATATTATTTTGAGCATTTGCTACATTTGGTTTGTTTTAAATTTTAAAGATCGTTGAATTGAATTGTTTCGAATGTTGTAGATTTCTGTGGTTAGTTTTTATTATTACTACAAATATTTACGGCTCGTAAATGAAAACTTTTTATAACTCCTTGTTGTGTAGCAACACAATGATTAGACTTAAAATTTAGGTACTGTTTCTTGTGCGTAGGTTTCCGATATTCGTTTGAAAAAAAAATCCAAAAAACGGAACGTGTTTTAAACAAAGACAAAGGAAGACAGAAATTTTACTTCAAAACAAATGTAATTTTATTCAAATCCCATGAACTAATATGATTAAACACTGTAAGATCCTCGGACAGATCATATTTCAAAAACTATGCAGAATAAAACAAAAACACACTTTGAGTCAACATTCAGAGAAACGTCCTTTTGCGACTTTTTATTTGGGGTTCATAGCATATGAACAAGGTAGTTAGCAGAAGCACCGAACGAGAGTGTTTACCGACTCGAGCGTTGGATTTGACACCCCGAAAACTCTTCCTCTTTTTTTCAATGGGTTGCATGCTCTTCAATGTACCTAATTCATATGGTCCATAATAATGTATCAAAATTATTTTTATTGCAGGCTCTTACATTAGTGAAAACTTGCGAAATGACCACAGATATGAGAATCTGCAGGGCGCCAAGAGACTGGTCTCTACTGGCTCTTCAAAATATTAGAACCGGAAAGTCGCACTTCCTGGTCATATGTAGGTGTCCAGATTACAGCGTCCTTGGTAAGAAACACATATCGAGATGACCACAGAACTAGGAACATAATTTACAATCACTTGATAAGCAGACAGGGAACTATCTTATGGCCAGCGAGATCACCCGATCTTGTTTCCAATTAATTAATTTTGTAGTGTTACATTAAAACTAAAGTTTACAGGCATAATAGCGGCGACGTGTGCCCATTAATCCGTCGTACTTCTGAAGTGAAGAAAATTTTAAAACACATTATGGGTTTTGAATATACTCTGCCAATATATGGGCCCTTAAGCTCACACAAGGTACTATAATTATAGTGTACGTGTGCGCTAATATAACTAAAAACTGAAATTTATTTTATTCAACTCCAAACTAAATTACTTTTCGTTTGGTATCACACACGCCATATTTTTACGTAAACTCTAATTTTTTAAATCTACCCCACCCTATTCTTTTTTTTAAACTAAAATATATTTTGTTTAACTCCAGACTCAATTATCTTTCGTTTGATATCAAACACGCTATATTTTCGCTTAAACTCTAATTTTTGAACTATACCCCCACCCTTTTATTTGGCTTGTGTTCGGTAGATTTGGTTTATTTTTAAATGGAGCGATCTTGACCCAAGACCCAGTCTAGTTACCAAATTTCATTAAAATCGGGCAAGCGATTTTTGAGTTATGCGCGTTGGTCGTTACAGACAGACAGACATACGCGACGCTGTCGATGGGGCCTAATGATTTAAAAGAACTTCGAAAGAAAATTACAGAACCATTTCAAACTATTACTTCTAACATGCTCCCAAACGCAAGAGTTGGTTGGTCTATCTATTTAGCTTTCTTCGATCCATCTTTCTTATGGCTTCCTCCAATATCTTCCACTGTCTGTCGCCGTGTTTATCCATCTAGTTCCCGCATGTTCCTTCAAATCGTAAGCCCATCTCATTTGGGGTCCTCCCTAACTTCTTTTATTTTCCCAAGGTCTCCAATCTACAATACATTAGTTCCCAAGTCTGGGATCCATATGTGAGTACAGGAAGGATACATTGGTTGTACGCTTTCGTTTTAAGTTACTGAGAATATTTTTTGATTTTTTAATATGTAGCTTAATTTACCGAATTCTGCCCTGGCCTATTGATTCAGTCGTTTGGTTTTCTTTTCTAAATATAATAATTAGTCCCAGGTATATATATATATATATATATATATATATATATATATATATATTCCTATACTTATTCTTGGTTCATTCTGATCGTGATATCTTCATCTGTGTTTGTTATGATTTTAGTTTTAGTGTAGTTCATACTCAAGTCTATATTTTTAGCTGCTGTATCTGGTTTTTCCAGCATTTTTATCACTTCTTTTTTATCTGTTATTAAGGCGATATCGTCAGCATATCTTAGGTCGTTCAAGTATTGTCCGCTTACTTGGTGCCTATTTCTTCACAATCTAAGTTTTTTAAAACATCTTCTAGGGCCTCGTTAAACAGTTTAAGGGATATTGTGTCACTCTGTCTGACACCTTAACAGTAATTAATTAAAATTATCAATCACTGCAATCATCACCAATCACAATTAAAGTAAAAAATGTTTTAAAGGTTATCGTCTAAAATAAATAGTACTCCTGGTACTTAAAGAAACCCTTTTATTCTCAGCTAATTGTTAAAACATTTTAACTAACTTATTATTAACACACTGAAAGATTTAAGTATAGGTCTGTCACTTTATTGCAGCTAATTAAAACTATATACCCTGTATCACAGTAATTTGATTTTACAGGAGATCGTAAAGCTTTTCAGAAACTCGCCAGTAGAAGTAGTTAGTAAAGTCTGCCGTGTTCTAATTCAGAGTGAGGTGATTTTTTTAATAAAAAATTAATTCAACGTGTTTTTTTTTTCAGAGGGACCAATGTCCCACGATCAACCAACTTACGCCAGTGTTCCGGGCATTCGAGTCTATGGCATGATGTGTGTAGACAACAAACGCCGAGGTCGCTTACCGAGGATCTCGAGATCGGCAGATAGGTCCTTAAAGAGTCCTCTGTTCCCTTGGGACAAAGCTGTAGAATTTTCGAGAACTGTGCTATGGGATGAGGGCCTAAAGGTTTAATTTGTAAACGTTAAATAAACTTCGGAGAGGAGTCATAAAATAAAAAAAAAATTATTTATTTGAACATCGTTTGAAGATGACGCTTGCATATTAGCCCAGTGGTTGATTCTTTATGTTTCTTTAATTTTTTTTTAAGTTAGATTTAAGTTGGTTATCCCGAAGTGGTAAAGCGATTTAGGTTTTAACAAAATAAAGTTTAATCAATGCCTTTCATAAAAAAATTAAAGATTCATCTTTTTTTCAAGTTTATACTGCATCGAAATAAAAATATAAATATACAGTAAAATAAAAAGGATTTTGTTATTTTTCAATTTTTTGTTCATATGTTGTCAAATTTGTTGTTTTTGCTTAGCAGTCTATTGGTTTACTACAATTCATGTTTTAAAAGTTTTCTCGTAAGATTTTATGTGTTAAAAAAGTAATATTTTTTTTGAAAAGGTTAACATTTTTTATTGAATCTGTATAAACGCGAATATAGGGTTTTCCTAAAGTAAAATATTTTATTTATACAGGGTGTTTCAAAATTCAATAACATACTTTTAATGCTAAATTCCTTGAGTGATTTCAAGACAAAATATTCATAAAAACTTAGGCCACCAAACGCCTACTGTTCGAGATACAAGTTGCTAATAGTTTATAGGATTATAGGCACTACACTATTAGGATTGCCAAATAAGTGTTAATTATTTTGTTTATTTTGATGCCATACCATACTGAAGCATTTTTTATTATATGATTTAGGGAAAAAGGTGCAAACAGTTAAAAATGCAAAAACACCTGCAAAAAAATACAAAAATATGCAAATGAAACAAGAATTTTATTTTTTGTTTTAAAGTACTAGATAAATTACCAGTGGCTTACAACAAAAAGAAATCCGGGGCAAAAGGCCACATGATCCCTGAAAAAGTATTACTCTGTAGATTTTTACTATCATCTGGCATTTGAGCTTAATATCTTAGAAACTGCTCGAGCTATAAACAAAAAACTAATAAAAAATATAACTTTAATACTGTGTGTATTTTGTCTTGAAAATCACTTAGAGAATTCAACACTAAAATATGTTACTTAATTTTTAGATAAGTCGGGGAAACGAAAAGGACCGGTAAAAATCAAATAATTTTGGATGCTCACAGTTCCACCTTGTATGCTGGTCATTTGTGTCAATCACCAGATCATTTTTTTTACGGCGGCCGCCTTGGGAAACTCGTGATTTTTAAGAGCTACACACACACATATGCCGTTCTCTTGCACGGATTCAAGTCAAATGTGAGCGCAACGATGCCAAATTCAGCAAACAACAAAATTAATAAAATAGGCAAAATTTAATTCCTGAACAATTTTAAAACGCCCTGTATATATTTTACTTATTTTGAATTTCAGATGTCAACTCAGCATAACATAATTTTAATTTTTACCTCTAAGAGTTGTGTGAGGCTAAAATGAAGAAAATATATTTTTATTTTTAGAACTTGGTGTCGTTTCAAAAAAGACTAAAGAATATATTATGAAACTTCAGCTGGCTCGCATGTTTAAAAACAGACGAAATTGCTTAAATATCGGTAAAAATTACGAAGGAAAACTTCATAATAATATTGGTTACATCAAATGTCAGACCAGTTACAGGATGTCTCAAAAAACTACTTAATAGAAAAACATTGATATTATTAAAAGACTTATTTTAGCATAATTACAAATTGTTAAAATTAAAAACGTGGTGCTTTTAGCATTAGGTCTAGATGAAGATTTTATTTATTAGATTGTTTTTGTCTTACTACAGACAATATTTTTGTTTAAAAAAACTGATATTATTTTATAAGAAAACTTACTTAGGGTAAGGACATATCTTCGTGCAATAGACTTTACTTTTTCTTCGAATGTTGTGGTCGGATTTGAGTGTCCAAGGTGCTTTTGAATTTTCTAATTAAAAAAAACAGGGAGGTCAAAAAATACATAGCATAATAGCTTTGTTGTATTCTTCCATTCTATTGATAGTAGGCTAAATTTTAAAGGGGTGGCAAGGATATATTAAAATTTTATACATCCTCGGGGGTGGACTAGAGGTTACAGGTTAAATCAGAGCTTTTCTAAACATTTCCTAATAGCACGGCATTCTAAGCACTATGTAAATTCAGTATGGTACAGCAGCTGTTGTTCTGTTAAATGTTCTTAAAAAGAGCTTGTAGAATTGAAATGCTCACTTAACATTAATCAACGCTAAGCGAGGTAAGAGGTATAAGGCCCACCTTATTTTTATGACTAAATTATGTTAAAACAAAAATACAAGCTAAGATTTCTATGGTAATTTCCAATGCTTTAGAGTTTTCTAACTAACCTAACAAAAAAAACTACATATTTTTAACACATAGAAATATTTAGAAAAACATACTATTGTAACAGTTAAGACTGCATTATCGGATACGTGCCGGTAATAAGGCCCACCAATATAAGCATATGTTTACAATCTTTTAAATAAGGCCCAGAAATAAATCGCGTTAAACAGCATTAGAAACAATTTTTATAAACTTATGGATTACATAATAGTGGTTAAATACATTTTAGCTAATATTTGGTCTTTTTAGTTTTTGACATCCGCTGGGCCTTTTTATCGGGCTGGCTGTATAAAAAGGTGTTAAAACAAAATAAGTAATTGCAGATAATGAAGAAACTTAATTAAAATGTATTTCTTATTATTATTATTAAAGTAAAGTAATTTTTTTTAAAACAAAAAACTCTGGAAAGTTAAGAGAAATTGTTATCAGTAGTCTGGTGGTTGCTTGCCTTTAAATTAATTTGTTTAGCGTAACCTACAAACCATTTATTTTTTTATCTTGCAAAAAGCACGAAAAAATGTAACGAACATTTTTATACTCATAATATAAAAACTTAGTTAATGACTGACTTCTGACAATCCACATACCTGATCTTCATACTATAATTTGTTTATCAAAAAGCATGTGGTAACTGCTGCGACATTATATAAAGGTGTTGCTAGTTTTGGGATTGCTTACTTAGTTTTTTAGATACGACGGGTGGGCCTCATTAAAGGGTGGGCCTTATATCCCTTATACTTGCTTTCGAAATGTTATAAATGCATAACGATAATGTAAAATATCTCATATCTTAATAGAAATACAATTAGGATTGCACTATAACACTAAGAATATGCTATTTATTATATTTAATATTTATATTTATTTATCTTGAATTTTTGCGAGTCTCAGAATTTTAAAGCACTGACTTTTTCTTTGTTGCGAACCGACGCGAAAATTTGGTTTAAAAAGTCACTCCCCTGTTTTCATCCCTCTCTGCCTTTCAAATTTTGGTTTTGGTTTGTAGTCACACAGAAAGTGTGCAGAATGTATTTTACTTAAGTTAGACTCAAGGCCATACCCAGGGAGGAACTAGAGTGATCAATACCTTCCCCCCTCCCAAAAGGTCAACAAAGTTTAATAAGAGATTTTTTAATCCCTTCTCCCGAAATTTTTTCCTGGGACGGTTTTGAGTTAGACTGAATCATGTCAAAAGTAATTTTTTACAATAATAATGGTTTGTGTGAAAAAATCTCAAACTTATCAATTTAATCAATATTTATTTATTTATTTTGCTTAACACTTTTTAGAAAACTGTTTAAAATGTTGAAGTTTACAGTACCAGTATGTACATCAAATAAAAAAGTGACAAATATGACGTATGAGTCTGGTTCAACCTATTTATTTCTTGCCTCGCACTGATATTTTGCCTCTTCTCGTAAAAAAGATAGATTTCTATCTTTATTTGTAAGAAAAAGCCTGTGTGTTTCACAAACAGAAACATAAGCCTATAACCTAAATTTGAAATCGATGTTTTTATTACACCTACCCAACAGGTAAACTAAGTTTGAAGGATATTCTTTTAAAACTGTCCCTTATTCGATAAATAATCGTTTTTGTAGGTAATTTTTTGTCGCATGTTTAATATGTATATAAAGCTACATTTCTAATCGTTTTCACTGGCAGAGGCGGACTCCATCACGGTTATCTTCACGAATTTGTGCATTTCTAATCATGTAGCGTGCCAGCGTTTATGCTACTGTTAGCACATGTTGACAGAAAACAAATATTATTTTAGGAGATTTTGCAATAATTTTGATTACAAATCAGAAAGTTACATCCAATTTTTGCTATACCGTGTCTGGAGTTATAAGCCTTTTTTATGAAAAACGTAATAAGAGATGTAAACAATGGTATTACATTGATTTAAGGTGGTTATACTCTTACACAGATTACCTACAGAATCTGAAAGGTCATTGGAACTTAACTGGAGAACTGTAATCAGATTAAAAAAATCTACGTCATCGGGTTGCCTTATATGATTTGTTGTATAGAAACCCGATGACGCAGCTACAGTCGTCCAGTTAAGTACACATCACTGGTCAAATTCTGTAGGCAACCTGTGTAAAAGTATAAAGACCTTGACATTGATTCCCATATCGTCGTTTACTCAAATTTTACAGAAGGCGTAAAAAATCGAATGAATATTTTGACTTGCATCTATTTTTTCGCGGTCTTTCAGGTGGGAGAATTTTGCAGGCAGCATTTTAAACATTTTTTAAATTTAGGAGAATTTACATAATATTTCTCCTGGAAAATATAAGAATGGTGATTATACTACTAAAACTATCAAATGTAAGAATCACAAAGCGACATCCATCATACATTTTCAGTTTAAAGTAAATTTTTTAGCCTTAGAAGTTCGTTAATACATAGTTTCAACTTTTGTTTCATATATGTGTTCCACAATCAGCTAAAAGTTGTTAACATATTATGTTCCATAATCGGACAGATTTCCTTTTATTTTTAAAGACGTTTTTCTTGTATTTTCCTCTGATTTATCATTTATATTTTAACACCAAATGTTTGTTAAAAGTATGTTGTGACTTAATAAAGTAACCTGCCAATTTGGGAAAATACGTTTTGGTCTGATTGGGGAACACTTTCCCCTATACAAATATGCAACAAAAAGTCAAAAGTAGATCCAAGCTTGTGGGGCAACAATATTACCGAGACATCAGCACTACGATAACGTACTTTTAAAAAATATATCCCTAGGTATTCCAAGTGTATATTTTTGCACAAATACTTGACCAGCTCGTCCTCATGAAGAAGTCTCGCTATGCGTGTTTTACTGTTGTTAAAATAAATAACCAGGACGACCTGGTCCCTTGGCAACTAGTAAATTAGAAAATATAGAAAAACAAAAGTGTTAAGTGACATGGCGCAAAAGACTTACCGTGAATATTCTAACTCACCTATTCATTGTGAGTCTTGCTATGCGTTATTGCTAGGGGCAAGTAGAGTCTACAAAGTTTGTTATTTAATTTTGGACAGAATGCCTAAAAAAATGGCAACCTGATATTGTACAGTATCTTCTCAGATCATTAAGTGTCTTTTAAAATATTTAAAACAGATATAACGCCATATATGATTTCTGCCTGAAATTAAAAAAAGTCATAGACTTTGCTTGAAAAAGCTTTGGGTGGCGGTAAAAGGGGTTTTCTTTTAATTAGAGTACCTACCGTTATAAACATATATGAACGCACTCAATTGTATATGATTTCCTTAAGATACGGAATATTAAAGACACTTAAACTATACTTTACGACAGGGATAATGCGATACAAAGTGTGTATCCACTTTAAGTGTCTCTTTTCTGAACAGTGATACCTAATCTTAACTTTTAAAATAAAAGCAGAGCAAAATTTTTAAGTTAATATATAACCAAGTTTTAGTAAAAGTGGCTGCAAATAAGTGTATTCTGCAACCCAAAAAAACATGGGTTTATTATGAAAGCAAAAAACTCTCCTAAAAATAGATTAAAATAAATGCCACTTTTATTGGAATTAGAGTATTGAGTGTGTACTGGACTCCTTTATCTTTATTTATTTTTATTATTTTAGCTAATATTACATAATTATTTATTATTATGCGGATTATTTATTTAAATTTTTAGGTAACTTTTGTAAATAAGTATAGCAAATTAAATTTATAATTATAATTTTAAAGAAATAAAACAGTTTCTATGAAAAACGTTTGGCTCCATTTATTTATACAGTACTGCAAATTTTCTGGAAAACAGCCTAGATATCCGATTTGGTTCAAAATGATTTATTAGAAACTATACACTTAAATTTTCTTATTGACACACAATTACTTTTACAAGTTAAAACAAATACATTCTTCAAAATATTACTTAGACATTTAATAAAAATATCTTTAGCTGTAGAACAGTTGTGTTTGTTTTTGACAATTACTTTTAATATTAACTTAACACTGCCAATAACATGATAAAAACGCTCTAATATATAACTCTTTCGCATTTAAAGATCCTTTAAATTGAACTTCTCGGGGCCCTCTATACAGGGTTCGTCAACGATCGTTTGGCCATTGAAAATATGTGAATTGAAGTAAGATCGCTATTTAAATAAATGGCACTAAGAGAGATAAGTAGTTTAGCGCTGTTGTCAAGTAAGCAATTCAAGAAAATGGTTTTCTTTTCGCGATCCAATGACGTTACTCCTAACTGCTGAGTAGACCAAAGACGGCAATTAATAAAATCCAAAAAACCCCTTGATTTTAATTGCTGTTGCGCCATCTCTTAGATATCATTTGAACTGTATAACTAGTACTCAATACTGCGAATCCGTCCATGTGCTGCGTTTAATGATAGAAGCAACACACTTGGCATGGGTCGACATAAGACTCGCCCGAACATTTTACGAAACTAGAAAAAGTAAGTTTTAAGTTATTACTAAGCAAAAATAATTTTTTACTCGCTCTCATTTTTATTTACTCAGTTACAAAAATTAATGATCAAAATTTTTGTTTGATTTTTTGATTAAAAAATAGTGTTAAGGATAAAAAATACCACAAAAAAATATTTTTAAAATGTTCCTCTTTTTTCGTGAGCTAATGGAATGTGCACCACTGCCGTCAGAGGGTACTAAGGTACATGGTTGGAAAGGAAATTGTATCCGCTTGAAAAATGATCTCTAGAAGATTTTTGAAAAAGTTAATGTTTTCGAGTTATTAGCAAAAAACTATCAAAAAGCACGTTTAAGGGAGGGAATCACCCCCCTGCCAGGGGTGAGGGATGGTTCCCTTCCGTAAAATGTTCGGGCGAGTGCTATGCCTATCAATACCAAGTGTTTTGCTTCTATCATTAAACGCACTATCGGACCCCGTAGGGCCTGAACTATTTTAGCAACTTGACTTCGTCAGCCGCCGCGAGGAAATCGAATGGCGCGAAGCGCGACTTTAATAATGGAGTAAGGTTATTGTGTAATTAAAAACTATTAAAAAATTGAATTTTTCCCGATTTAATGTTTCCTGAAATAAAATAACGAAATAAATAATAATTACTATTTCTTCGTCTTTTAAAAGTGGAAATCTTGCTGTGTTTGCTCCTGTTAGTAATAAAAAACTATTAATGAATTTTGAGTCACAGCGACAAACGCTCCTGAATACGCGCGTATTTGGTCCCTCACTGACTTCTTGCTTTCCATAAGTTCATCCTTTTTTATACGCGTTTCATAAAGGCTAAACGTTCGCTGTCGAGCACTGTATAGCGATATAAAAGGTAAAGGACAAGTGGTATTATATATATAATATTAATGCCGAAAAAGGCCGCCAAAGTCACTTCAGTTTTGAGTTTTGGCAATTTAGACTTTTATTTATTTCTTACACACTAACCGTGAGACCAACTTCTGGGGTATTTTTTATTTCTTTGTGAGGCAAGCAATAAAAATATAACAATTGTTTTGACGTATATCCAATAGCAAAAAAATTGTTTTTTTTTTTAAATTTTTTGAACATTTTCAACTTTTCAATGTATTTTTCTCCATAACCATTAAATCTGCAACTGTAATATTTTCAGGTTAGTATAAGGGACCCCGTAGCGTCTTGGTGGCACAATAGCAACCAAATGATTTTTTTGATATTTTTGGTGAAAATTTGCGCGACCAAAGGAGTACCCAAAAAGTGCAGTTTTTAAATTGTTAACTTTGTAAAAATATATATTATAATACATTAAATTAAACTTCTCGGGGCCCTCTATATAGCGATATAAAAGGTAAAGGACAGATGTCTATATTAATGCCGAGAGAGGCCGCCAAAGTCACTTCAGTTTTGAGTTTTGGCAATTTAAACTTTTATTTATTTCTTACAAACACTAACCTAGACCAACTTTTGGGGTCATTTTTATTACTTTGTGAGGCAAGCAATAAAAATATAACAATTGTTTTTACATAGTAATAGCAAAAAAGTTGTTTTTTTTTAATTTTTGAAATTTTTAACATAGGTTTAAAATTTTTCGGGTAAAAATTTGTGATCTTTAACTATAAAATGATCCACTCATAAAATACTTGCAAAAGTAAAGATCATTACTTCGTATTGATAGCATTAACATAGCTGTTAAATATACCTGGTAAAAAAAAGTGATCTTTACTAAAATAAAATGGTCCAATCATAAAAGATCTTTTGAAATTAAAGATCACTACTTTGTAATTGATAATTAACACAGCTAAAAATTTACCTCTTTTAAATTACTGATCTCTAAGTATAAAATGTTCCATTAGAAAAAAAACTTTTGAAATTAAAGATCGATACTTTGTATTTGATAGTTACACAGGTATAAAATTATCTTTAACTATAAAATAGTCCAATGATAAAAAACTTTTGAAATTCGCTACTTTGTATTTGGTAATTAAGACAGTTATAAATTTTACCTGGTTAAAATTAGTGATCTTTAACTATAAAATGGTTTAATTATACCAAAGTTCTGAAGTTAAGGATTACTGCTACGTATTTGTTAATTAACATATTTATAAAATTCACCTGGTAAAAATTAGTGATCTTTAACTATTGAGTGGAATTATACAGAACTTCTGAAGTCAAAGTTAAATAATTGATATTTGAAAACGAACAAAGTTGTAAAATTATCCTGGCAAAAATTGATGGTCTTTAACTACAAGATTATAAATCATCAAAAATTTGGAAGGTAAAGATCACTACATCGTCGTTACTTTATAACACAGTTATAAAATTTACCTGGTAAAAATAAGTGATCTTTAACTATAAAATGACCCAATCATAAAAAAATTTAGAAACTAAAGATCACTACTTCGTATTTGATAAATAACAAAGTTGTAAAATTCTCCTGGTAATCATGAGTGATCTTTAACTATAAAATGATCTAATCATAAAAAACTTCTGAAGTTAAAGATTACTGCTACGTATTAGTTCATTAACATGGTTATAAAATTCACCTGGTAAAAATTAGTGATCTTTAACATTAAGTGGAATTATACAGAACTTTTGAAGTCAAAGTTAAATAATTGATATTTGAAAACGAACAAAGTTGTAAAATTATCCTGGTCAAAATTAATGGTCTTTAACTACAAGATTATAAATCATCAAAAACTTTGGAAGGTAAAGATCACTACTTCGTAGTTACTTTATAACACCGTTATGAAATTTACCTGGTAAAAATAAGTGATCTTTAACTATAAAATGACCCAATCAAAAAAATTTAGAAACTAAAGATCACTACTTCGTATTTGATAATTAACAAAGTTGTAAAATTCTCCTGGTAATCATGAGTGATCTTTAACTATAAAATGATCTAATCATAAAAAACTTCTGAAGTTAAAGATTACTGCTACGTATTAGTACATTAACATGGTTATAAAATTCACCTGGTAAAAATTAGTGATCTTTAACATTAAGTGGAATTATACAGAACTTTTGAAGTCAAAGTTAAATAATTGATATTTGAAAACGAACAAAGTTATAAAATTTACCTGGTAAAAATAAGTGATCTTTAACTATAAAATGGTCCAATCATAAAAACTTCAGAAGTGAAAGATTACTGCTACGCTTATTTATATTTATATGAACATTACTTCGTATTTGATAATTAACTGTTATAAAATTTATCTATTAAAAATTAGTGATCCTTAACTATAAAACGGTCTAATCAGCAAGATTTTCTGAAGTTATAGATTGCTACTTCGTATTTGATAACAAACAGTTATAAAATTTATCTGTTAAAAATAAGTGATCTTTAAGTGTAAAATGGTTAATACTAAAAACTTCTGAAGTTAAAGATCACTACTTCGTATTCGATAAGTAACAGAAAAAAATCTGTATTGGAGAACTTGGCTTTACTTTTATCTCAATTGTTTTTACGTTATCCCACTTTCGCGTACTTGGCTTTATTTTACATGAAATGTTTTTGTTATGATTTCACTCCTTTTTTAAAGGATTTGGATAATATTTAAGTTTTAAAGTAGTAAAATATACGGAATATTGTTCAAAATTTTTGCAATGCCTTATTAAAAATTTTGGGGTTTTTTCCTATGGTTTTATCATAGTTCCTATCAGCCTTTTAAAGCTCAGCTCTCTAGTAGTGTTCCTGGAAGTATTCAATGTTAATTTTACATAACTTTACATTTATAGGGGAGGAAAGTTAATTAAAATTAGGGTTTTTTTAAGTTTCTTTTATAGTTTTATCATAGTTCCTATCGGCATTCCAAAGCTGTTCTCTAGCGTTTCTGGAAGTGGGCAATGTTAATTTTACATAACTTTACATTTATAGGGCAGATAAGCAAATTAAAATTTTGGTTATTTTTAATTTTTTCCTATATTTTTTCATATTTCTCATCAGTCTGCCAAAGCTCAGCTCTCTAGCGCCTCTGGAAGTGGCAACATTTACATCTACATTTACGTTTACATTTACATTTACATTTACATTTACATTTACATTTACATTTACATTTACATTTACATTTACATTTACATTTACATTTACATTTACATTTACATTTACATTTACATTTACATTTACATTTACATTTACATTTACATTTACATTTACATTTACATTTACATTTACATTTACATTTACATTTACATTTACATTTACATTTACATTTACATTTACATTTACATTTACATTTACATTTACATTTACATTTACATTTACATTTACATTTACATTTACATTTACATTTACATTTACATTTACATTTACATTTACATTTACATTTACATTTACATTTACATTTACATTTACATTTACATTTACATTTACATTTACATTTACATTTACATTTACATTTACATTTACATTTACATTTACATTTACATTTACATTTACATTTACATTTACATTTACATTTACATTTACATTTACATTTACATTTACATTTACATTTACATTTACATTTACATTTACATTTACATTTACATTTACATTTACATTTACATTTACATTTACATTTACATTTACATTTACATTTACATTTACATTTACATTTACATTTACATTTACATTTACATTTACATTTACATTTACATTTACATTTACATTTACATTTACATTTACATTTACATTTACATTTACATTTACATTTACATTTACATTTACATTTACATTTACATTTACATTTACATTTACATTTACATTTACATTTACATTTACATTTACATTTACATTTACATTTACATTTACATTTACATTTACATTTACATTTACATTTACATTTACATTTACATTTACATTTACATTTACATTTACATTTACATTTACATTTACATTTACATTTACATTTACATTTACATTTACATTTACATTTACATTTACATTTACATTTACATTTACATTTACATTTACATTTACATTTACATTTACATTTACATTTACATTTACATTTACATTTACATTTACATTTACATTTACATTTACATTTACATTTACATTTACATTTACATTTACATTTACATTTACATTTACATTTACATTTACATTTACATTTACATTTACATTTACATTTACATTTACATTTACATTTACATTTACATTTACATTTACATTTACATTTACATTTACATTTACATTTACATTTACATCTGGTTAATTCCTTTGTAACGGGTGTTACGTTTTATGTTTTTGACATCCAATTTTATGTATGATGTTGATAAGTTATTACAACAAAACTCGAATTAACTCATGTGGTCTTGAGACATGAAAATCTTAATGCAAAAAACTCACTAGGAATCACCAGAACAATGTATTTTAGGGAATCGAATACATGTAACGGGTGTTATTTTGTTTTTTACGTTTTTTAGACATTGATTAGGTTTAGTTTTCATAAAAGTTAGCATAGCAACTAATATATTTTTTGATCTTAGTGTATAGCAGAAAAGGCCACCAAGAGTTTTAATATATTTTGAGTTTTATTCATTTTTACTTCTTTTATTTTCTTTATTCTCAATTTGTAACGGGTGTTATGATTGAGTGTAACGGGTATTATATAGTAAATTTGTTTTTATATTGGATTTTTTTAAAATACTTTTTTGGCCAAGAATGGTACAAATCAATTGCAGTTGAGGACGTATGTTCTTATAATACACCAATACATTTTTATGATAGTAAAAAAAATAAAGAACTACATGGAAGGGGTAACATATTAATTTTAGTATTAATCAACGAGAAAAAAAAAGTAAGTACAAACATAGTACTAAAAAATGGTTACAATAAGGCAAGCAATAAAAATATAAGAATTATTTTGACGTATATATAATAGCAAAAAAGTTGACTCAATCTCAAGTATTTTTCGCAATATAGTGAAATATGTCAATTTTAAAATTGAAATAAATATGACATGCACAGGTTTTTTGATGTCGGTACACGCACAAAATTTGCTTATTTTATTCTAATCAACATTGGCAAATTTTAGTTTGATTGAAAAGTTCAATTTTAGATAAATTTTTGACTTGGAAACTATTTTAGCTCACACTACTACTATAAGTAGTGTGAGCTATGGTGATCGTAATTTTTTCGAGAAAAAAAAAGTTGCTCCGATTTCAAAAATTTTTATATATCTTTGCGTTTCAGATGATTTTGAAACTTTTTTGTTTTGCTGTCTGTCTGTCTGTCTGTCTGTCTGTCTGTCTGTCTGTCTGTCTGTCTGTCTGTCTGTCTGTCTGTATGTCTGTCTGTATGTCTGTCTGTAACGACCAACCCGCATAACTCAAAAACCGCTTGTCCGATTTTAATGAAATTTGGTACCTAAGTTGGGTCTTGGGCCGTGATGGTCCCATTTAAAAATGAACAAAATCCACCGAACGCAAGCCAAATAAAAGAGTGGGGGTAGATTCCAAAAATTAGAGTTTATGTGAAAATATGGCGTGTGTGATATCAAACGAAAGGTAATTAAGTCTGGAGTTAAAAAAAATGAATTTTAGTTTATTTTTAAAAAAAGAGTGGGGGTAGATGTCAAAAATTAGAGTTTAAGTGAAAATATGGCGTGTGTGATATCAAACGAAAGGTAATTGAGTCTGGAGTTAAACAAAATACATTTTAGTTTTTTTAAAAGGGTGGGGGGTAGATTGAAAAAATTTGAGTTTAAGTCAAAACATGGCTTGTGTGGTATCAAATGGTAATTGAGTCTGGAGTTGAATAAAATATATTTCAGTTTTTGATTATATTAGCTCACACTATAACTATAGTACCTAGTGTGAGCTTAGGTGCCCATAGATTGGCAGAGTATTTTCTATATATAATCTTCAATAAAAGTGACATGTGGAGATTTGACGTTGACGTGACTATTACAAAAATTGTTCATTTTTATCTCCTCTACATTGTCAAATTTGATTTTTGTCGATAAGCTCAAGTTTTATGAAATAATATTGACATATCAATTTTATTAGACGTCGGTACACGCACAAAAGTTGCTTATTTTAGTCTACTCTACATTGCCAAATTTGAGTTTTTTTGAAAAATCCAATTTTAAATAAATTTATGACTTGGAAAATATTTTTTCTTGCACACATGCACACATGCACACATAAACACATGCACACATAAACACATGCACGCATGCCTCCATGCACACATGCGCATATGCAAACATGCACACATGCACACATGTACACATGCACACATGCACGCATGCACACATGTACACAAGCACATGCACACATCCAAACATGGACATATGCACACATGCTCACATGCACACATGCACGCATGCACACATGCAAACATGTACCCATGCACACATACACATGCAAAAGCACATGGACATGGACATGCACATGCACATGCACATGCACATGCACATGCACATGCACATGCACATGCACATGCACATGCACATGCACATGCACATGCACATGTACATGCACATGCACATGCACATGCACATGCACATGCACATGCACATGCACATGCACATGCACATGCACATGCACATGCACATGCACATGCACATGCACATGCACATGCACATGCACATGCACATGCACATGCACATGCACATGCACATGCACATGCACATGCACATGCACATGCACATGCACATGCACATGCACATGCACATGCACATGCACATGCACATGCACATGCACATGCACATGCACATGCACATGCACATGCACATGCACATGCACATGCACATGCACATGCACATGCACATGCACATGCACATGCACATGCACATGCACATGCACATGCACATGCACATGCACATGCACATGCACATGCACATGCACATGCACATGCACATGCACATGCACATGCACATGCACATGCACATGCACATGCACATGCACATGCACATGCACATGCACATGCACATGCACATGCACATGCACATGCACATGTTATTTATGTTATTTATCGAATACAAAGTAGTGATGTGTAACTTTAGACATTTTTTTTATTAGACAATTTTACAGTTAAAGATCAATTATTTTTAACAGATAAATTTTATAACTATTTATTATCAAATACGAAGTAGTAATCTGTATCTAACTTCAGAAGTTATTGCTGATTAGACCATTTTATAGTTAAGGATCACTAATTTATTCCAGATAAATTTTAAAACAGTTAATTATCAAAAACCAAGTAGTGTTCTTTAACTTCAAATTGTTTTTATGATAATACCATTTTATAGTTAAAGATCATTAATTTTTACTAGGTAAATTTTATAACTGTGTTAATAACTTAAAACGTAGTGATCTTTCCCTTCCCAAGTTTTTGATGATGGATAATCTTGTAGTTAAAGATCACTAATTTTTACCAGGATAATTTTACAACTTTGTTCTTTTTCAAATATGAATTAGTTAACTTTAACTTAAGAAGTTCTGTATATTTAAAATATTTAATAGTTAAAAATCACTAAATTTTGCTAGCTGAATTTTATAACCGTGTTAATTAACAAATATGTAGCAGTAATCTTTAACTTCAGAAGTTTTTTATGATTGGATCATTTTATAATTAAAGATCACTAATTTTTACCAGGAGAATTTTATAACTTTGTTAATAATCTTATACAAAGTAGTGATCTTTAGTTTCTAATTTTTTTTTATGATTGAACCATTTTATAGTTAAATATCACTTATTTTTACCAGGTAAATTTTATAACTGTGTTAATAAAGTAATACGAAGGAGTGCTCTTTAACTTAAGAAGATTTTTTAAAGATTAATCACTTTATAGTTAAAGATCACTTATTTTTACCAGGTAAATTTTATAAAAGTGTAAATTATTTAATACAAAGTAGTGATCTTAAACTTCAGAAGTTTATTTATACCCTGTTTCCACCAATGCATGCCCACCCCGATTCACAAGACGCATCACGTGATGGGCCATGGGGTTGCACCGGTTTTAAATGCAGCGACACCTGATGCGTTTTTTGAATCGGGGTGGGCATGCATTGGTGGAAACAGGGTATCATGATTGGACCATTTTATAGTTAAAGATCACTTATTTTTATCAGGTACATTTTATAGCCGTGTTAGGGATCTTGACCTTCCCAAGTTTTTTATGAGTGGATGGATCATTTTGTAGTTAAAGATCACTAAATTTTACAATTATGTTCAATTTCAAATACGAAGTTAACTTCA
Source organism: Aspidapion aeneum (assembly GCA_963576565.1). Taxonomy (NCBI): domain Eukaryota; kingdom Metazoa; phylum Arthropoda; class Insecta; order Coleoptera; family Brentidae; genus Aspidapion; species Aspidapion aeneum. The sequence goes on from OY755048.1 coordinate 36,284,367, forward strand.
TAAGTTTTGTGTAATTAAACCATTTAATAGTTAAAGATCACTGATTTTTACCAGGTGAATTTTATAAGTGTGATAATTACATAAAACGTAGCAGTAATCTTTCACTTCTGGAGTTTTTTATAAGAGGATCATTTTACAGTTAAGGATTACTTATTTTTACCAGGAGAATTTTATTACTTTGTTAATTAGTTATTATGAAATAGTAATCTTTAGTTTTTAAGTTTTTTATGATTGGACCATTTTATAGTTAGAGATCACTTATTTTAACCAGGTAAATTTTTAGCTATGTTATTTATTAAAGACAAGACCGGATAGTTTTACAACTTTGTTCTGATACAAATACGAATTAGTTTTAACTACAGAAGTTTGGTATAATTAAACCATTTAATAGTTAAAGATCACAAATTTTTACCAGGTGAATTTTATAATTATGTTAATTAACTAATACGTAGCAGTAATCCTTAACTTCAGAAGTTTGGTATAATTAAACCATTTTATAGTTAAAGATCACTAATTTTAACCGGGTAAAATGTATAACTGTCTTAATTACCAAATACAAAGTAGTGAATTTCAAAAGTTTTTTATCATTGAACTATTTTATAGTTAAAGATAATTTTATACCTGTGTAACTATCAAATACAAAGTAGCGATCTTTAATTTCAAAAGTTTTTTTTCCAATAGAGCATTTTATACTTAGAGATCAGTAATTTAAACGAGGTAAATTTTTAGCTGTGTTAATTATCAATTACGAAGTAGTGATCTTTAACTTCAAAAGATCTTTTATGATTGGACCATTTTATTTTAGTAAAGATCACTTTTTTTACCAGGTAAATTTAACAGCTATGTTAATTATCAAATACTAAGTAATGATCTTTACTTTTGCAAGTATTTTATGGGTGGATCATTTTATAGTTAAAGATCACTAATATTTACCAGAAAAATTTTAAACCTATGATGAAAATTTCAAAAAATTAAAAAAAAAAAAACTTTTTTGCTATTACTATGTCAAAACAATTGTTATATTTTTATTGCTTGCCTCACAAAGTAATAAAAATGACCCCAAAAGTTGGTCTAAAGGTTAGTGTTTGTAAGAAATAAATAAAAGTTTAAAATGCTTAAACTCAAAACTGAAGTCACTTTGGCAGCCTCTCTCGGCATTAATATAAACACCAGTCCTTTACCTTTTATATCGCTATATAGAGGGCCCCGAGAAGTTTGATTTAATGTATTATAATATACAGGGTTCTTCAACGATCGTTTGGCCATTGAAAATATGTGAATTGAAGTAAGATCGCTATTTAAATAAATGGCACTAAGAGGGATAAGTAGTTTACCGCTGTTGTCAAGTTAGCAATTCAAGAAAATGGTTTTCTTTTCGCGATCTAATGACGTTACTCTTACCGGCTGAGTAGGCCAAAGCCGGCCATTAATAAAATCCACAAAACACTTTGATTTTAATTGCTTTTGCGCCATCTCTTAGATATCATTTGATCTGTATGACTAATAATCAATACTGCGAATCCGTAATTCTGTTTTTAGTTCAGGCCCTACATCCGAAATTACAGTCATATGCGGCGTTTAATGATAGAAGCAACACACTTGGCATGGATCGACTCGCCCGAACATTTTACGAAAGGGAACCACCCCCATCCTGGCAGAAGGTGGTTCTCTCCCCTCCCTTAAACGTGCTTTTGGATAGTTTTTTGCTAATAACTCGAAAATAGTCAACTTTTTCGGTAGGGGTATTTTCCCTCGTAGTAGTTGTTTCTGGTGGTTTCACACAACTTATGCTCTACACGGAGCTATCGCCTACATTCACCTGAGGATGGCCCAAAAGGTCGAAACCGGTCCGGTCGTGGATTGGCATGGAACATTTGTTCCTGACTATCAGGACGTGTTCCAGACGGGGATCACTCGTATCCTCGTGATCGACGTTGGAGAATGTGAAAACCAAACAGTTTTAACAAGTTCCCAACGAAAGCCTCAAACCATCAGTATAATTCAATGCCGGTAGGGGTATTGTCCCTCGGAGTAGTTGTTTCTGGGGGTTTCATACAACTTTTTCAAAAATACTCTAAAAATCATTTTTCAAGAGGATACAATTTCCTTTTCAACGATGTACCTTAGTACCCTTTAACGGCAGTGGTGCATATTCCAGTAGCGTACGAAAAAAGGGGGAAATTTTTTAAATATTTTTTTAATCTTTTTTTTCTGGTATTATTATTATTATGTGGTATTATTTGCAAACTTTTAACTTGGCAAAAATAACTAAGTAACAATTATTGAGGCAGATGAAAAGTCCTCTCTAACGATGTATAACACGCCCCCCTTACATCAGTTGCGCACCTTTTATAGGCATTTAAATAAATGAAAGATGAATTTTACTGTCCCACATGTCTGGTTTTAAAACTTATTTTTTAAGCTGAAGAAATTTCCTTTCCAACAATTTATATCTCTCCCCCCTCAAGGCAGCGGTAGATCTGGCATAGACGCACCAAAAATGGTCATATTTGGTATACACTTGAATCTTTATTTAAGACAACCATGTTAGAACAGTTTTAATACAGACACTACGTTCAATGAGAGAAGCAATACACTTGGTATGAATATAGAGGATACTCCCCCGAAAATACAACGACGGGGAACCATCCGCCCACCCTTGGTGGGGGGGGGGCTATCACTACCCAAATGTTTTTTTGGCAATGAACCACCCCCCCCCCCCCCGCCAAAAGTAGGCGGGTGGATCCCCTTCCAGTGGCGTATATATGGGGCGGACCTGGGGGGTCCGGGCCCCCCCCGAAGCTAAGATTTTTTTGATATTTTCCACACATTTCATGAATACAAACATAAAATAACATAAAATACGGCCTCATGGGGTCTCGGGCCCCCCTGAAACTCTCTCGGCCCCCCCCCCCCCCCCCCGAAACTTTTTTTCATATACGCCACTGTCCCATCGTTATATTATTGGGGGGAGTATACTGTATATCCATACCAATTGTGTTGCTTCTCTCATTGAACGTAGTGTGTCTATTAATACTCTTCCAAAAAGATTTTGTAAATGAAGATTCAAGTGAATATCAAATTTGAGCATTTTTGGTGCGAATATGCTAGATCTAGCGCTTGAGGGAAGAGTGATATACATCGTTGGAAATGAAATTTCTTCAGCTTTAAAAATAAGTTTTAAAACCAGATATGTGGACAGTAAAATTTAAGAAAATTAAAAAAAACAAGTTTTTTTTCACACCTCTAATTTATTTAAATGCCTATAAAAGGTGCGCCACTGATGTAAGGGTGGCGTATTATACATCGTTAGAGATGACTTTTGTAAATGTAAATGTAAATGTAAATGTAAATGTAAATGTAAATGTAAATGTAAATGTAAAGGTAAATGTAAAGTTAAATGTAAATGTTGCCACTTCCAGAGGCGCTAGAGAGCTTTGGCAGACTGATGAGAAATATGAAAAAATATAGGAAAAATACCCAAAATTTTAATTTGCTCTCTGCCCTATAAATGTAAAGTTATGTAAAATTAACATTGCCCACTTCCAGAAACGCTAGAGAACTGAGCTTTGGAAAGCCGATAGGAACTATGATAAAACTATAAAAGAAACTTAAAAAAACCCTAATTTTAATTAACTTTCCTCCCCTATAAATGTAAAGGTATGTAAAATTAACATTGAATACTTCCAGGAACACTACTAGAGAGCTGAGCTTTAAAAGGCTGATAGGAACTATGATAAAACCATAGCAAAAAACCCCAAAATTTTTAATAAGGCATTGCAAAAATTTTGAACAATATTCCGTATATTTTAGTACTTTAAAACTTAAATATTATCCAAATCCTTTAAAAAAGGAGTGAAATCATAACAAAAAAATTTCATGTAAAAACAGCCAAGTACGCGCAAGTGTGATAACGTAAAAACAATTGAGATAAAAGTAAAGCCAAGTTCTCCAATACAGATTTTTTTCTGTTACTTATCGAATACGAAGTAGTGATCTTTAACTTCAGAGGTTTTTAGTATTAGACCATTTTACACTTAAAGATCACTTATTTTTAACAGATAAATTTTATAACTGTTTATTATCAAATACGAAGTAGTAATCTATATATAACTTCAGAAGGTCTTGCTGATTAGACCATTTTATAGTTAAGGATCACTAATTTTTAATAGATAAATTTTATAACAGTTAATTATCAAATACGAAATAATGTTCGTATAAATATAAATAAGCGTAGCAGTAATCTTTCACTTCTGAAGTTTTTTATGATTGGACCATTTTATAGTTAAAGATCACTTATTTTTACCAGGTAAATTTTATAACTGTGTTATAAAGTAACGACGAAGTAGTGATCTTTACCTTCCAAAGTTTTTGATGATTTATAATCTTGTAGTTAAAGACCATTAATTTTTACCAGGATAATTTTACAACTTTATTCGTTTTCAAATATCAATTATTTAACTTTGACTTCAGAAGTTCTGTATAATTCCACTTAATAGTTAAAGATCACTAATTTTTACCAGGTGAATTTTATAACTATGTTAATTAACTAATACGTAGCAGTAATCTTTAACTTCAGAAGTTTTTATGATTCATTTTATAGTTAAAGATCACTCATGATTACCAGGAGAATTTTACAACTTTGTCAATTATCAAATACGAAGTAGTGATCTTTAGTTTCTAAATTTTTTTATGATTGGATCATTTTATAGTTAAAGATCACTTATTTTTACCAGCTAAATTTTATAACTGTGTTATAAAATAACGACGAAGTAGTGATCTTTACCTTCCAAAGTTTTTGATGATTTATAATCTTGTATTTAAAGACCTGTTATGGGTTTATTTTAAGTTTAGAATTACCAAGATAATCTGAGAGAAAAATAGTAAATTATTACTTTAATTTAGGGAATCCTATTTATGGTATCCTAGTTAGGTTCCTGTGGTCTATAAATCCCACTTAGAATCTACTTCCCAGTCCTCAAACTATTCCCAGCTAGTATGGTTAGCACTACACTAACGTATCTACCGCGACAATCCAACATATTTTTAGATGCCGTGAAAGATAAATAAAACATAAATTGTCTCTAAAATCCCCTTTAAAAGTGGTAAATACTTTGGCCCACAGATTAAGTAAATAAGTATAAAAACTTTGGCCAATTTTGGGTTATTATTATTGTTACCCAAACCTCACTTTTCACCGGTGGTCTCAGCTGACGGCTGAAACAACCAAAATCAGTCCGCTGGGTTCATGGATCAATAATTCGCAATTGTGATACGAGGGAGCTTCATACAGTAATAGTTCATATTGCCGTGGTGATGTATAAACATAGCTCGATTCTTATTACGGACTCTACCAGGACCTTAGGCATTTCTTTTCGTCTGTCTTCTATACTAATACATGTTGGATATCAGCAGGACCATTCTGAATCGATTTAAAGTTCGTAAGGTTCCTGCAAATAACCCAAGTAACACAAACTGGACAATATAGGTTAAAAGCAAAAACTTTGATGTGAAAGTGTTGTCAGAGCTTAGTTTTTGCTGTAAAACAGCTAGTTGTGGTTTAGAAATTATTTTAGCTATAGAACCTCTCTGATAGCAGGTGTTTATGGGTGAAATGGCTATTGATGTAATATTATACAGGACTTGCTCTTTTAAAGTTAGATAATTGCTAATAAACATGCTAAAATTTAGCTAGCTAAATAACATAAATTTTAAGCTCTTATTCCTATTATTTAGCTAGAAAACGCAACAATTTAGCAATTTTGTATTCTAAGCTGTTTATTACAAAACTTTTGAACAGCCCCCAAAAATGCTTGGCCAGAAGACCAGTGCGATTATGACTGTTGAAAAAAGGAGTATTATTTTCCAATTGTGTCAGGCCTGATCCAAGGTTTGTAAAGAAACCGCTTGTGTGGTAACTCCCAGCCAATGACGCGGCATTTTGCCTGTTCCACGGTCAATAAAGAAAGACCTATACGTTACATTATGAGAGAAAGAGAGATAGGTCTATTTAAAAGCCGAAAAAATACCAAAATTTATTACAAAATTAAATTATTTAAAAATATATGATAAAAATTCCAATAGTTTTATAAATATCAGATTAAGGACACGATTATAAATACTTTTCCTACTCTCTTGTTCAATTTAATGAAATTTTTTACGCCGCACTCTAAAGCAAACTAGCCACATATTATTGGTTTTTTTTGGTGGGTAGGAAATAACTAAAACTAGATTTTTTTGTGTAAAATTTATTCAAAAAAATTTAAAAAAAAGGAAGTTAAAATGACTAAAAGTCAATAAGGCAGGAAAGGAAGATTCATAAATTACATCACGCAAAGATTCAGGATTTTTGATCAGCCCTACAAAACGCATTTTCAAGAAATATCATAAAAAATACATTGACTGTAACGCAAGGCTAATATTCCTTCCCTCCTGCTTGAGCGTTATACAGAGTGTTCCAAGTTAAGTGTCCACCATTGCTAACTTTTTTATTATTAAAGATAGAAAAAAGTTTAAATTGGCAAACTAGTAGAATTTTTAATGCTGTTTAAGATACTTAAATTTTTAAAAAATAGAGCATCGGTTTTTGGTGTTTTTCAAAAAACATTAAAAAAATTTTATATATCCTGTATTTTATATTTTTTTCTGATAGGCCTTTTAATTCTAAACAATTTTTTTGAAAAAAAATTTTGCCTAAGTTTAAAATAATAACGAAGAAATTTTAAATTCAAAATTTTAATTAACAATAAAGTATTTTAATTTTAGTTGGTAGCAAGTAGTCTAAGCGTAATTTTGAATTTGGAATATTTTCGTTATTTTTAACTTTGAGAAAATAAATCAAATATTTAAAATAAATGAACAGCAATATTATTTTCCTCAATTTTGACGTAATTTTTAAATTATTTTTTTTAAGTTTAATTTTTTTCATGAAGAGGTAGGTATGCTGTGTAATAGGTACATCATTTAAAAACTATTTTTAGCATCAGGCGCCTTAAAAACAGCCAACAACATTGAGTATTTTTTAAACTATTAGTAATTTTCTATGTGTATATAAAGTTCATTTCTTAATCTTTGTCCTGGCCTATACTGATTGTGATGATAACTATCAAAAAGTTATCTTAAAAATTATGTGTTGGTTGCAGATATCAGATGCAGTATAGAGAGAAAACCCATACCCCCCAAGGTCTATGTCCCAGCTCCCCTTGTACCTTGTATGACCCACATTGTATGGGTAGAAAACAACCGACACAGGAAAATTTGTGTTTGTTAAAATTTTTAATTATATTTAAAAACTCACCAGTTCTTTTAGTTAGTTTTTAATACATTTATAGTAAGAACGTAACAGGTATTTAAACACTTACACGACGAAAAGACCCAAAATGTACAAAATTTCCTCGCAAAAGACGAAATTTCGATATAAACAGCACTTGACTGCTGATTTCTAGCAAAACTGTGACGTAGCCGTGACGTCACGGCCCGGCCGCCTAAACACCGAGTTACGCAACCGGTTTCTTTACGGACCGTGCCTTCTGTTTGTTGTTTTCTTTTCTAACCTAATCTCTGGTTGTGTGTTGTGTTTTTTGTTTAAACAAGCAATTTGGTGTTTGTTTAAACAAATGTCCACTCACAGCCATAAAAGATAGTTATTTGCCCATCGTTTAGAGTATCCCTTTATCTTTGACAGGGAACTAAAGTTGGGTAAACAGTGACTGGTTCCTTGAAACCCTGGTGCGATGCCTTGTCAGGGGGCACACAATGAAGCCATTACAAGGGGTTCCTGCCTGGTACTTATCAGTCCTGAGTGAACCTTAAAAGTGCTGTCAAAATTTTTTCATCAGTCTGTCTGTTTTTTGTTGTAACTCAAGGGCTGGTGTATATAACAACATAATGCACAATGGATTTTGGTCCTCCATTTTTCTGCCTGCTTAGCATTAAAAGATGATATATAATTAAGCATTAACTTTGTCATCATTGTGCACTATGTGAGCTGCCGACAGCAAGTGTACAAATTTTTTAGTAAGTACTGTAGAATTGGTTTAACTTAGCACATAATCAGGCCAGGCTCTCAAAAAGGTATGGACCCACTTGTGTAACCCATTGTATTGGGCCCTCTAAGGTGCTGCACCCTGGGCATTAAGAAGCCAGTTTATTAGTTGAATAACTAAATAAATAAATTTCTTGTTTTTATTTACCTAGTTACCTTAATAACAAAAATTTCCTCTACCTATTCCTACTAAGGCCTGTCTTACCAGTGGTGATCCCAGAGAGGATGGAGGCGATCACCTCTCCTCCTTTTTCTAGAGAACTTTAAATACAAAGGGCACATTCTGGTGTATTACATAACTGAGTAAAAAACTATTTTGGTAATTGTGTAATAAATATGGTTTCTCAAGAATTTCCATTTATTTTAAAGAATGTATTTTGAAAAATCCTTCTTAGAGGTACAAAAAACTTTTATTTTGGCATGTTAGAAAAAAAAACATTTTTTTTGTAAAAGAAAACCATATACTGCCTAATTAATTTTTTAAGTCTATACAATGTATGTTCAAAACATCTAAATTGTCCTCCTTTTTGTTGTATCTCTGCAACCCCTCTGTTGGACCACTCACCAATGTAATACACATTTGATACAATGGTGTATTGAATTGAATTGAATAAATCTTTATTTTATCATATTACAAACATTAATATAAAAATGTTAATACATTCACCGCTATTTCTATAACAATAATTCCAAACTTATTATTTTACATTCATGGGGGTTGGGGAGGCAAGAGGGGCCTCTTTCTTATTAGATTTTTTTAGATTATGAATATGCATAATAGCACCAAGGTAACCCCCAGGCCTGTCATAAGAGCTAACTAAAGAAGCCTTGACCCATGGGTAGTCTGGTAACGGACAAGCTTTGACCAGTAGGTAAAAAAATATAGATATGAGGGGGGTGAGTTAATCTGGTGATTCTCTGAATGGATTTGGTGACCTGACTTTAGGAAATCACCACATACACGGTATATGGAGTGCCTATTTTGAACTAACAGTTAGTGCAGGCACATTGTGGCTCGCCGTACCCTGTTGATTATGTCAAAAGGTACACCAGTGCTCTAAGGCTATAATTATGGCATTATGTGGTATATCATGATGACTAAGTTTCTGGCCTAAAATATATTTTGAAGTCTGCTGGATTCTATTAGATAGAATTTAAATTGTTATCCAAGTCATACACAGTAAGTACACAGCACAACATACCCAGAAAGGCATGCCTACGTGCCAGGTTAGATCATTTAAGGGTGCTAACCGCCACTACCGTACATTCATGGTAATAAAGCAAAGATGTTTAATTCCCTGTACATTATATAATTTAATTTTAATAATTATAAAAAAAAATTGTGTAAAATGAGTTGGAGTCAATTGCAAGCAGACCCCCTTTTTGGCTTCCTTGCTGACATTTCCAAGGTGCTGAGCAAATGGGCTTCATTCTGGGTTGCTTTCTGGACTTTGTACTTCATTTCTTTTAACTGCTTTCTAAAATTAAAAAATGTAAATAAAACTTATTTAACTAAAAATTAAAAAAACCAAGGCAATCAATGTGCCATGCTTTTTTAATTTTTTCTTACTTGGCACAAGTGAAAATTGGTAGTCAAGAGTGTGTTTAGCGAGGGGTGCTAACCCAAAATGTGTACACCGATTGTGAAAATCCACAATCTTTTGCTAAGATTGTGAGGGATTGTGGCAAGATTGTGAAGGGATTGGGGACGGCGTAGCGTGCCTGAAGGGGCGGGGGGGGGGCCGTCCCATCAAAAATTCTTGTGACAAAAAAAAAAGGTCATCATGTCTATAGTTTCCTTTGCCGCCCTCTTAATTTTACCGTCACGGGCCCTGCTACTTAATAATAACCCAGGGGTGACCAGCTAACCCCAAAAGGTGTACACCGATTGTGAAAATCCACAATCTTTTGCTAAGATTGTGTACAGATTGTGAGGGATTATGGTGAGATTGTGAGGGATTGTGGTAAGATTGTGACAGATTGTGGGTGATTGGAAGGGATTGTGAACAGATTGTGAGAAATGTGTACACCGATTGTGAGAGCTGTTCACCCCTCGGTGTTTAGTAAAAAACAGTCAAATCAGAATGTTCCAAAAAAAAATAGTGTTTCTTAATGACAAATTATGTCATTCAGGGACACAATGTTTGAATCCATCAGATCAAAAAATATTTTTTTAATCTCATTAGTTTGAATGACACTCTGTTTTTTTTACTTCAAGTCAAGGGGCTTTAGTAGTTTGTTTATTTAGACTCACCTGATTCCAAGCAGAGTGCACCAGAGTCAATTGCCAGTACCAAGCACTGTGGGAATTCTCCCCTTGCAATTACCAATTACTGAGAGTGTGTGGGCCTCATTTAAAGAACTTGGACCAAGCTTGTATGTTGTCATGTTATTATATTTTTTGTATAAACAGCCTTACAGTTTCCTTCTGTAATGATATCTTATGTCATGCTATGTCTCATGATATGCTATGTTTCTGTATAAACCCAGCTTAAGGGTTTCTGATGGCGGTGGCCAATACAATGTTTTTTGCTTCCCACTGGTGGGGTACTGTGGTAGGGCACGTAATAACTTTATCTTCTAACGTTCGCACAATTTTTAATTGAGATATTTGTTTATTTTGTTGTTGTGACACCGCCCAAGATGAAAGATAACATCTGTGACTCTTCTTTTTTTTTCGTATTACCTATTGGGCCAATTGTTAGAAGGCAAGTTAGCTAGAAATCAACATCATTTAGGCTTAAGTATTAAAAAATAGCTTGTCTAGAGGTAAACTGCTGAAACCAATGAGACGGCCGAGGCGGCCATGATGGTTTTCCAATTTATTTTTCTTTAAATTTATGGACTAAAAAATATTAATTTCCAGGGGATCCCGGGCCTAAATAAATTCTAGAAAGTGCTAAATTCAATAAAATATGACTAAGAATTGATTTATCAGGTATTTAGAGGATAATTGTAATAAAATAATTTCTAACCTAAAAACAAACACCGAAAAAAAACGTTTATTATTCTGAATTTTCGAGGCGCTTGCGTTTTGACGAGCCATCTTGACCTGTCAGAAAAGTTAACCTGGCAAACAATTTGACGATGAAAACCGCCTTTTTTGCGCGATTATATCACAGTAGTGTAGAACATAACAAGTTTTTCTTCAGCCATTTTAGTTAAGTCTCTGTCCATTACAGGAAATAGTTATTTTGCAATAGTTGCCATTGCTTCTTGTTTATTTCTAGACAAAATTACTTTTATGTTAACGTGCTATATTTTGGAGCTCTCATGGACACCTTGAGAGCTAAATAAAGATTGCCTAATCAGCAACGACAACACTTTAGAAGCTGCTTAGAAGTGAAACGGCATACAGCTGTAATAGCTATTTTACATTCAGTTTTGCTGTTAAAGTATTTTGGTAGCTGATTTTCAGCAATTTGTGTTACTTGGGAAGTGGTCTCACCTACGAGCGAACCTGACCAATTCTAGCTTTGTAAGGTTGGTGAGTGGGGCTCCAGTGATTTTCTCGTGTGAGATGATCCCTGTTGACTGATTGACGCTAGTAATTAACCGTCTTATCACCTATAAATTGGTATTATTCTGATATTGTATTGATTCTGTAGTACCAAATACTAGTTTTTATGCGTTCCTGTGTAATAAAAACGGAACTAGAGTTACCCCAGCGAAATAGGGGATCGGTGGTAATAAATAAAATATTTATTTCAACTTGGTCTTATTTATCACATAAAATCAGAAATAATCCTCTTTATTCTTTTACGGCCCTCGTAAAAGTAGAAAATCCTAATGGTAGATTTGTGGGATGTCAACCTATTGTCATTCCTTGATTAACCCCGGGGGGTGTCTTAGGGGCTGATCATGGCTAGATCGATGAACTAAGTAATTTTTATAGCCGATTGGGCTTTTGTCTATCAAGTAATTGCCCAAGTCTGTTTTGTCTATCAAGTAATTGCCCATTAGCAGTAATCTTTAACTTCAGAAGTTTTTTATGATTAGATCATTTTATAGTTAAAGATCACTGATGATTACCAGGAGAATTTTACAACTTTGTTAATTATCAAATACGAAGTAGTGATCTTTAGTTTCTAAATTTCTTTATGATTGGATCATTTTATAGTTAAAGATCACTTATTTTTACCAGGTAAATTTAATAACTGTGTTATAAAGTATTGACGAAGTAGTGATCTTTACCTTCCAAATTTTTGATGATTTATAATCTTGTAGTTAAGACCATTAATTTTTAACAGGATAATTTTACAACTTTGTTCGTTTTCAAATATCAATTATTTAAACTTTGGCTTCAGAAGTTCTGTATAAATAAACCACTTAATAGTTAAAGATCACTAATTTTTACCAGGTGAATTTTATAACCGTTTTAATTAACTAATACGTAGCAGTAATCTTTAACTTCAGAAGTTTTTTATGATTAGATCATTTTATAGTTAAAGATTACTCATGATTACCAGGAGAATTTTATAACATTGTTAATTATCAAATACGAAGTAGTGATCTTTAGTTTCTAACTTTTTTTATGATTGGATCATTTTATAGTTAAAGATCACTTAATTTTACCAGGTAAATTTTATAACTGTGTTATAAACTAACGACGAAGTAGTGATCTTTACCTTCCAAAGTTTTTGATGATTTATAATCTTGTAGTTAAAGACCATTAATTTTTACCAGGATAATTTTACAACTTTGTTCGTTTTCAAATATGAATTATTTAAGTTTAACTTCAGGAGTTTTGTATAATTAAACCACTTAATAGTTAAAGATCACTAATTTTTACCAGGTGAATTTTATAACCGTGTTAATTATCTAATACGTAACAGTAATCTTTAACTTCAGAAGTTTTTTATGATTAGATCATTTTATAGTTAAATATCATTCATGTTGGCCAGGAGAATTTTATAACTTTGTTAATTACCAAATACGAAGTGTTGATCTTTAGTTTCTATTAGCTCACACATATACTATACTATAGTAGTGTGAGCTATGGTGATCCTAATTTTTTCGAGAAAAAAAGTTGCTCCGATTTCAAATATTTTTATATATCTTTGCGTTTCAGATGATTTTGAAACTTTTTTGTCGCGCCGTCTGTCTGTGTGTCTGTCTGTCTGTCTGTCTGTCTGTCTGTCTGTCTGTCTGTCTGTCTGTCTGTCTGTCTGTCTGTCTGTCTGTCTGTCTGTCTGTCTGTCTGTCTGTCTGTCTGTCTGTCTGTCTGTCTGTCTGTCTGTCTGTCTGTCTGTCTGTCTGTCTGTCTGTCTGTCTGTCTGTCTGTCTGTCTGTCTGTCTGTCTGTCTGTCTGTCTGTCTGTCTGTCTGTCTGTCTGTCTGTCTGTCTGTCTGTCTGTCTGTCTGTCTGTCTGTCTGTCTGTCTGTCTGTCTGTCTGTCTGTCTGTCTGTCTGTCTGTCTGTCTGTCTGTCTGTCTGTCTGTCTGTCTGTCTGTCTGTCTGTCTGTCTGTCTGTCTGTCTGTCTGTCTGTCTGTCTGTCTGTCTGTCTGTCTGTCTGTCTGTCTGTCTGTCTGTCTGTCTGTCTGTCTGTCTGTCTGTCTGTCTGTCTGTCTGTCTGTCTGTCTGTCTGTCTGTCTGTCTGTCTGTCTGTCTGTCTGTCTGTCTGTCTGTCTGTCTGTCTGTCTGTCTGTCTGTCTGTCTGTCTGTCTGTCTGTCTGTCTGTCTGTCTGTCTGTCTGTCTGTCTGTCTGTCTGTCTGTCTGTCTGTCTGTCTGTCTGTCTGTCTGTCTGTCTGTCTGTCTGTCTGTCTGTCTGTCTGTCTGTCTGTCTGTCTGTCTGTCTGTCTGTCTGTCTGTCTGTCTGTCTGTCTGTCTGTCTGTCTGTCTGTCTGTCTGTCTGTCTGTCTGTCTGTCTGTCTGTCTGTCTGTCTGTCTGTCTGTCTGTCTGTCTGTCTGTCTGTCTGTCTGTCTGTCTGTCTGTCTGTCTGTCTGTCTGTCTGTCTGTCTGTCTGTCTGTCTGTCTGTCTGTCTGTCTGTCTGTCTGTCTGTCTGTCTGTCTGTCTGTCTGTCTGTCTGTCTGTCTGTCTGTCTGTCTGTCTGTCTGTCTGTCTGTCTGTCTGTCTGTCTGTCTGTCTGTCTGTCTGTCTGTCTGTCTGTCTGTCTGTCTGTCTGTCTGTCTGTCTGTCTGTCTGTCTGTCTGTCTGTCTGTCTGTCTGTCTGTCTGTCTGTCTGTCTGTCTGTCTGTCTGTCTGTCTGTCTGTCTGTCTGTCTGTCTGTCTGTCTGTCTGTCTGTCTGTCTGTCTGTCTGTCTGTCTGTCTGTCTGTCTGTCTGTCTGTCTGTCTGTCTGTCTGTCTGTCTGTCTGTCTGTCTGTCTGTCTGTCTGTCTGTCTGTCTGTCTGTCTGTCTGTCTGTCTGTCTGTCTGTCTGTCTGTCTGTCTGTCTGTCTGTCTGTCTGTCTGTCTGTCTGTCTGTCTGTCTGTCTGTCTGTCTGTCTGTCTGTCTGTCTGTCTGTCTGTCTGTCTGTCTGTCTGTCTGTCTGTCTGTCTGTCTGTCTGTCTGTCTGTCTGTCTGTCTGTCTGTCTGTCTGTCTGTCTGTCTGTCTGTCTGTCTGTCTGTCTGTCTGTCTGTCTGTCTGTCTGTCTGTCTGTCTGTCTGTCTGTCTGTCTGTCTGTCTGTCTGTCTGTCTGTCTGTCTGTCTGTCTGTCTGTCTGTCTGTCTGTCTGTCTGTCTGTCTGTCTGTCTGTCTGTCTGTCTGTCTGTCTGTCTGTCTGTCTGTCTGTCTGTCTGTCTGTCTGTCTGTCTGTCTGTCTGTCTGTCTGTCTGTCTGTCTGTCTGTCTGTCTGTCTGTCTGTCTGTCTGTCTGTCTGTCTGTCTGTCTGTCTGTCTGTCTGTCTGTCTGTCTGTCTGTCTGTCTGTCTGTCTGTCTGTCTGTCTGTCTGTCTGTCTGTCTGTCTGTCTGTCTGTCTGTCTGTCTGTCTGTCTGTCTGTCTGTCTGTCTGTCTGTCTGTCTGTCTGTCTGTCTGTCTGTCTGTCTGTCTGTCTGTCTGTCTGTCTGTCTGTCTGTCTGTCTGTCTGTCTGTCTGTCTGTCTGTCTGTCTGTCTGTCTGTCTGTCTGTCTGTCTGTCTGTCTGTCTGTCTGTCTGTCTGTCTGTCTGTCTGTCTGTCTGTCTGTCTGTCTGTCTGTCTGTCTGTCTGTCTGTCTGTCTGTCTGTCTGTCTGTCTGTCTGTCTGTCTGTCTGTCTGTCTGTCTGTCTGTCTGTCTGTCTGTCTGTCTGTCTGTCTGTCTGTCTGTCTGTCTGTCTGTCTGTCTGTCTGTCTGTCTGTCTGTCTGTCTGTCTGTCTGTCTGTCTGTCTGTCTGTCTGTCTGTCTGTCTGTCTGTCTGTCTGTCTGTCTGTCTGTCTGTCTGTCTGTCTGTCTGTCTGTCTGTCTGTCTGTCTGTCTGTCTGTCTGTCTGTCTGTCTGTCTGTCTGTCTGTCTGTCTGTCTGTCTGTCTGTCTGTCTGTCTGTCTGTCTGTCTGTCTGTCTGTTCGGTTCGGTTCGGTTCGGTTCGGTTCGGTTCGGTTCGGTTCGGTTCGGTTCGGTTCGGTTCGGTTCGGTTCGGTTGAAATTTGGTACCTAAGCTGGGTCTTGGGTCGAGATGGTCCCATTTAAAAATGAACAAAATCCACCGAACACAAGCCAAATAAAAGGGTGGGGAAAATTTCAAAAATTAGAGTTTACGTGAAAATATGGCGAAACGAAAGGTAATTAAGTCCGGAGTTAAACAAAATACATTTTAGTTTTTGTTTTTTTAAGGTCTGTCTGTCTGTCTGTTTGTCTGTCTGTAACGAGCTTTTTTTTTTACTTTTAAGGATAAAAAGTGACAGTTTTATCGCTAAAATAAGGATTAAAGAGGGCCCTGTTCTAGTAAAATATACCAAGGGATAAAAGTGATACTTTTTATTTCAAGGTAAAAAGTTTTTAGTACGAGCGTAGCGAAAGCTACAATTTGTTAAAAGATAAAAATACTCTTTTATAACGAGGTTTATACGTTAATTTTACACTTTCAGATGGATCTTTTTTTAACTTATTATTTGATTTATTAATATAGATAAATTATTTTTTGTTCTGTTTGGTATAATATATATATATATATATATATATATATATATATATATATATATATATATATATATATATATATATATATATATATATATATATATATATATATATATATATATATATATATATATATATATATATATATATATATATATATATATAGAAAAATGTCTCGGGGTGGGCCTGAGACAGTTTTATGTTTGTATTCATGAAATATGTGGAAAATATCTAGAAAAATCTTAGCTTCGGGGGGTGCCCGGGCCTCCCCTTATTTATGCCACTGAAAGCTTTTGTCAAGTCGTTTTAAAAATGGCGAAAGTCACACAGAAAAAAAGTGTGTAAAAATTTAATATCGGTTCTATCAAGTTTTTTTTAGGGGGGTTTAGGTGTTTTCAATTTTTCAGGGGGACGATTAGTAATTGGGAGAGGGAAAACTTGGCCTTTCCGTTTCTGTAGGGTCGACAACATAATATAATATTTTGTAAAAACTCAAACTCAAACTCAAAACATTTATTGCCGACAAAATCAAAACAATGTTTGACGAAGCAACGTCAAAAATTTGTACAAAATAGTTGGAACAATATGTTATTTCATTTTTAAATTAGTAAGTAAAATACTTAAATAAATACATATAAACATTTTTGGTAAAGATAGTTTTTTGTAGCGTTTTTAAATTTTATTTCATTCTCAATTGATTTGATCTCTGTTGGTAAACTGTTGTAGGCTTTTATAGCTTTATAAAATGGTCCCTTTTCAAAAAATGTTGATCTATGCATAGGAATAGCGAGCTCAGCTCTGGGTCTGGTTTCGACAGTCATATTACTGCCGTATCTGTCACTATTTGTTGGAAAAAGGGCTTTGTGTTTTTTAACAAAAATAACAAGTTGTAGGAAATATATAGATGGCACTGTCAGTATTCTTAGTCTGGTGAAGTGCTGAGCACATGAAGTGCCTGGTTTAAGTTTTAGTAAACACCTTATGATTCTTTTTTGCGTTCGGAAAACATCCATTGCAAAAGAGGAGGACCCCCAAAAAATAATACCATATGA
Organism: Aspidapion aeneum; assembly: GCA_963576565.1. NCBI lineage: Eukaryota > Metazoa > Arthropoda > Insecta > Coleoptera > Brentidae > Aspidapion > Aspidapion aeneum. Next base: position 36,301,521 of record OY755048.1, read on the forward strand.
CAGTACACTATGTATACTCGCATAATAGTATGTTTTAAGACTGTCAAATGAAACCAGATCTCTAAGGCGTCTTATAACAGCACAAGAGCTATTAAGTTTGTTTTTTAATTTATTTGTTTGTTGTTCCCAACGGAGACATGAATCTATTGTGATTCCTAAGAAATCTGTAAATTCTAAAACTGGTATAGACTTTCCATTGAACTGAACATATAAAGATTCATCAGTTTTGATTTGTTTGCGAAAAGTTAAACATTGCCGCCGTACATAGTATTTTAGGAAATATTTTGAAGCTTATTCGACCACTTATACCTCGACTAACAGCTCGGGTTAATTTTTTTTATTTTGGATCACTAAGTAATTCATTTTAAACATTCCTGACTACAAAGGAATACATCCATTGCACTGTGGGAATTTATCGCAACTTTTTGTGCTTCTTCCCCACTGTGCAACGGTAACACATATGCCGTATTCCATTGGGGAAATGAGTGCAGCACTAGTGCACAACTGGCTCAGTGTTTGCATTCCATTGCCATGCACTTTTTCAGTTTTCGTATTCCATTGAGGAACTTATGAATTATGTTGCACTGAGTGCGGCTTTTTTTGACACCGGCTCTGAGGGCTCGTGCCGCACCGAAAACTTTTTCCCGCCATTAATTTTAAACGCTTATTATTGTCGTGGGACGTAAAAATGAGTGAAAATAAAGTTGTTAGCGATTTTTTATGATTTTCTTCGCTGCTAAGTAGTAGCAGCGATGAAGATGAAGAAGAACAGTTCTGTGCAATAAAAACAATGAGAACGGAAACCCCAAAAATAAAAAACTTTATTGAAAATGTGGTTTACCGATTTAACAACAAACAGGTAAGTAGATTTGTATGGATCTGGTTGACTGGGGCCCTGGGACTAATTTTCCGATAGTTGGGGTTTTCTGGCAGCTATGATTATAAGTAAAAATAAATGTATTTTTTAGTTCAAGAAACACTTTCGGCTCGAGATGAGCACTGCAGAATTCCTCATAAATAAATTCAAGTTGCCTCAATTTTGTCCAAAAAAAGAACAAAGAGGACGATACCCCATTAGCGCTAAGGCACATGTCTTGCTATTTTTGTGGTATGTTAAAACACCCTTACGCTTAGCTGTTAGGTTAGGTTATGTTCTTGTTGAATGGAAACTTGTTCAAAAATATTTTCTTCAAAAACTTATTTGAACAATTTTCCTTATGAAAAAAAAATGACTTTCAAAGAAAATGTTTTTGAACAAAAAAATTTTAATAAAATGTTTTCAAACAATTTTTTGTTTGAAGGAAATGTTTTTAAATAATTTTCCTTTTCAAGAAAATATTATTGAAGTATTAATATTACTTTCGAACAAATGGATTCTGAACAACATGTTTTTGACCAAATTCTGCAAGGCAGGAAAGTTAGGTTTAGTTGAAAGAAACTTGTGAAATATTATATATGTATACAAGGTGTTTCGAATACTTAGGTTCAAATTTTGGGAGCATAAAGTACACTTCTGGTTAGGGTTTTTTGAAAAACAAGCGCGAAATATAGATAACTACTCTATCTGTTGGTATACGAGCACAAGCCTGCATTCAACAAGGAGATGGGCATTTTTAAAATATTCTTATTAACTTTTTTTAAATAAAATCATTATTTATTTATTTGACGAATTTTATTTATCTTAGGATAATATTTATCGGCGTGTAACTTTGAAACAAATAAAAATGGATATCGTCGTTGGCCTGATAAAACTACAGGTTGTGTGACATTTTTTTCAAAAATGAGATTTTTGCATAATCAATTTGCCCTATTCATAATGGATATACTATAAAAAATTATTTGCAAGAAAATGTTATATTAACGTTGCTTAAAGCAAGAATAAAAAAGAAGTTCTTCAGCTCATAATGGCATACCACACTAAGGTCACTATATCACGATGTTAGGAACTTCGTGATATAGTGACCTTATACCACACGAGTGCGATTTTTCATTTTCCGCGTGTTCCATTGAAACTGCACTCGGTGCAAATTTTTGACAGCACCGTTTCAGTGTCAGTGCACCACCAGTGCTGCACTCATTTTCCCAATGGAATACGGCAATACTCAAAGCTCAATGTTACTACCAAACAACAGTAATTTTTTTTTAAAAATCAATGTTTAAATCGCAGTAGTTTCAGTGAATTTCCATAGATGAAGCCACTGCTTATAATGACCTACTATGCCTAAAATAGGACGGAAACCATTAGCTGTTCTTTTTTGTTGGTCGGCCTACTAAATTGTAAACCGAGATGTTATTTTCTGTTGGTCATTTTGGCTTATTTACCAACCAAAATAATCATCCCTAACCCTACTTTTTTTTTAAGTAAATTTTCTTGTGTCTTAGTATCTTGCAGTTTGGAGCAATGGGCCCTTCGTAGAGTGAAACTGGAAGAAGTAGATTTGGAAAGCAAAGTGGAGGATTTAAGGAGCCTAGTTTTGAAGACGCTTGGAGAGGAGGCTCAGAGATTGGGTAAGTCTTTCGACAAATTGCACAAAGCTTGATTTAGAACTGAATTCGCATTTGTAGTTGACGTTCATACCCAAGGACTGTTCTGTGTACAGACCTTGGTTCATACCCAATGTCATATCTGTGAAGTTAGCTCCTAGTTGCCAGCAACTAGGTGCCAGCAACTAGAATTTGACAGTCGACCAGATAAATACTGGTTTTTCATGAAAAAATTATGTTTAGTGGTAAAAAATCACAAAAGACTTGATATTTTCTTTAGTTTTCTAATTTTCATTATCTCCTAATCATCATCTTAGCAAAAATACATTATATTAAAAGGAAAATAAGGGGCATGCCCATTCCCTATGTCATCTCAATGGAATAAAAAATGCAAAGACAATTTTTTTTCACCAAAAACTTTTATCAAATCAAAAAAGGAGTCTCTAGGCTACAATTTAATCCTAATATGATACCTCGACCCCCCTTGATAGTCTAGCAGAATAAGCCAAAACACGCAATTTGTGGTATAAACGAAAAAAAATCACAAAATATTAAAGAAAATTTTGTTTCACCAAAAAATTTTATCAAATCAAAACAGGAGTCTCTAGGCTAAAATTTAATCCTAATATGATCCCTTAACCCACCTTGACAGTCTAGCAAAATAAGCCAAAACCCGCGATTTGAAGTATAAACGAAAAAAAAACACAAAATATTGAAGACAATTTTGTTTCACCAAAAACTTTTATCAAATCAAAAAAGGAGTCTCTAAGCTACAATTTAATCCTAATGTAAGACTATCAAGGGGGGTTGAGGGATCATATTAGGAATAAATTGTAGCTTAGAGACTCCTTTTTTGATTTGATAAAAGTTTTTGGTGAAACAAAATTGTCTTTGCATTTTTTTTCTGTTGAGATGACATAGGGAATGGGCATGCCCCTTATTTTCCTTTTAACCCAAATATTGCCACTGTCCTTTTCAAAGAACAGTCAAGCTTTCAAAGCTAGTTTCAGTATTGTTGGGTATATTTGTGAGATGTCACCAGCTTTAGGAGCTGCAATTTAAAAAAAAATCTGAAACTAAAATTTATGTTTGCGTATTTTTCTAAAGTAAAGTAGTGGGATTCTTTTTTTAACAAAAAAAGAAAAAAATTATCAAATTTCAAAAATAAAATTTTGTTGGCTTTATCTGGGTTAATATAATGTATTTTTGCTAAGATGATGATTAGGAGATAATGAAAATTAGAAAATTGAAGAAAATTTCAAGTCTTTTGTGATTTTTTACCACTAAACATAATTTTTTCATGAAAAACCAGTATTTGTCTGGTCGACTGTAAAATTCTAGTTGCTGGCAACTAGCTTCCTGGGGGTCCCAATGTCTTGATGTGTAAAACTGAAGGTCGGTTCAGCAGCTTAAATTACATTAGATTAAATTAAATTAACTTACCCTAAGCCAAATTAGACTAGCTTAAGAGGACATTTTCTCGATTTTTACAATTTTTCTGAAGTTTTTCACTTGTATTTTCTGTAAACATCTTATTTTATGCGTGTAGGAACCTTCCTAGGTAAAAAAACAACACTTTTTTTTACTAAAAAATCTCTCAGGTTAGTTTAATTTAGTTTAGGGTGAGTTAATATAAATTAATTTAATTTAGTCTAATGTTATATATGAGGTTGAACTGACCTTGACATAAGTGTATTTATTTTATTTTATGTTTTTATTTAGACCTGACCTTTTGTGGAGTGATACTTGAAGATAGCTCCCCCCTTTCTACCTATGGAATTACCTCAGGAGTCACTCTACACTGCATTGACAAGATTGATAACTCTCAAACTACTTCACCAGAGAAAATTACAGAGGCTAAAGTTCAGGATCTTCTATGCAGTTTTAGAAACTTTAGGGCATCACCTGGGTTTACAACAACACTGCATGTAAGACTTTTTAATAAATTTTTGAAAGTGACTGACCATCCCGTTTTTGCCAGGACAAATATGTTGATTTCTAATTTTCAACCACTTTTTTTTGTCCTGTGTGTAGATTATGTTTTCTAAGTAGTTATGTTGATAAATCCATATTAATAATTAGGTGTACTGGTGCATGTTAGCTCCCGCTAAATTTCGCGGTTGTTTATATATGTTATATGAAAATATCCTGCCAACACTTAGAAGAAACCAGAACCTTCTATGAAACCCGAGAACCTTCCAGATAAGAAGCTTATTCTGCTGACTTGCGTTTCCCATGAAATAAACAACACGTGCATTCAAGCCGAATCAACACTTTATTTCTCAGAACCTTTCAAGATAAGAAGACCATTCTGCTGACTTGCGTCTCTCACGGAATAAACAACACGTGCATTCCTGCCGAATTGCACTTTAGTTTAAGTCTAGAATATTAAGGAATTATTCCATTGCTTAATCAGCACATTTTCTTTATATAAACTCAAATCATTGTAATGTTAAGTCATTCTCTTTAGAATCGTTCTTAAGTACACGTTCAATTATAACGTTTAAGTCCTATATTGTATTTAATCAAAATAAAGTTTTTTAAAAAGTTAAAAGTAAACTTTAAAGTATAACATTTGGCGCAGTCGTACGGATAGTTTAACACACGCGAAAACACGAGTATTCTAATTCGCGAGTGGTGAAGCTCCAGCTCTTTAAGCTATCAAGAATCTACAGCAACCAAGAAGTTACACAGCAACCAAGTAGTTACATAGCAACTAAGAAGTTACATAAGCAACCAAGAAGCTAGACAGCAACGAACCAAGCGTCCTCGCAACCAACGGATACGGAAGGAACACCCAGTGAAGCCCCTGGTAGCCGAACACGTGGAGACAAATGGTCCAGCTAAAGCTTTTGTGAGTAAGACAATTGAATCATCACGTTTTATTTTTTTTCAAATAAGTTGATATTTTGAAAAATCTGTTCGATTTTCTAAGCCTGACTTTTACAATTTTGAATTTTTAAGAAAAAATTTTTTTTTCAATTTAAAAGAAGTCAAAAATAAAATTTAGTTTTAAGAAACAAAATCTAAAAATTTAATTTAAGTTTTAAAATACGAGAAATCAAAAACCATCAAAAATGACTGAACCTCGTAATAACCAACCAGCAAACGTACCAGCAAACCAACCTATAGTTGAGGTTGAACCTTATCGTTTATCGGAAATTTTCTCAATAATCCCTGAATACGATGGTGATCAAATATTTTTAGGAACTTTTATCAATGCTTGCGATTGTGCTTATAACATGGCCGTCGGAGATCAACGCGATTTATTGGTCATACACATTAAAAATAAATTAAAAGGAAAAGCCGCACAATTGGTAAACTCTCGAAATCCTCTTTCTTGGATTCAAATTAAACAATTATTAACAACATATTATGGAGATACGCGAGACCTTTCTTCATTAATTCAAGATCTACAAAGACTCAAACAACAAACAAACGAATCACCTTTAATGTTTTTCAATAGATTACAAGTCATGAATTCAAAAATGCACGCTTGTATTCAAAAATCAAATTTAAATATGCTTCAAAAAGATGCACAAATCCAAATTATAGATTCTATGGCATTAAATACGCTTTTAACAGGATTAGAATCGCGCATAGGTCATATTGTCCGTGCTAGCAATCCAAAAGATTTACTTGAAGCACAAGTAAGAATAAGACGCGAACTACAACTTTCATATTTTGAAACACAAAAAACTCCAAACCGACCCAATTTTTCAAATAATCCCATACAAAATAGACAAAATAATTTTCAATCGCGAAGAACAGCTTCTCAACCACAAAAATGTTTTAAATGTAATCGTTTAGGTCATCACGGAAGTGAATGCCGTACTTTTGTACAGAGACCCACGGTCTACACAAATCAAAATCAACAATTTAACCAAAATTTTCAAAGACCCAATTTTGCCCAAAATCAAAATCAACAATCTAACCAAAATTTTCAAAGACCCAATTTTGCCCAAAATCAACCAAGCACCTCTAGAAATTTTGTACCCCAAAACCAACAAAATAATTTTAGACCATCAGTAATTCAAAGAAATCCAAATTACAATTCCCCACAACATAGAGCACATGTAGTGAACTATTCTGATGAATAGTTTAATAATTTTGACAACTACAATCCCTATGATCCCAATTTTGAAAATTTTAACAATTTTGACAATTACGATCCTTTTGATCCAAATTTTGAAAATTTTCAGTATGAAAATCAGTTTCATTACGAAAATGAAATCTCACAAGAATTTTCGAATAATCTTGATGAACAATATGTAAATGACATAAGTCAATATAATTTTAATCAACCCAGAATATATCAAAATTTTGAAAATCAAAATCAAATTTTGCCACTAGAAACCCAAAATTTTCAAATTACTTCCAATCAAAACCATCCACCCCAATCGATTCAAGAAACAGATACCCAATTAGAACAAACTACTACGGAAATCCAACACATGTCAATCAATCAAATCTCAGAACAAACATTCGTGTAAATACCAATCTACATAACTTAAACTCAAAAAATCTTTTTTATATTAATGACGCAACAAATAAATTTAAACTTTTAATTGACACCGGCGCAGGAATTTCAGTATTTAAAGAAAAAACAGTCGAAAATTATAATAATCGATTTGCAGAAAATGTAATAGTACAAGGAATAACCGATGAAAAAATTCCAATCACTCAATCAGTTTTAATCCCTTTCGCTAAAGACAATCCACTAAAAGTCTATATTTGTAATTTAGACATAGAATTTGACGGAATATTAGGACTCGATTTTCTTGAACATTACCAGTGCGTAATTGATTTAAATTCAAAACAGCTATGCACCAATTTTAAAATAATACCTTTAATTCAAGTAACAGAAAAAACTTTCGAACAAAATCCCGAAATTATTCAAAATCAAATAATAAATCAAAACATACCACCAATACCTAAACCAAGATTAATTCAAAATCAAAAAACGCCACCAATACCAAAACCGCGAATAAATATAAATCAAAATAATTTTCAAAATCAAATATCTCTAGAACCGCGAACCGAACAAGTTTTCAAATTAAAATGTAATTTAAAAAACACAGATGCAATTTTAATTGGTCAAGAAATAGAAAAAGTAAGATTACCAAACGCCCTAGTCCACATTAACGAAAATGGTGAATTTTATACATCAGTAATAAATCCCAATGCTATTCCTAAAACAATAAATTTCAACAACTTGTCTTTCGAACCCATACCAAGTGTTCACGATATTTTAAATTTTAATACCAATGAAGACGAACTCATTGATAGAATCGACCTTATTAAAAATCAATTAAGATTAGAACATTTAAATTACGAAGAAAAAGAATTAATTTCAAATCTTTGTTTTGAATTTTCTGATATTTTCTATATCGAAGGAGATCAATTAACCTTCACTAATGAAATCAAACATACACTTGAAACCAACAATGCTCATCCAATTTTTACTAAATCATATCGGTACCCTCAAATACACAAAGAGGAAGTAAAAACACAAATTAATAAAATGCTCGATCAAAAAAATAATCCGACCATCAATTTCCCCGTGGTCATCACCTGTTTGGGTAGTCCCAATAAAACTTGACGCCTCTAACAAACAAAAATGGAGAGTAGTAATCGATTATAGAAAACTAAATGAAGTAACAGTTGACGATAAATATCCACTTCCAAATATTTCAGATTTATTAGATCAGTTAGGTAAATGTCAATATTTTACAACACTTGATTTAGCATCCGGTTTTCACCAAATTGAAATTGATCAAAAAGATATTCAAAAAACAGCCTTTTCTGTCGAAAATGGACACTACGAATTTGTTCGTATGCCATTTGGTTTAAAAAATGCACCCTCCACATTTCAACGTGTGATGGATAATATTTTATTAGGCATTCTAAATGAACGTTGTTTAGTTTATATGAACGACATTATTGTTTATTCACCAACAATTCATGAACACATTTCACGTCTTTCCGAAGTTTTCCAAAGATTACGAAAATCAAATTTAAAAATTCAACCTGACAAATGCGAGTTTTTACGAAAAGAAGTAGCATACCTCGGACATTTAATTACCGAAAATGGAGTAAAACCAAACCCTGATAAAGTAAAATGTATACAAAACTTTCCAGAATTAAAAAATCCTCGTGACGTAAAATCATTTCTCGGACTTGCCGGATATTATCGAAGATTCATACCGAACTTCGCAAAAATCTCAAAACCCTTAACAAAACTTCTTCAAAAAGATACAAAATTTATTTTTTCTAAAGAATGTCAAGAAGCTTTTGAAACACTCAAAAATGCATTAATTTCTGATCCAATGTTAATCTATCCAAATTTTGAAGAACCTTTCATTTTAACTACAGACGCGAGCGCATTTGCGATAGGAGCCGTACTTTCACAAGGTCCAATTGGTAAAGACCTTCCGATAGCTTTTGCATCGAGAACCCTTTGTAGTGCAGAAACTAAATACTCCACTATTGAAAGAGAACTATTAGCAATAGTATGGTCCGTAAAACACTTTCGACCTTACCTTTTTGGTAGAAAATTCACTATAGTCACCGATCACAGACCTCTAACCTGGCTACTTTCAATTAAAGACCCCGGTAGCAGATTAGCACGTTGGCGATTAAAATTAGAAGAATATAGTTTTAAAATCATTCATAAACCCGGTAAAATCAATAAAAATGCAGACGCTTTATCGCGAATAAAAATCAATCATTTCAAAGACTGTATAGACTTTAAATCAAACATTAAAATTTTTGCAAACAACGAAAATAACGATCAAGAACCAATTTTTAACGAAGAAGATGATCAAAAAATAACAGATGAATTTAACAGATTTGTTGAACTTTACAAGACGCGATCCCTAATTGATTATTCTAAAATCGAAACCTCGAATGATCAATTATTAGATAAATCAAATAAATTAATAGTAACCTTTTTCCGACAAAATAAAATGGAAGATTTACATTTCAAAATCATTGACGATATTTTCGAAGAAGAATTCCACCTTGAAGAATTAAAAATTAATATTGTTTCTAGCAAAACAGTTAAAGAACGTAAATATTTTATTATAGCCCTACCATTCGATAATGATGATTGTTCACAACACTTATTTTATTGCCTTTTTAAAGACCAAAATGAATTTGAAATTAACAAAACATACTGCATCGAAAACAATCTAGATTTACCAACTTTAGAGATGCTATCTTACATCTTTTCTGATAAAGACATAAAATTAAAAATTTGCCAAAATATAATAACAACCCCCGACGAAGATGAAATCCCAATAATTTTAGAAAATTATCACTTAGGAAAAAGCAACCTACACCGTGGAATAAATGAAACAGTTAGACGCATTAGAGAAAAATATAATTGGCGTGGTTTAACAAAAAACGTAGAAGATTTCATAAAAAAATGTGAAACTTGTCAAAAAGTAAAAATTGTTCGTAAAAATCTAAGCAGACCCTTCGTTGTAACAGAAACACCACGTACCCCTTTTGAACGAATCAATATCGATATTTTCGAATACCCAACCAGAAATTACGCGTTAACAGTACGGGATGAATTAACAAAATTTACACAAGCTTACGCAATGAGTGATAAAAAAGCAAGTACAGTAGTTAGTACTATTTTACTATTTTTCCAACATTTCGGTGTACCCTTACGAATACATTGCGATTATGGCAAAGAATTTGATAATACCCTTTTAAAAGATTTATGTACCCTATACGATGTTAAGTTAACATTTTCTAGCGTAGCACATCCACAGTCAAACGGTTCACTAGAACGATTTCACGCAACCCTTTGCGAAATGATTAGAATCAATAAACAAGAAAACCCTGAAGATCATTGTTTTAGCGTTCTTCCATACGCAGTAATTTGCTATAATAATACAAAAAACAAAACACACGGATTTACCCCTTACGAACTCGTTTTCGGACATACATCAAGTAGACCCCCCGAAAAACTTTATAATCAAGAACAATTGATATCTAAATATGTACGCGATTTAAATAATAGAATGGACTATTTTTACAAATTAGCTAGAAATAGAACTGATCAATTGAAACAAAAATCGAAAGAACGATTTGACGAACACGTACGAAAGAATCTCCCTGAATTTAATGTAGGAGACAAAGTTTGGCTTAAAGAATCACAAATCAAATCAAAATCAGAAAATTTATTTAATGGTCCTTTTGAAATTTTAGAAATACATCGTAATTCTGCAACACTTAAAAATCCACAAACAAATCAATTAACCAAAGTTAATTTTGATAGGTTAAAACCGTGCTTTGAATAAAATAAAAATCTTTTATTTTAGATTAATGGGAATAATCTCAATCGTTTCCAGTCAATATTCAATATTACCAATAAATAATACACTAGGACTATTTTATCATGAAGAATCCCTTATCAGAATTTCTAAAAATGAATGGACACTTGTTGTTTACAAAGATCTTTTACCCTTTAAGAAAGCAATTGAGCATAACGACAAAATTTTAGATACCTTTATGGATCATTTTTCAATCAATAATAATCAAGTTGCAAATTTCAAATCGCAAATTAAAACGCATGTTAGCCTTTTAAAACAAATTTCTAATTACGTTAATATTAAATACGAAGAACTTATCTCGGATACAAAAGAAAAATCATATAGGCAAAAACGTGGAATATTTAATGGCATCGGAACTATTTGGAAATCTATTACAGGAAATTTAGATGCATCAGACGGAGAATACTTTAATGATTGTATTAATAAAGTATCGACTGATGAGAAAAATATTGAAAGATTATTGCAAAAACAAATTTCAGTAACAACCTCTGTTATTAAAAGTTTTAATACGACTTTACAAAAATTACAAATTGATGAAGAAACGTTTAATCATGATATTAAATTAATTCAATATTTAGTCACTTCGATTTCTGATAACGCTGCCTATGCAGAAGCACAAATAAAAGCATTAGATTTATGCGAATCGCTTATGGAAAGTTACACCTTTATTAAAGATTCATTAAATGACGCGTTAAACGCAGTAACTTTTGCACGTTTAAAAATATTGCATGGTTCAATAATAAAACCATCGGATTTGGTAGATTCATTGAAAAAGATTTCTCATTCATTACAAAAAAATAATTTGCCTTTACCAATATCAATCTCAACGGTAGCCCAATACATTAATTTAATTGAACTTAGTGCTTTTCAAACTGAATCAAAAATAGTATTTGTTCTTAAAATACCTCTTATAGACCCTTCGACTTATACTTTATACAGACTTTACCCAATACCAATATTAGATAATCGAACAGGTCTTCACCATACTATATCAACAATTAATAAATTTATTGCGCGTGACGATGATTCAATGTTTTTCGTCACCTTCCACCACGTGGACCACTGCAAGATCATCGAAAGAAGAACGAAGCTCTGTTCCAAAGTACTTCCGTATCCCATCGACAGTGATGCTATTTGTGAAGCTCAACTATTGAAGCAACAAACTCAGCTGCCGAAAACATGTCAAACAACCATTTTCTATGCACAAGGCTACAATGTTCCACCACTTGAAGAAAATCAATGGCTAGTTACTATGTCAGAACCAGTACCTACCAATATCAAATGCAAGAATCAAGAAATCATTACGAAATTAATTGAAACCAATAGTATAGTTCGTTTCAAATCAACATGCAATGCTTTTATTGGAAGTACGAGGATTCATTCTGAAACCATACTTCAAGAAAGTACCTTCGAAGAAATAAATTCACCAATAATCAATATTCCATATACTTGTTGTAAAGATATGCCTGCAATCCCCAAAATTCAAGGTCTAAAACCATTAAAGTTAAGCAAAATAAACGTCGAAGATCTGAATATTGCACAACATAATCTTAACCAATATTCAGAAGAATTAGATAAAATGATCAATCAACCATTCATTCAAAAACACATTGATTGGTTTACTATCATTACAATAACATTGATAGTACTACTAGTAATTCTTTACATTATTAACAAATGTCGAAGACGCCGAAGAACAAGAAATGGTAATAATACCAATAACGATAATGATAATGGTAATGACTTTCCACCATTTCCAAAACCTAATCTACAAAGAATTAGGAATTTATCGAATATCTTACCAAGAAGAAGACCAAGCATACACATCGAAGATCAAATCGAAGAAGAAATCGAACCCAATGCAAAATTAATGATCAATCAATCATCTTAATAAAAGTTGCCGTATAACGCCAACTTTTTCAAAAAGAGGGGAGCTGTTATATGAAAATATCCTGCCAACACTTAGAAGAAACCAGAACCTTCTATGAAACCCGAGAACCTTCCAGATAAGAAGCTTATTCTGCTGACTTGCGTTTCCCATGAAATAAACAACACGTGCATTCAAGCCGAATCAACACTTTATTTCTCAGAACCTTTCAAGATAAGAAGACCATTCTGCTGACTTGCGTCTCTCACGGAATAAACAACACGTGCATTCCTGCCGAATTGCACTTTAGTTTAAGTCTAGAATATTAAGGAATTATTCCATTGCTTAATCAGCACATTTTCTTTATATAAACTCAAATCATTGTAATGTTAAGTCATTCTCTTTAGAATCGTTCTTAAGTACACGTTCAATTATAACGTTTAAGTCCTATATTGTATTTAATCAAAATAAAGTTTTTTAAAAAGTTAAAAGTAAACTTTAAAGTATAACATATATATTTTTAAAAACACACAACTGTATGAAGGACAAAGCGCATTCCGCGTATTTGGACATGCGCACCAACAACCAGTGAGATCATTGTCCATCGCCTAGAGAAAAAGGCGTGTTAATTTCGTTCTCCAACAATTTCAAATATCTACACCTGAAAGTGCTCGATTTTTGTGTACTGAAGCATAGAACTAGAAACTTCAACCCTTCAGCTACGTGGTGACATCATTAGATCCATCAGGGGTCCCTAGGAAGTGGAGAATTTGGCTGCAAAAGGGGTGAGTGCATTTGTCTGATTACCGTTGTGTGTCACAATATTTTTTCCTATGGACGTTTAGGTTATTTCGTAATTTCATATCAATATTTATGTTTGTTCGCGCTATCATTAATTAAAATATTTACAGTCCACTGCATTTAGCGTTTTTTTCTATCCGTGGACTAACAAAAAGTGTTCCTTCCGAGCCGAATTATTTTAAATAATAAATCCATACGACGGTATTAATAATTATTTTCACGCAAAGCCAAACAAGGCGGCCGTGAATTTTCACATCGTAGTGAACGAGAGAAAGTCGTGTTCGCACCGAAGGTCGGTGCAAGACACGTGTCTGGAGCGTGGTCATTCAGTAAACAAAGCGAGTAGGAATCAAAACAAACAAAACAAAAGTTCAGTGGTGTACCATATCATTTCGATATTTAAAACAATTCTCATCAATTGCGATAAATTAGTGCATATTTTCGACAATTCGTCATTTTTCTATTTCAGAAGCATTAATTTAGCGTTAATTGTATATTTACCGACAATTTCGTCATTTCAAAGGTAAAATCATGTCTGTCAAAAAAGCCGTACAAAAACGCAAGGGTTTTTTATCTGCGATCACCGAGTGTTATGTGTTGTCAAAGACTGCGGAAAAGGATGAAAGAGCGAGAAACGAGTTTCAAGTGAGTTATTCCGATTTGGATGACACCTTCGATAAATGCATGCTGGCGCATAATGACGTCATTATGTTGATAGACGACACGGACGACGAGGAGTTTAAAACGCAGGATGCGATCCTTTCAGAAGCTCGTAAATATTTTTATGCGTGTAAGGGGGTTGTAAGAAACTTCAACCCTTCAGCTACGTGGTGACATCATTAGATCCATCAGGGGCCCCTAGGAAGTGGAGAATTTGGCTGCAAAAGGGGTGAGTGCATTTGTCTGATTACCGTTGTGTGTCACAATATTTTTTCCTATGGACGTTTAGGTTATTTCGTAATTTCATATCAATATTTATGTTTGTTCGCGCTATCATTAATTAAAATATTTACAGTCCACTGCATTTAGCGTTTTTTTCTATCCGTGGACTAACAAAAAGTGTTCCTTCCGAGCCGAATTATTTTAAATAATAAATCCATACGACGGTATTAATAATTATTTTCACGCAAAGCCAAACAAGGCGGCCGTGAATTTTCACATCGTAGTGAACGAGAGAAAGTCGTGTTCGCACCGAAGGTCGGTGCAAGACACGTGTCTGGAGCGTGGTCATTCAGTAAACAAAGCGAGTAGGAATCAAAACAAACAAAACAAAAGTTCAGTGGTGTACCATATCATTTCGATATTTAAAACAATTCTCATCAATTGCGATAAATTAGTGCATATTTTCGACAATTCGTCATTTTTCTATTTCAGAAGCATTAATTTAGCGTTAATTGTATATTTACCGACAATTTCGTCATTTCAAAGGTAAAATCATGTCTGTCAAAAAAGCCGTACAAAAACGCAAGGGTTTTTTATCTGCGATCACCGAGTGTTATGTGTTGTCAAAGACTGCGGAAAAGGATGAAAGAGCGAGAAACGAGTTTCAAGTGAGTTATTCCGATTTGGATGACACCTTCGATAAATGCATGCTGGCGCATAATGACGTCATTATGTTGATAGACGACACGGACGACGAGGAGTTTAAAACGCAGGATGCGATCCTTTCAGAAGCTCGTAAATATTTTTATGCGTGTAAGGGGGTTTACTCTAAAATATTTCCGGTTGAGGCCCCATCTTTTTCGGGATCATATATTCGACAAAACGAATCTGAAACTCCAAAACTCAAAGAGTTAGGTATTCCCATATTCCGAGGTGATAAAAAATTATGGCCAAGCTTTTTCGATCTTTTTAATAACATTATAGATCAAAATCAAAGTCTAAGTAACGTTCGAAAACTTCAATATTTATTTTCATATCTCGAGGATGAGCCTTTAAAATTGATATCAGGGATTAGCTTATCTGATCAAAATTATAAAATTGCTTATGACAAATTAGTCAATAGATATCAAAACAAGCGAGACCTCGCAAATGATGCTTTAAGCTCAATTATGAACTCCACCTTAAAAAACGAGTCAGCTAAAGAATTGCGTAATTTAATTGACACCTTTTCTGAATCCCTAGAAATTTTAAAATCACTTAGCTTTGACGTTGACAGTTGGGACTTTATTATTTTTTTCATTTTATTAGAAAAATTGGATATTCCAACGCGTTCAAATTTCGAAATGAGTCACGCCAATACTAATACCGAAATTCCCACTTTTCAGTCACTTTTTCAATTTCTAGAAAAAAGATGTAAAGTTTTGGAATCACTTCCTCAATCAACAGCACCCAAAAAGGTGCCTATATATCAAAAATCAAATTCTATGCAAAGTCAGTCTGGGCAAAAGCCTACCTATCAAAATTCAAATTCTATGCGAAATCAGTTTGGCCAAAAGCCTACCTATAAATCATCCAATTTTTTATAGGACTGGCTGGCACCTCAACTAATTCGAGTACGGGAATAAAATGTTTCCGGTGTAATCAAGGTCACGTGCTTTCTAAATGTCAAACATTTCTTGATCTCTCACCTATCGATCGCCTATCTTTCGTCAAACAGAAAAAATTATGTCTAGCGTGTTTTCATCCCTTGCATAATGTAGATACGTGCAAATCAAAATATTCATGCAGGACTTGCAATAGTAAAAGGCACCACACTTTAACTCATATCTTAGAAACTAATCAAGAGTCTGGAAGCCAAGATACTAGTCCTGTCATTCACACACCACCTGTCAATAATCTTCATGTGTCATTAAATGCCTCAGGACTTTCAGGTACCTTTCTTTTATGCACCGCCATAATAGATGTTATGGACGGTTGCGGAAATTTTCAACCTGTAAGGGCACTGCTTGATTCTGGATCACAGACAGGATTCATCAGTGAAAAGTGTATTCAGCGTCTTAATCTTCCTAGGCGAAGTTACACCACTGAAATATTCGGATTAAATCAGATGTCTTCTTTTACTTCCAAAGGGCTCGTTCAATGTCACATTAAGCCACAAGGACAAGTCACTCCTTTACTTAATTTCGAAGCAATTGTTGTTCCACAACTATGTTCCAATATGCCTACATTCTCTTTGAACGATAATCAGTGGAAACACTTGCAAAACCTTAAACTTGCCGACACATCTTATTTCAAATCTAGACCTGTGGACCTGGTTATTGGTTGCGAGCTATTCGCACAGATATTCAAGGAGGGCAGGGTTCTTGGACAGGTAGGGCAGCCTTCAGCCCTTGAAACTATCTTTGGCTGGGTCGTCATGGGAAAGGTTGACGAAGTAGGTAGTCTTACGGAACGAACCAGTTGTTTTTTAACGAGTCATTCACCTCCTTTCGAGGTCATTCTCCCTAGGTTTTGGGAAATCGAACATTTGCCTAAAAAACAAATCTTATCAAAGGAAGAAAAACAGGCAGAATCAATTTTTACTGCTAGTGTAGTACGGCAACCGAGCGGTAGATTCATGGTAGATCTTCCGTTTAAAGATAAAATAAACCCTGACCTAGGAAATACTTATCCGCAAGCTTATCGTAGATTTTTACTTCTAGAAAATAGATTAATCAAAAATCCTGATCTGTACACTGCCTATTCAAGTTTCATGCAAGACTATATCGATTCTAATCATATGAGTTTAGTTTTATCTAGTCAACCAAAGGTCGACGTGTCGTGTTTTTTAGCACATCATTGCGTACTAAAGCCGGAAAGCTTAAGTACAAAATTAAGGGTAGTCTGGGATTGTTCGGCAGTCACCCCAAAAAATATTAGTCTCAATGACACATTGTTATCTGGACCGAAACTTCAAAAGGATATTGCTTCTTTACTCCTTACGTTTCGTCTTAATCCTATTGCCTACATTGCTGACATCAAACAGATGTTCCGTCAAGTCCTTATCAATCCTTATCACCGTCCTTATCAAAGGATATTGTGGAGGTTTTCTCCACATGACCCACTTTCAGTGTGGGAACTTTCTACTGTCACTTTTGGCATGACATGCTCACCTTTTCTAGCCATGCGTACCTTAAATGAGCTGGCAGAGAGAGAAAAGGAACGTTTTCCTATGGCTAGTACTGTTCTAAAAACGTCAATCTATATCGACGATATCTTGGGAACTACCCCTTCGCTTTCTGAAGCTCTCTCCCTTCAAACAGAACTCAATGATTTGTTGAAGTCGGGAGGATTTGAACTTAAAAAATGGGCAAGCAATTGTCCTGAGTTATTGGCAACATTGCCAGAGTCCGATCGTCAAATGCCTCTCTCTTTCGACAAGGAGGAACCCCACTTTATCAAAGTTTTAGGACTTCAATGGCTTCCAAAAAACGACATTTTTTCTTATCAATGCCGAATGAAGGACAAACCCCCAACCAAACGTTCTATTTTATCTATCATAGGCACAATCTTCGATCCCTTAGGTTTTCTTTGTCCCTTGTTGCTACAAGCAAAATTTATTTTGCAACAGTTGTGGATATCGAAAATAGGCTGGGACGAAGAACCAGATTCTTCTATCATCGACTCTTGGAACAAAGTTCGTTCTGAATTCCCGCTTCTTTCCAATTTTCAATTACCCCGACAAATCAAGCTGTCAAAAACCAATACCTGTCAAATCATCGGCTTCTGTGACGCTTCAATTCGAGGCTACGCAGGCGTCGTATATTTTCGTGTAGAAGAGGAAAACAATATATCTGTTTCTCTCATATCTGCAAAATCTAGGGTCGCGCCTATAAAGTCACAAACTTTGGCTAGGCTAGAACTCTTAGGCGCATTTCTTTTAAGCGAATTAATTGACTTCGTTTTATCTAGCTATGAAGGAAAAATAACTTTTACAAATATCGTTACTTTCTGCGATTCGCAAGTCGTATTGCACTGGCTTTCATCCCCTCCTAATCGCTGGCAAACCTTTGTTGGAAATCGAGTCAGTAGAATCCAAGAAATCATTCCCTCAAACTCGTGGCGCTACATTCCTTCTGCTTTGAATGCAGCCGATATTGCGTCACGAGAGCCACCCCTTCACAGCTCATGTCACATGACATGTGGTGGAACGCACCGTCGTTTTTGTGGTCTCCCGAAAACGAATGGCCCGATTTTCATAAATCAAAAATGCCGACTGATTTCGGAGATATTAATCTGGAGGAAAAGCCAAAAGTCTGTTGCAATGCGATAATTGATGTCAACTTCTTAGATCAGCTTCTTATCAAATATTCCTCTATATCAAAAATTCAACGTATCATTTGTTATGTCCTTCGAATAGTTAACCTTTTTCAAAACCATTCCTATCAAAAACCCACTAAGCCGCCGGACCAAAAAGTTATTTTTGAGAATATTGTTTTTCCTACCACCGGTGAGATGCAAAGTGCGTTACACCTTCTTATCAAACGCGTGCAAGGTTCTTGTTTTTCTGAGCTTTTTTCCGCGTTATCTAAGGATAAACCAATACCGAAACCTTTGCGAAAACTTTCACCTTTTCTTGATGAGAATAATATCATTAGAGTCGGTGGCAGATTACAAAAATCTGACCTTTTGTCTTATTCTGCAAAACACCCCGTCTTACTTTCGAGTGACCATCGTTTAACTACTCTTCTTATCGAGTCCGCTCATCGACAATATCTTCATCCTGGGTTTAAAACATTACATAATCTGCTTTTACAGCAATTTTGGATATTATCTGCCAGACGGGAAATTCAAAGAACCATATCCAAGCTTGCAATGTTTTAGAATCAACCCTAAACCCTATAGACCGCCCATAATGAGTTCACTTCCCGCTCATCGAATCAATCAACTAAAACCTTTTTCGAGTGTAGCTATCGACTTTTGTGGACCTTTCTTTGTGATTCCTCATCGTTACCGTGGTTGTAAAGCTTTCAAATCGTATGTCTGTGTGTTTGTCTGTACGGCCACACATTGCGTGCATTTGGAATTAACCATGGAACTGTCCACCGAAGGGTTCGTAGGTGCATTCCATCGATTCATTTCCAGACGCGGAAGCGTGACGCAATGCTGGTCAGATCAAGGCAGTAATTTTATAGGGTTTCGTAACCAATTACTGGATTACGCAAGAAGTGCTGCCACCAGACTTTCTATTCGTTGGCATCTGGGACCTCCTCTCAGTCCACATTTCAATGGCCTGGCAGAAGCTGGCGTCAAAAGTTTTAAAACTCACTTTGTACGAGTCGTCGGCGACCAGAAGTTGTCTATCATGGAGATGTCCACCCTTACCTGTCGCATAGAAGCCGTACTGAATAGTCGCCCTTTATCTCCTGCCTCTTCAGACCCACACGATCTTCAACCTCTTACCCCTGGGCATTTTTTGACACTTGAACCCCTTAATTCAGAAATTCCGGAGTCAGATTTGTCCGAGGTTCCCCTAAATCGGCTCTCGAGATGGCAACTAATCTAAAAACTACATAATGATTTTTGGAAACGGTATTCTATAGAGTATTTGCATACGCTACAACAGCGACACAAGTGGACTGATTTGTCCCCAAATATCAAATTAAATGATTTGGTTATCATAACAAGTGATCACATTCAATCGCCTTTGAAATGGCCGGTCGGTCGGGTCATCGAACTGCATCCCGGCGGAGACGGTCAGGTGCGTGTTGCGTCGGTACAAACGGTTACCGGTGTTTATAAGCGGCCAGTTGTAAAACTGTGCCTCTTGCCAAATTAAAAGTAATTTTAATTTTCTACCTTTTACCGGGTATTACAATAGGTTTTTTTATTTTTTTGAATTTTTTGTTTGTTTGTTTTGCCTTTTTTCGGGATTTCGTTATATCTAAATAAACTTACGATACTTATCTGTTTTCATTCATTTATATTTATCGGTCGATTCTTTTTCTTATATCTATATCTGTCCGGTTGAGATTCTAAATTTGTGTGTTTTGGAGGGCAGTTATGTTAGCTCCCGCTAAATTTCGCGGTTGTTTATATATATTTTTAAAAACACAACTATATGAAGGACAAAGCGCATTCCGCGTATTTGGACATGCGCACCATCAACCAGTGAGATCATTGTCCATCGCCTAGAGAAAAAGGCGTGTTAATTTCGTTCTCCAACAATTTCAAATATCTACACCTGAAAGTGCTCGATTTTTGTGTACTGAAGCATAGAACTAGAAACTTCAACCCTTCAGCTACGTGGTGACATCATTAGATCCATCAGGGGCCCCTAGGAAGTGGAGAATTTGGCTGCAAAAGGGGTGAGTGCATTTGTCTGATTACCGTTGTGTGTCACAATATTTTTTCCTATGGACGTTTAGGTTATTTCGTAATTTCATATCAATATTTATGTTTGTTCGCGCTATCATTAATTAAAATGTTTACAGTCCACTGCATTTAGCGTTTTATTCTATCCGTGGACTAACAGTGCATACAAGGGAATATACATAGAATGGCCGAAGTGTTCTGGATTTTGCCCCCTCCGGACTTGGTTACTTTTTCTAAATAATCGTAAAACTATGCAACCTAATTAATGCGTCTTTTAGGCTTAGGTATGTACCTAAACTGTGGAAAGTTGCAGACGTTATCATGATTCCAAAACCGGCAAAACCACTCCATGACGTGTCATCTTACAGGCCAATATCTTTGCTGCCAGTTATATCCAAGCTCTATGAAAAATTATTGCTTAAAAGAATAAAACCCATCATAGAAAGACAAGAAATTATTCCATCTCATCAATTTGGTTTTCGAGACAAGCATTCCACGATAGATCAAGTACACAGAATTACTAATATAATAGAAAAAGCACTAGAAGAGGGAAAAGTTTGTTCTGCAGTTTTTCTAGATGTAGCACAAGCATTTGACAAAGTGTGGCATGAAGGCCTTAATTTTAAACTAAAAAGGTTTCTGCCAAAACAATATTCGGATATTTTGGAATCATACATATCTGATAGACATTTTAGAGTAAAACAGGAAGACTCATACTCAAATTTAAGAGAAATTCAAGCAGGCGTGCCCCAGGGTAGCGTACTAGGCCCTTATCTATTATTATTCACTTGTGATATCCTAAAGCCAGAAAATTGTCACTTAGCAACATTTGCCGATGATACTGGTTTATTGACGGTAGAAAAATCTATTGAAAAATGCATAGAAAAACTTCAGGATGCAGTCACCCAAATTCACAGTTGGACCACAAAGTGGCGAATAAAATTAAATGAAACCAAATCAATTCATGTTGATTTTACAAACAAAAATATAAATCACATACAAATAACAATTAACAACATTCCAGTACCATATTCGAATCAAGCAAAATATCTAGGTATGACACTTGATGCCAAATTGCGCTGGAAAGCACTTGTTAAGAAAAAAAAAAGAAGAACTTGAGATAAGGTATAGAAAAATGAACTGGCTAATTGGAAGGAAGTCCAATTTAACAATTCATAATAAGTTACTGCTTTATAGACAAATACTGAAACCAGTATGGACATATGGTATTCAACTATGGGGTTGTGCTAAAGAGAGTAACATTCTAGTTGTACAGAGATTTCAAAATAAAGTATTAAGACACATTGTGAATGCACCTTGGTACGTTCGAAATAGTGACCTTCATCGAGATCTAAAAATCGAAACTGTAGCAGAGACTATAAAAAAGTACGCAAAAAGCCATGAAGATAGACTCCATCGGCATGTGAATGTGGAAGCAATTCAGCTTCTAGACAATACTATGCTAGTTCGACGACTAAAAAGAGTGAAGCCGTTTGAGCTAGTAAACTAAGTGAATTACACATAAAACAAAATAATGCTAGAAACACAACACAATTGTGAGTTACAGACTAAACAAAGCGGGGAGAACTGTTGAGTGAACCCTAAGTTTAAATCTAACTTTTCTAGTAAATTAAGTTAAAACAAAATTGCTAATTAGTCTTACTGACTAGATTGTAATTAAAAAAAAAACACAGTGTGTTTGACAAATAAAACAAAAAAAAAACTTTTTCTAAATAAATCTATCATAACAAAAACATTTCATGTAAAAAAGAGCCAAGTATCTACGCGCAATTGGTATTCCATAAAAAGAATTGAGATAAAAGTAAAGCCTAGTTATCTAATACAAATTTCAAAATGAAAGGTTCTTACTAGTTTGGAAATGTTTTTTTAAACTTTGTTATTCCAGCCAAACTTCTTTATGTTCAATTTAGCACTCTGCCTAAAAGTCAGTTGCAGCCATAATAGCCAAGTTTAGAAAAACATTTCCAAACTAGTATGAACCTTTCATTTTGAAATTTGTATTAGAGAACTTGGCTTAAATTTTATCTCAATTCTTTTTATGGAATATGACTTTTGTGTACTTGGCTTTTTTTACATGAAATGTTTTTGTTATGATTTGACTCCTTTTTTAAAGGATTTTGATAGTATTTAAGTTTTAAAGTAGTAAAATATGCAGATTGTTGTTCAAAACTTTTGCAATGCCTTATTAAGAATTTTGTGGTTTTTTAAAATATTTTCCTATGGTTTTATCATAGTTCCTATCAACCTTCTAAAGCTCAGCTGTCTAGTGTTCCTGGAAGTAGGCAATGTTAATTTTACATAACTTTACATTTATAGGGGAGGAAAGTTAATTAAATTTTTTAGCTCACAGTACTACGATACTATAGTAGTGTGAGCTATAGTGATCCTAATTTTTTCGAGAAAAAAAAAGTTGCTCCGATTTCAAATTTTTTTTTTATATATCTTTGCGTTTCAGATGATTTTGAAACTTTTTTGTTGCGCCGTCTGTCTGTCTGTCTGTTTGTCTGTAACGACCAACGCGCACAACTCAAAAACCGCTTGTCCGATTTTAATGAAATTTGGTACCTTGGCTGGATCTTGCGTCGAGATGGTCCCATTTAAAAATGAACAAAATCCACGGAGCACAAGCCAAATAAGAGGGTGGGGGTAGATCTCAAAAATCAGAGTTTATGTGAAAATATGGCGTGTGTGCTATCTAACGAAAGGTAATTGAGTCTGGAGTTAAACAAAATTAATTTTAGTAAAAAAAAGGGTGGGGGTAGATTTAAAAAATTAGAGATTAAGTGAAAATATGCTGTGTGTGATATCAAACGAAAGGTAATTGGGTCTGGAGTTAAACAAAACATATTTTAGTTTTTTTAACAAAGGGTGGGGGTAGATTTCAAAAATTAGAGTTTAACTTAAAACATGGCTTGTGTGGTATCAAACGATAGGTAATTAAGTTTGGAGTATAAACTATTGTTACAAATTTAAGTTATTTAAATTTTATAATTGGAATTTATTTAGGTTTAGTGTAGTATTAGGTCGATTTATCTTAAGGTTGTATTCTTAGTCTAGGTTTTAGTTGCGTTGTCTGTGGCTTGCGGTCGCGGTAGTGCGGGAACTTTCCGGACGTCGAAGGCTGCCGGAAAGTTCGAGAGTGATGGACGATCCTATATATAGGGCCGGGGTCGCGCACCAGGCAGTGAGTCACAGATAACGTGCTGTAGTGGTCGTGCGATATTAACACGAAGTTAATAGACCGATTATAGTAGTGAATTATTAGCAAGATTAAGTGCGTGTTTTTGTACATAATTTGTCGAAATAAATTGACGTATCGTTTTCAACAATTGCAAGTTTTAATTTGTCGTTGTGAACCCGTAACAATTGGTGTCAGAAGTGAGATTAAAAGAAATAAATAGTGCAAAGACTATCCTTACACAGTACCACCGGCTAGGACAATTAAAAAAGAAGAACAGTAAGTGATTTTGCCAGAATATTCGGAACTGAATAGTGCAAAAACTACCCTTACATATTACCACCGGATAGGACAATTGGACAGAAAAATAGTAAGTGATTTTTCCAGAATATTTGAAGAAGTTCGATATTGCTTTATTCAAAAACTAAAAGAGATATTTAAGAACCGACTTCGACATTAACTTTACAGTCCAAAAATTGATAATTAGAGAGATTTTCTAGAATATTCTATAACATTCTACGACGTTCTATTCAAAAACTAGAAGAGATATACAAATACCGACTTCGACATTAGATTAGTAATTTTAAAAGTAAGAATCAGAAAGAATTTCTAGAACATTCCATCACTTTCTACGACGCTCTATTCGAAAACCAGAAGAAATATCCAAAAAGAGACTTCGACATTAGCTTAGTAATTTCAAAAGTAAGAACTAAAAAGAATTTCTAGAAGATTCCATAACATTCTACGACGTTCTATTCAAAAACTAGAAGAGATATACAAATACCGATTTCGACATTAGTTTAGTTATTTCAAAAGTAAGAAATAGAAAGAATTTCTAGAAGATTCCATAACATTCTACGACGTTCTATTCAAAAACTAGAAGAGATATACAAATACCGACTTCGACAGTAGCTTAGTTATTTTAAAAGTAAGAATTAGAAATTATTTCTAGAATATTCCATAACATTCTACGACGGTCTATTCGAGAACCAAAAGAGATAATCAAAAAGTGACTTCTACATTTGCCTAGTAGCAGAAAGAGTAGCATTTACCAGTATATTCCAGAACATTCCATTAGGTTCTATTTAAGAATTGGAAGAGATATTGAAAAACCGACTTCGACATTCGCTTTATAGCCCTAAAATAGACGTTTTAAGTGATTTATCAGGAAGTTGATGCTTACTAGACAAGGATCGGCAAAGATGGAAGATCTAACTAAAATGATGCAGGCTCTAGCAGCTCAAATGGCTCAAAACCAGGGCGATATGAAACACACCATGGACGACATGAAACACACTATTGAACAAAATCAGAATGATATGAGACAGACCATCGAACAAAACCAGAACGATACCCAACTAACATTTATAGTAGCGGCTACATGTTCTAAAGGCTTTGATACTTTCTTATAGTAGAAATGTGGTGATCCCAACCAAAATTTCTTACTTTTTAGTTCTAACAACTATTTAGTATCAGGAAATAGTAGATGTTTCGTAAAAACGACCCTCTAAACTACTTCATAGGATTGTTTCTTGATAGTCGATTCTGATAGTCTTCTCTACCACAATAGGACGTTGCTAAAGTTTTACTTTCTTTTTAGTCGTTATTTCGTAGTCGCCCTGACTTTTATATCCTACTTAATTACCACTAGAAAGTTAAGCTTCATTGGAGTCCCAAACAAGTGTATCCGACAACTACATTATAACTTTAATTTTTACCACAAAAGTTTGTGTCATCATAGTAACATCTGATGTAACAATGTAGACAAAATAACTTTTTGGATCAACTTTAAAGCCGCAACTACTTTCAAGTAACCTTTTCGACTATCAGGGAATATAGTTTGGGACGCCATGTTTTTATGTAAGAAAGAAAATTTAATATTTTTGTTGTCGTTTTATGAGCTCATATTAAAGAGCCATACTATTTTATAAACAAATTAGTTGAAGCTTACCAAAAATGCTCTTCTTAAGCACCATTTGTTGGAGTTAACTGTCGATTATGAAAACATAACCTCCAAAATCACAACACAAAAATTCCATCAGCTACCAGAAAACGGCTCAATTTTACAGGCGCACCGGTTTTTTGCAATATATATAATGCATGTTATACAAAAAACTTTGCGTCGCACTCGAATTTTGATCCTCTGCTCGTAAATTCTCACACTTTTGAATAACATAGTTCATATTATAACCATAACCAAACAAAAAAACTAAGCGAGTCTGTTTACTGTTGTGTCCACCATATTGTGTAACAATTCTACCAAAAAGAAACGATTATATTATTTGCAACTACATCGCAACTTTTATGCCATTACGGAAAAAAAACAGCCTCTACGACGTAGTAGATACCTGGCTACGACGTAGTAGTGTAGTTGTTACTACAGTGACTTTAAACACTTGGCCAAGTAGTTATAACCAGAAATTGGTTCCCCACTTAGGGAATTATAACGTCGCTGTATGGTATACTGAGACGTAGCGGGAGTACGTTGCGGTTACTTTTAAGAAATTCTTTCTAGTTGGGGTTTCGTCGTTACAACTTTAATTGTTTGTTGGGTATGAAACAGACATTTGAGCAAAGATTAGATGGCATTCAAGAAAACTTCGATCAAATAAAGAGCAACTCCGAACAGCTGAGAGAAGAGTTCAAGAGTGCAACCGAAGATCTTAAGGAAGAAATAACTCAAAGAATGCATAGTGTGGAACAAAAGGTACAAAATAAATTGCAGAATGTAGAAGAAAAGGTACAAAATGTTGAGGAAAAGGTACAAAATGTTGAAGAAAAAGTGGAGACCAAACTACAGAATGTTAGGGAAGAAGTTTTTCAAACCATAGAAGAAAAATTCCAGGACATGTCAAAACAGTTTATACGGCTTCAGAAAGAACACAACAAAATAAAAGCTCAAGGATGTGTTGTAAATTCCAACCAAAACATTAAGCCTCCAAATTTTGATGGTACGTCTTCCTGGTCTACTTACAAACAACAGTTTGAAGCTGCCGCTGCTGCAAATGGTTGGGATGATGAAGAAGAAGCTAGAGCTTTGTTAGAAGCTCTACGAGAACCTGCTCTGGGACTTTTACGGTCCATTCCAGTCAAACAAAAACAGAATTATAATGCTTTAGTGGCAGCGTTAGAAAGAAGGTATGGAGACGAACACTTGCGAAATTTACATTGGTCAGAATTAAATATTCGTCAACAAAGACCAGGAGAATCATTGCAAGAGTATGAAGCAGATATCAGGAGGCTGATGTATTTAGCTTACCCAGAAATGCCAGAAAAGTACAGAGATCCCTTCACGGTAGATCGCTTTATTAACGGATTACGAGACACGGACTTAGCAAAGTTACTTCGTCGAGAACGCTTCCATAACAGCAGTGAATTGTTGATTCGAGCCCTTGAAATTGAATCATCAAATAATATGTCCAGGCCAAAAGTAAGAGCTGTTTCAATTCAGGAGGGAGAAGAAATGAGCAATGGACATGAGGTCAACTCAAAAACGCTAAACCAAATGTTTCAATCACTGATAGAGAAGATTGACTCTTTGAAAGAAAGCAGACGATCCCCTCCAAATGTAAAGTGTTTCAGATGCGGACGTACAGGGCATATTCAACGCGATTGTCGCGTCCAAATAAGGTCTCGCTCGCCATCTAGCGGGACAGAGTACCGAAGAAGAGATCAGGAAAACAAACTAGTCAACGCAGAGGGGCGGGTGTTGGCTAATGGGAATAGAGCCCCCAAAATTTACTCTATTAAGAGTCTAAAACATACTGCTGACAGTCTTAACATCGACGGACTCATCAATGGAAGAAAAGTTAATATAACAGTAGACACTGGTGCTACCATATCATTGCTTAAGTTCAAAATTGCAACGAGATATAAAATTCGACCAATAGAAAAGAAAATAACACTTAAGACTGTGACTGGAGAATCCGCCGACGTGTTGGGGCAGACAGACATAGACCTACAGCTGGGGAGGTTGATGATTCGCCACTCGGTATTAGTTGCAGACATAGAAGACGAATTTATTTTGGGAATGGACCTGATAAGTAAACATGGATTTGCGTTTGATAATAAACTTAATATCCTAAGATTTGGGAACGAAGAGTTCATTTTGTCAAATAGTCACATCAATAAAGAACCAATTAAGGTGGTGGCAGTATGCACAACAAGACTAGTCGGTAACAGTGAGACCATAATTTTTGGGAGGCTGGAAAGTAAAACATCAAGCTGCGTCGGACTCATAAGCCAACAAAACACACCCAACACCTACCTCGTTGCAAAATCACTAGTTAAAACCGATAAAGACATCCCGATTAGAGTCGCCAATATTTTCACAAATAGTGTCAAAATTAATAAGGGGGAGGTGGTAGCATTATTTGAACCAGTACAGAAAGTAACAAGATGTGAAGAGCCAACTTCCGAGGATACAAGCAAGTTACCAATGGAGGTACTTCAGCAATTTGAGTCAACTTGGCAACATCTCACTCCAGAAGAATATAGTAAAGCGAGAGAGTTTATAGAAGAACAAAGTAATATCTTCGAAACTAAGAGTAGTTCGGGACGCACAAACCTTATTCAACATGCTATCAACACTAGCGATGCCCAACCGATAAGACAACCCCCAAGAAGACTACCAATGGCCAAGCAAGAAGAAGTTTACAATCTCATTAATAAAATGCTCAGCGACGGTGTTATTGAAGAGTCATCAAGTCCTTGGTCATCTCCTGTGGTGTTGGTCACTAAAAAGGATGGAAGTACTAGATTTTGTGTCGACTACAGGAAACTTAACGATGTGACCAAGAAAGATAGTTACCCACTGCCAAGAATAGACGACACATTAACAACGTTGGCAGGATCATATTGGTTTTCTACTCTTGACCTGAAAAGTGGGTATTGGCAAGTAGGAATCTTTGAAAAAGATAAAGAGAAGACTGCATTCTCTGCTGGAAGTGGACTTTATCAGTTTAATGTGATGCTATTTGGCCTGTGCAATGCCCCAGCTACATTTAAAAGACTAATGGAAGTAGTTCTACGAGGCCTTACTTGGAAAACCTGCCTAGTCTATTTGGATGATGTCATAGTAATGGGGAAATCATTTCAAGAACATCTAGATAATTTACGAGAAGTATTCGCAAGAATCAGGAACGCAAATCTTAAATTAAACTCAAAGAAATGTTTTCTGTTCCAAGAAAAAGTAGAGTTCCTGGGTCACGTCGTTTCCCGAGAAGGCATCCATACCGACGAAAAGAAGCTACAAGCAATAAAAGAATGGCCTCAACCTCGTGACAAACATGAATTGAGAAGCTTTTTGGGTCTGTGTACATACTACAGACGATTTGTAGAAGTATTCGCCAAAATAGCGTCTCCGTTACATAGACTTACAGAAGATAAAGCTTCTTACAAATGGAATACCGAATGTGACCAAGCATTTAGAAGACTAAAAGCAGCATTATGTTCTAGTCCGCATATCCCAATCCAAAAGGAAAATTCATATTAGATACTGATGCGAGCAACGATGGCATAGGAGCAGTACTCTCCCAAGTACAAGATGGAGAAGAACGGGTCATCGAATTTTTCAGCAAGAAGCTATCCAAACCAGAGAGAAATTATTGTGTTACTAGAAAGGAGCTCCTAGCCATAGTTAAATCCGTAGATCACTTTCACAAATATCTCTACGGACAAGAGTTTCTGATTAGAACGGATCATGCTGCGTTACAGTGGCTCATGAAAATGAAACAACCTGAGGGGCAAGTCGCGAGATGGATAGAAAAGCTACAACAATACCATTATCAAATTAAGCACCGAGCAGGAAGGGTGCATAATAATGCAGATGCATTGTCCAGAAGACCTTGCCCCGAGGATTGTAAACATTGCAGGAAAATTGACCAGAAAGAAGGAATTACCTACGTGCCCCAGATAAAGTTAGAACCAGATGAAGAATGGATGTCGGCTTCGATTAGAACCACACAACTTAACGACAAAGATGTAGGACCTATCTTGCGATTGAAAGAAGAGAACAAGCCACGACCATCATGGCAAGATATCGCAAACCAAGGGGTGATATTCAAATCACTGTGGGCACAATGGGATTCACTGATAGTAGAAGAAAACATCCTTAAACGTGCCTGGGAAAGTGCCGATGGCCTTACAGTGATTAATCAAGTAGTGGTTCCTAGGAGCATGGTAGACAATATAATGGCCGAATGCCATGGTGGAAAATCAGGCGCGCACCTAGGCATAAATAAAACCATGGACAAAATTCGAAACCGATTTTATTGGGTCAATTACTTTCAAGATGTGAAAAACTGGTGCCGCCGATGTTCGACTTGTGCAGCCAGCCAAGGTCCCAAAACAAGGTCCAGAGGTCAAATGAAACAATATAACGTAGGTCTGCCATTCGAACGCATTGCTATTGATGTGGCCGGACCATTTCCAGAAACTAAAAAGGGCAACAAATACATCCTTGTTGTCATGGATTATTTTAGCAAATGGCCAGAAGTTTTTGCTTTGCCTAACCAAGAGGCCGCTACAGTTGCAGAAGTTCTGGTAAATGATGTTTTCAGCCGATTTGGCATTCCTTTGGAACTACATTCAGATCAAGGAAGAAACTTTGAATCAAAGCTCTTCCAGAATCTCTGTGACCTTTTAGGAATACATAAAACACGGACTACTGCTTTGCATCCGCAGTCAGATGGCATGGTTGAAAGATTTAATAAAACAATAGAGGAACATCTTTGCAAAGTTGTTAATGAGCACCAAACAGATTGGGACCAATATATTCCATTGTTTTTGATGGCCTATAGAACTGCCATTCACAATACGACAGGAGCTACTCCATCTAGTATCCTGTTTGGTAGAGAACTGCGTTTACCATGTGATATCATGTTTGGTTCACCTGAAGAAGCACACTTAGAGGTTAATGACTATGTCGAACGTTTAAGGCAAAAGCTGCACGATATCCATGAAGTTGTTAGAGAGCGAATAGAAATAGCCAGTGACCGCATGAAAGCGAGATATGACCTGAAAGCAAACTCTTCAGGGTTCAAAGAGAATGATCAAGTCTGGCTATACAATCCTCAACGCAAGAAAGGAAGATCACCTAAGTTGACACCACCATGGGAAGGGCCTTATAAAGTTGTTAAGAGAATTAATGATGTAGTCTACCGAATCCAGAGAAGCCCGAAGTCCAAGATGAAAGTTGTTCATCTAGACAGACTAAAACCTTACCTGGGAAATGTTGATCGAGACGATCAAACCTGAAGAGGAGGATAGTGTTACAAATTTAAGTTATTTAAATTTTATAATTGGAATTTATTTAGGTTTAGTGTAGTATTAGGTCGATTTATCTTAAGGTTGTATTCTTAGTCTAGGTTTTAGTTGCGTTGTCTGTGGCTTGCGGTCGCGGTAGTGCGGGAACTTTCCGGACGTCGAAGGCTGCCGGAAAGTTCGAGAGAGATGGACGATCCTATATATAGGGCCGGGGTCGCGCACCAGGCAGTGAGTCACAGATAACGTGCTGTAGTGGTCGTGCGATATTAACACGAAGTTAATAGACCGATTATAGTAGTGAATTATTAGCAAGTTTAAGTGCGTGTTTTTGTACATAATTTGTCGAAATAAATTGACGTATCGTTTTCAACAATTGCAAGTTTTAATTTGTCGTTGTGAACCCGTAACACTATATTAAATTTTTTAGTTATATTAGCTCACCCGTACTCTACATCTATAGAACCTAGTGTGAGCTTAGGTGCCCAAATATTGGCAGAGTATTTCTTATAGTTTTGTATAGTTAATTTTGTGTTTTTTTTTTAAATATTTTCCTATGGTTTTATCATAGTTCCTATCAGTTTTCCAAAGCTCAGCTCTCTAGCATTTCTGGAAGTGGAGAATGTAACTTTTACATAACTTTACATTTATAGGGGAGGGAAGTTAATTAAAATTTGGAGTTTTTTAATTTTCTTTTCAAGTTTTATCATAGTTCCTATCGGTTTCTCAAAGCTCATCCCTCTAGCTTTTCTGGAAGTGGGCAATGTTGCTTTTACATAACTTTACATTTATAGGGGAGGGAAGCAAATTAAAACTTTGTGGTAAATTATAATTTTGATGTTTTTAAATTTTTTCCTATAGTTTTATCATATTTCTTATCAGTCTGCCAAAGCTCAGTTCTCTAGCATTTTTTTACATAACTTTACGTGTATAGGTGAGGGGAGTAAATTAGAATTTTGGGTTTTTTTTATTTTTTCCAGGGATTTGGTATGCTAAATTTCAGCTCTGTAGCATGTCTGGAAGTGCAGTAGAATTTTGATGATCTATACTTGAGTGAGTGAGTGGCAATTTTGACGTTTTTTGAAATTTCGTAACTATTTTACTAGTTTGTGGAATTCCATGTGAAACTTGGAGGGGTTGTTAACTCCATGAAGATTTACGACTGTGCCACGTTTGAGATTCGAAGCTCATTCCGAAGTAGAGTTTTAGATAGGTCAAATATCGGCTGAAATGTTTCAAGAAAAGATGGTACGAGGCGCGAACTTGGCGAGGCACTGCCGTGCCCTCAGATAAATATTTTTATTTTCTTGTAAACTACCCTGACTAAAGGTTCTACCTTTTTAGAGACTGGAAAGCCCAGAAGAGATGGATAAAGTAATAGCTGCAGTCCCTGGGCTAGAGAATGATCCAATTGCAATTTCTTTCATATCAAAACCTGATCTGATACTTCAGATGGAAGATCCAAAAGCTGTTTGGCAGGTACAGTATATTTCGTAATTGTTGACATAACTTTTTGACATTTATCATAACAACCAGCATAAGGTGATGCACATGCACATGCAAATGCACTGATGAAAAGTCCTCTCTAACGATGTATAATACGCCCCCCTTACATCAGTGGCGCACCTTTTATAGGCATTTAAATAAATTAGAGTTGTGAAAAAAACTTGTTTTTTTTAATTTTCTTAAATTTTACTGTCCCACATATCTGGTTTTAAAACTTATTTTTAAAGCTGAAGAAATTTCATTTCCAACGATGTATATCACTCTTCCCTCAAGCGGTAGATCTAGCATAGTCGCACCAAAAATGCTCAAATTTGAGATTCACTTAAATCTTCATTTACAAAATCTTTTTGGAAGAGTATTAATAGACACACTACATTCAATGAGAGAAGCAACACAATTGGTATGGATATACAGTATACTCCCCCCAATAATACAATGAAGGGAATCCACCCGCCTACTTTTGGCGGGGGGGATGGTTCATTGTCAAAAAAACATTTAGGGTAGGGATAGCCCCCCCCACCAAGGGTGGGCGGATGGTTCCCCGTCGTTGTATTTTCGGGGGAGTATACTCTATATTCATACCAAGTGTGTTGCTTCTCTCATTGAACGTAGTGTCTGTATTAAAACTGTTCTAACATGGTTGTCTTAAATAAAGATTCAAGTGTATACCAAATATGACCATTTTTGGTGCGTCTATGCCAGATCTACCGCTGCGTTGAGGGGGGAGAGATATAAATTGTTGGAAAGGAAATTTCTTCAGCTTAAAAAATAAGTTTTAAAACCAGACATGTGGGACAGTAAAATTTAAGAAAATTAAAAAAAAGTTTTTTCCACACCTTTCATTTGTTTAAATGCCTATAAAAGGTCGCAACTGATGTAAGGGGGCGTGTTATACATCGTTAGAGAGGACGTTTCATCTGCCTCAATAATTGTTACTTAGTTATTTTTGCCAAGTTAAAAGTTTGCAAATAATACCACATAATAATAATAATACCAGAAAAAAAAGATAAAAAAAATATTTTAAAAATTTTCCCCTTTTTTCGTACGCTAATGGAATATGCACCACTGCCGTTAAAGGGTACTAAGGTACATCCTCAGGTGAATGTAGGCGATAGCTCCGTGTAGAGCATAAGTTGTGTGAAACCACCAGAAACAACTACTACGAGGGAAAATACCCCTACCGAAAAAGTTGACTATTTTCGAGTTATTAGCAAAAATCTATTCAAAAGCACGTTTAAGGGGGGGGGAACCACCTTCTGCCAGGATGGGGGTGGTTCCCTTTCGTTAAATGTGCGGGCGAGTCTATCCATGCCAAGTGTGTTGCTTCTATCATTAAACGCAGCATATGACTGTAATCTCGGATGTAGGGCCTGAACTAAAAGCAGAATTACAGATTCGCAGCATTGATTATTAGTCATACAGATCAAATGATATCTAAGAGATGGCGCAAAAGCAATTAAAATCAAAGTGTTTTTTGGATTTTATTAATGGCCATCTTTGGCCTACTCAGCCGGTAAGAGTAACGTCATTAGATCGCGAAAAGAAAACCATTTTCTTGAATTGCTAACTTGACAACAGCGCTAAACTACTTAACCCTCTTAGTGCCATTTATTTAAATAGCGATTTTACTTTAATTCACATATTTTTAATGGCTAAACGATCGTTGACGAACCCTGTATATTATAATACATTAAATCAAACTTCTCGGGGCCCTCTATATAGCGATATAAAAGGTAAAGGACAGGTGTTTATATTGATGCCGAGAGAGGCTGTCAAAGTCACTTCAGTTTTGAGTTTTGGCAATTTAAACTTTTATTTATTTCTTACAAACACTAACCTTTAGACCAACTTTTGAGGTCATTTTTATTATTTTGTGAGGCAAGCAATAAAAATATAACAATTGTTTTGACATAGTAATAGCAAAAAAGTTGTTTTTTTTTAATTTTTGAAATTTTCAACATAGGTTTAAAATTTTTCTGGTAAAAATTAGTGATCTTTAACTATAAAATGATCCACTCATAAAATACTTGCAAAAGTAAAGATCATTGTCATGTGATCCACATGTGAATTTAAAAAAGACCACTAGTGCACACGTAGTGAAAAGGCAAGGACTGTACACAGAGAACAGGACGGTCCACTTCCATAAGCCCCATATATTCCAAATTTCGCTACGTCACAAAATCCTCAAGGTGTCGAGCCATCCTTGTATGAACCTACTCATCCTTCTCAAAAGACCCTTGATCTGTTTGATAGGGTGGTCTTTCTTTTTCTATTCACATTAAATGAAACAGGACAACCGAACTTATTGATTTTTTTCGCGAATCCAAAGTGAGGTTAATTTTTCCGTGCATTTCGCATTTTTATTTATTTTAAGGGAAAAAATTTGTGGAATCTTGGTTTTGTATTGTTATTTTTGATATTTTAAACAATTTTCGGAATCGCAAAATCCCAGGAGCATCCTGTGCGGTTTCTGGATGTAAATCCAACTATTCGAACTTAGAAGTTCTACGTTTATGAGTTTTTTTTAAATTTCCACCTTCCAATGACTGTTCCCAAGACTATTTTGCAAGAGTGGCTAAGGCGTTGTGGAAAAGACAATATGGATGCCACGAAAGCATTTCTACAGAACAGTTTTCGAAATTCCTTTTCAAGATAAATTGCTAGGTGAATATCATTTTTAACATTTTTGTAAATCTATTTAGGGCCACATTCTTTAATTATGTAAGGTTAAAATTCAGGATCTTTTGCCGCCCTTCTCCTGTCGTAACGCATTTTCAAGAAAAATATAAAAAAATCATTCAGTGTATAGTCCTTGCCATAGGCAGTTACACTTTTGTGACTTTGACATAAACATACCTATTTCCGAGCCTATTTCCAAGCATATTTCCTAACCACAAATATATTAAAAATTAAATATGTTGTGTAGGTATTCCTTATGTTGTGTTAAGCCTAAATCATTTAGTTGTAATCTGCAGAGTTTTTTAAGTGCTGGGTGGAAAAAAAAATATGCCACTTTAGTCAAACTCAGTATGTAGGTATGTGGGCACAATAGATCCATATGTGGTCACACTGCATGGGGGTCCAGAAGGGCCTGCCACCACTTTCGAATACATACATACCTTATGTTGACAAAAAAAATGTTCTCATAAAAACAACTCAACAACATACCATTTTTCAGATTTTTTGATAAAGAAATAGGTTAAAAATGTCACAAAAGTGACAGAGTGAGATTACTTAATGTAACACTAAGCCGCATGTGAATTTATTTAGGCCTGTGTGTTCATCTATGAACAAGGCGTGATCAGCTGAACCAAATTTGTTCACCATCCTACAGGACTTTAATTAATTCTTGATCCTGTAGTGTATTGTAGTGTCCTATGAAGTCCTGTAGACCTACTGTGGGCAGCTGATCACCCCTTGTCTATGAAGAAACCTCTACAACCACAAAAATTAGACATTAAACATACTTTTTAATTTTTTTTTCTGTAAATGTGCAATTTAATTGTTTTTCTGTTTTGTACTAATTTGACTCCAATAATAGTGAAGTTATCAATAGTGCCAACTTAATTTGGGACACCTACTGTAATTTTGACAAAAATGTCATAACAAAATAATACTTGGACAATTTCTAAAACCTCATGTTTTTTTGTGAATTCCATATGTACTAGAGTACAAAATTTACACTGTAGAAACTACCTATTTTTAAAAAAGTTCCTTATATATGTTTTTTTATTACAGGCTTATGTACTTCCAAAACAATACTAAGGAATACATCTGTGCCAAGTCAAAACCTATCAGTGAAACCAATAGAAGTTGATCCTGAAGAGCCAATTGCAGGTACAAGCATCGAAATCAAGGAACATTTGCTGGTTGATGTTGGTACAAAAGAAAACTACTTAGTTAAAGTCTGATTTTTTTTTGTTTTGTGCAAATTGATAGAGTTATTGTTGAATTTTTTGTATCGGAGTCTGCTATTGTACGAAAATGAGTATTCAGTTGGTTTGCGACTGTTAGTGTGTGTCTTTAATAGTTTCAGAATCTATTCTAAGTTTAATTTAGTTGTTTTCTTTGCCTCCCCAATAATTTATTTATAATGTTCTAAGTTTTTGTTTTGTCAATTTTATCAATTTTAGTTTTTGCACAATGGAGATTTTGCTTTAGCACAGTTTTTTTAAAGATATATTTATATTTTTTATATATATTATTAAAATGTAATATATTATTATATTTTTTTCAATTCTTTAGAAGCTAATGTCACTTAATAAAAACAAAATGATGCTGAGAAGTAAAAAGGTCTTGCAGTTGGGTAAAAAATACTAGGACATTTCTTAGAAAGGTAAAATACCTACCTGATTTTTTGCCCCCATGGTTCATTCTTCTTACATTTCATTTATCAAATTCAGGATTTGTTATCCTGATGTTTATGGTAACAAATTCCTTATTGCTTCTAATCAATAACCCCACTTAATATTGTATACAGGTTTGTTATTTTTTTGCTATTATGAGTGATATAACAAAAAAATTCTAAAAATGTATACAGATGCCTAAAGACTTTACCTACTTAGATAATTTCTAGTATTATAAATCAATAAATATAATAAATTTGGTCGAAATTAAAATAGGAAAATAACTTTTATTTAATCATTTTATTTTTTATCTTTAAATATGTAAACATGTATCCTGAGATGATATCTTTGGGGGCACTAACATATACCTCATAAAATCAAACCTATATGTAACATTTAGATGAAGCAATAGGTTAAAATACTGATAACTACAAATTGCTTCAACAGGACAAAAAGTGAGATTTTAATTACTAAAATAATAAGGGACAAAAAGCTAGTACTGCTGCTAGTTAGGTGAAGTTGAGCAATATACACACCTCAGTAGTAGTACCTTTTAAACATAGCAATGTTATAGAACACTCTACATCAGTTGAAAGAAAAAACTGTATAATGTATTGACAAAACATTTAATTTATCATGTCATGTGGAATGAGGTTTCATACTGTACAAATGACATGATAACTGAACATTTTTACCAACAATATCTCGTTTTTACCAAAGACAGTCAGTTTATGGTCCTTGGTTTTTTCTATTTAACTGATGTGCCATGTTCTACCACAAGCCGCTACTGACAGAAAGTGAATATTTCTTAAGTGCAAAAAATACCTCTGGGCCTGTTGCTGATAGCAAAAACTTTGTACAGGGACTTAATAAACCATATTTTTGTTGACCCTGTTAGTCCTTAAAGGTTGTGCCAGGTCCTGATTCTTATCAGTCCTGAGTGGTCATTAAAAGTGTCGAGATATTGTATAGGTCCTTACATATTGATGAGCCCCTCACTTTAGGTGGTACTACTAGGTGATAAGTGGAATGAAATGTATGCATTGTTCTACAGGAATTAGCAATAAATTTTTGGTCCTGTAGTGGATTGCAGTGTGCATGTATACTGCTTAAGCTAGAATGCCGCTATCTACCTATAAAATTTTCCTAGTTTTGATTAAAAAAACCTGAAAAATAATATACAAATGCTACTTTCTGATAATGGTAAGTTATTTGCTTCTTAAAAACCATAAAATCTTAAGAAGATTTGCTAATAGAAATTGATAAGTAGAATATTGTAGTGATTAAGACAGCAAAAAGCCGGGCAATATAGTGTCCTGCACAGTCCTGTAAATGAATTTTGTACACCTACTATGGGCAGCTGATCACCCCTCATAGGCTTAGGTATTCTAATGGGTAAAATACTATTCACAAAATATTCTAGATGATATTCCAAATATTAACATGTTTTTTTAAGCAAATGCTGATATTTGACAATGAAAAAATTTATTTGATTTTATTGATGATTGGTTCTGTAAACTATTTTCTGAAGAAGATACACCTAGGATATTTTTACATAAAATTGTATATTATTATTATCTTTCTACATTACAGCGAGACATGGTTTAAAAAAAAAAACGTTTTAAAATTAGTTTTTGTTTATATTTTACGAAAAAGTGAGGTTATGTCGTTGAGTATTTTGTGACGTATTAAAAACCGTCTGACAGATTTCGCGAAGTGGACCATCCTGTTCTCTGTGTACAGTCCTTGGTGAAAAGGAACTTTTAGTTTTAAGATATTGACAACACTGCCACACTTGTCAAAAATGTACAAATGTTAATTATTTAGTAAGATAATAAATGAGTCGCTCTTTGTAAACCAAACAACCTGTGTCGTTATTTTACAATCATTACTTAGTATTTGATAATTAACATAGCTGTTAAATTTACCTGGTAAAAAAAGTGATCTTTACTAAAATAAAATTGTCCCATCATAAAAGACCTTTTGAAGTTAATGATCACTACTTTGTAATTGATAATTAACACAGCTAAAAATTTACCTCGTTTCAATTACTGATCTCTAAGTATAAAATGCTCCATTGGAAAAAAAAACATTTGAAATTAAAGATCGCTACTTTGTATTTGATAGTTACACACGTATAAAATTATCTTTAACTATAAAATAGTCCAATGATAAAAAACTTTTGAAATTCACTACTTTGTATTTGGTAATTAAGAAGACAGTTATAAATTTTACCTGGTTAAAATTAGTGATCTTTAACTATTAAATGGTTTAATTACACAAAACTTATGAGGTTAACTTCGTATTTGAAGTTGAACATAATTGGAAAATTTTCCTGATAAAAATTAGTGATCTTTAACTACAAAATGATCCACTCATAAAAAACTTGGGAAGGTAAAGATCCCTACTATTACTAATTATTAATTAACACGGGTATAAAATGTACCTGATAAAAATAAGTGATCTATAACTATAAAATGGTCCAATCATGATACCCTGTTTCCACCAATGCATGCCCACCCCGATTCAAAAAACGCATCAGGTGACGCTGCATTTAAAACCGGTGCAAACCCATGGCCCATCACGTGATGCGTTTTGTGAATCGGGGTGGGCATGCATTGGTGGAAACAGGGTATAAATAAACTTCTGAAGTTTAAGATCACTACTTTGTATTAATTAATTTCCACTTTTATAAAATTTACCTGGTAAAAATAAGTGATCTTTAACTATAAAGTGATCTAACCTAGAAAAATCTTCTGAAGTTAAAGAGCACTCCTTCGTATTACTTAATTAACACAGTTATAAAATTTACCTGGTAAAAAGTTAAAACTAATTCGTATTTGTATCAGAACAAAGTTGTAAAACTATCCGGGTAAAAATTAGTGATCGTTACCTACAAAATGATCCATCATCCAAAACTAGGGAAGGTAAAGATCACTACCTTGTCTTTAATAAATAACAGCTTAAAATTTTCCTGGTAAAAATAAGTAATCTTTAACTATAAAATGGTTCAATCATAAAAAAAATTTGGAAACTAAAGATCACTACTTTGTATTAAATAATTAACAAAGTTATAAAATTCTCCTGGTAAAAATTAGTGATCTTTAACTATAAAATGATCCAATCATAAAAAACTTCTGAAGTTAAAGATTACTGCTACAGGTATTAGTTAATTAACACGGTTATAAAATTCAGCTGGTAAAATTTAGAGATTTTTAACTATTAAATGGTTTAAATATACAGAACTTCTTATAACTAATTCATATTTGAAAAAGAACAAAGTTGTAAAATTATCCTGGTAAAAATTAGTGATCCTTAACTACAAGATTATCCATCATCAAAAACTTGGGAAGGGAAAGATCACTACGTTTTAAGTTATTAACACAGTTATAAAATTTACCTAGTAAAAATTAATGATCTTTAACTATAAAATGGTATCATAAAAAAAATTTGAAGTTAAAGAACACTACTTGGTATTTGATAATAAACTGTTTTAAAATTTATTTGGTACACATTAGTGATCTTTAACTATAAAATGGTCTAATCAACAATAACGTCTGAAGTTAGATACAGATTACTACTTCGTATTTGATAATAAATAGTTATAAAATTTATCTGTTAAAAATAATTGATGTTTAACTGTAAAATTGTCTATTAAAAAAAATGTATAAAGTTACACATCACTACTAGGTATTCGATAAATAACAGTTTGTCACCTAAATAAATATCTGCCTTGTATGGCAAGCGGTGATTGTGGGTTCTTAAATAAAAACTAGGGCATCTGCTGTAAATTTTAACATTTTAATTTAGAAATTGAAAGAAAATTAAACAAAAAAACGTCTCAACTAATGGAACAGGATATCCAGAAGAAATAAAAAGATATAGCTACCTAAATGTCACTCTTAATTATCAACCTTACCGAATATGCATATTTGGTTTACAAGGTTCACTCTAGTTGCAACCTTATCTTTAAACCTAACCTAACAAAAACCCATAAAAGGAACAATCTTACCACCGGCGTAACAAGCTATCTGACCTGGGGGGGGCCTAGGGGGGTCCTGACTAGCATATCCAAAATTTTTTACAGAAAAATATTTCTACCTCGGTGACTACAATAAGAACTACAAGGTTGATCAAATTAGATAAAATGAGCATACCAAATTGAAGAACGTCAAAAATGCAAAAAAAAAATTAATTAAATGGACCTACGTTAAGTTAAAAAAGTGTGTAAAAAAATACCTATTTTTATCCTATACAGCAACAACATGAATCCTTGAATACATTTATAGGGAAAGCACGTTTTGATGCGATGCGCCGCAGGCGAAAATTTTAAGAAAAGCCTAGTCCTTCTAGCACCAGGTAACCCAAATATCTGCAAACTAAAGCTGTCATTTACTAAAGGGATCTAGAGTCATATAGCATACAAAATTGATTTTTTTGCATTTTTTATTTGCTATTAATAAATGTTGTTAATAATTTTAGCGATAATATACCGAAATTTTTATAGGCTTTTTTAAAAGAAAATTTTTAGGGTATAATGAGGAAAAGTTTAAAAACAAAGAAAATTTCGTTATTGTGGGCGCAGGAGTTTTTGAGTTTCCGTGGCTACAAAGTGAGCGACGCGACGGACAGACACCGGCGTAACTAGCCATCTGACTTGGTGGGGGGGCTAGAAGGGGCCTGGCTGACAGCGGTTGATTGTAAGGAATCATCATCATCAATCAATCAATTATCATCATCATCAATACACAAAGGAACAGGAAACAGGGCTTTTTTGTTACCGCTAATCTCACAAACTACTTAACCGATTTTAACGAAACTGGCATGCATGTTTCATGAGCTATTCTTTCTGTTTAATTTTTTTTACGCTTGGACGTATGCAAGTCAGGATAATCGGCGAAGCCGGTTTCTTTTAAGCTAGTAAAACTATAATAAAAATCCGTGACATTTTTTTAAAGCTGTTTAATATGGTAATAATAATTTTTAATATGTAATACATAAATACAATCGTTTAAATCAAGTGCAACTTTCTCGCTTGTTTTGAAAATATCTCCAAAATGTGGTCTGCTGTTATGTCATGTTTTATCAATTTTCGATGTTTATTATTGATATATTGGAGAATCGCAATTGACCCATTGTAGTCCTAGTCTAGTTCACAGCCAGCAGAACTAATTGGAAGGGAAACCGCGATCTGGATTAATTTGTACAGGTTTGGACAAAAGTCCAGACTAATATATTTTTTAATCGATTCTAAATTTATTTCCAAATTTTTACAAATTAGCATATTTTTTAATACGGAAATCTCTGCCTCAAGTATGGAGGAATCTAAATTTGCAACAGTAGAGTAATTTTCAATAAATTCTTGACTTTCTTTAAACTGTAAATTAAATAAACCATCTACCGATCGAGCTAAGGGTAAATTTGAAAACCTCTCCCTAAAATTGGAGGATAAGTTGTCCATTATTGGGTAATGAATGTTTATATTCCAGTATTCTAGGCTACTTACATCGGATGGCAATTCTATAATCGTCTCATGGCCAAGAGTACTTTCTAGTATGTAATCCTTATTTCGTGTGGGAATTTGCCTTTTTCGTTTCGATACTTTAATCGGTTCTAATGAAATTTCATGTGTATTTGCAAAGTCTTGGATGCAAGAATAAATTTCTTTAAAGTTATTTCTGGTCTCTTCCAAAGATTTTAACGTGCCTTCTATAATGGAAATTGCTTGACCGAGAGTAGCATTTTCACTCTGAAAATATTTACTTAGAACGTTGATATGTAGTAAAACAGAGTATAGGATGTACAGGCAAATGCAAAACTCGGCCTTTT
The DNA here is from genome assembly GCA_963576565.1 of Aspidapion aeneum. Taxonomy (NCBI): domain Eukaryota; kingdom Metazoa; phylum Arthropoda; class Insecta; order Coleoptera; family Brentidae; genus Aspidapion; species Aspidapion aeneum. The sequence continues at coordinate 36,344,400 of OY755048.1, forward strand.
GAATGCATGCTAACAATCCAATGGCTTAAGATTAAGAATCTTTGGGTAGGAATGTTACAAAAAATTAATTTATTTAATTTAATAATCAAAATTTGACAAGTCGATGGTTTCCTTAAATGAAACAACCTGTATATTACTACTTATTTATAGACCACCTTGTCTTCCTGATTTTAAAATTATATATCTTGGGATTATTTTGTTTATTAGTTTTGGAAATATATGCGTTTAAAAGTTTTAAAAACTTAAATTGATATTGATATTCTATGAAACATCAAAGTAGCCATGAAAACGATAATCGCATTAGCACAAAAAGTGATAAGAATTATTCAACATTTTATTATTAATCAAAGAGGCTATGTAGAAAATTTACAATAAGGTATTAAATATTTATTTTTTATTTTTTATATTTCCTGGGTGGACCTGTAAAGTTTACGTTTCTGGTCTAGTAACGTTAGTACCTATTTTTGGTCTCCTGATATGTTATATGTAAAGTCTTTTCGACTGTACTTCGTTGCTATATTTTTCTGGGGGGGCCCCCCCGTAGTTACGCCGGTGAATCTTACTTGTTCTCAAAGTCTCACAATATGGGTCTCATAACCCGGTCAGGAAGCTCGGTTTGATATCTGGGTTTGACAGCTCGGTTTGGACATGTGATTCCCACTTCAACGATTCTTTTCAGGTTGTGAATGTCAAAATTACTCGTTCAGTTTACTTTGGTCAAAATTGGTAGAAGGTAGGAAGTTCTGTGGATCAAAAATTCCCTTTGGGATTGCGGAACTGGAACTAAAATAAAACATGCTTTTTGGAACACACAGCAAACACAGTAGATCAAGCTGCAAAACCCTTAATATTGAAATAAACCCTTTAATATTAATCTAACCTTTAATATTTTATCACTGCATTTTCTTTAGTAAAAATCGACCTCAACTTATATACTTCTCACAATAACATAACCTATAAAAATCAGCCAAGTCAAAACGTGAATTATCGAATTATAAAATTTAAATCTCTTATTTCGAAATGATCTGTCTCTCCATTTATCTTGGATAAAAATATATAATAAAATCAACTAGCAATATTTAAAACAATAAGGTTAAATTCTAACTGAACTACATGTGCTCTCGGTAAGAAACAGAATTATCGGAAGTAGAAGTAAATAGGGCTCACCTGTAATTCGATGAAAATCCAATCAACATCCAAAAATAAATTGTGTCACAAGACATTAACTTAAAGCATTCTGCTTTCAAATTAAAATTTCTAGATATTGATTATCAACTGAAATTGGCTCGCGGCCTTTTATGGTTAGCAATTAATAGCCTCCACAAAATCCAGTTATGGAAAAAAGACAGATTTCGCCTGGAAACCCCTATTTATAGCCTTCCACCGGAAGATAAAAACTATCAAAATGACACGTCATTTTAGCTTTGAACCACATGTTTAAGAAAAGAAACCTGACTTTTTGAACAAAAGTTACGTGAAAATTTAGCTTTTCGGCCATACAAATTTTCTTTAAAAGGTACGTGAAAATTTAGCTCTTCGGCCGTACAAATTTTCTTTAAATAGTACGTGAAAATTTACCTCTTCGGCCGTACAAATTTTCTTTAAATAGTACGTGAAAATTTAGCTCTTCGGCCGTACACATTTTCTTTAAAAGGTACGTGAAAATTTAGCTTTTCGGCCATACAAATTTTCTTTAAAAGGTACGTGAAAATTTAGCCCTTCGGCCGTACAAATTTTCTTTAATAGTACGTGAAAATTTAGCTCTTCGGCCTGAATCGCCGGGGTTCAGTATCACGAAATTATTATAAATGGACTGTAATTAATTAATGTTGCTGGTTTTAAATTATCACACAATTTATGGATACCTCAAAAAAACTCTAGGGCCAAGGTGTAAACCGGTCCAAAGTAAGAAATGGCGAGAAAAAAAAGCTGATCATAAAGTGGCGAATGGCACTAACCTCTTGTGTGATTCCTGTCGGTCCTGGGGCGCCCCACTTGCATGATCTCTCCAATTCTTCTCCAACTTCGTCGGCACACTGTAGACCGATGTTTTGAGTATTTTTGAAACACAAACAGTCAATGGGACTGCCAAAGAAATAGCAAAATCACAGTAATTTGTAAAATGACTTGAGCAGTATGGCTGCCGAAAAGCAAGTGTTTTTTTTAACAATTTTTTCTCTATCATTAGTTCCTGATTCCCACACGTGCCAATGAGGGAGCCACCTTATGGATCAAAAATATTATTTTTCACGAAATGTTTTAAATGGCCAGGGCCTACGAGTTTTGAAGGCCTCACTTAAAAAATAAAATAAAATACTAAAAATTAACAAAACTAAAAAAGTAACATTCGCGGAGCGAACATTCCACCCACCAAAACCTAAGGTTTTCAACCCAGGTAACTTAAATATATATAAAAAAAACATAAGGAAAAATAAGAGAAATTTCCTGCTCATTATTTTCCCAACCATAGCCCACGAAGGCGTAAAAAAAATTAAAATAAAAGAAAATAAATATACGCGGTTGTAACCATACGAATCTATACCGCTAGTGTATCAGTAGAGGAAATAGGTATAAATTGTAAAATTAGTTTACTGGCAGCGGGCACACTTTTACAACTGGCCGCTGCATAACTCCGTTTGGAGTTTTTAGAGTTACGACTCTAACAATCCCGTCAGCGCCTGGATGCACTGCGGTAACGCGAGCCATAGCCCATTGGAGGGGGGGCCTTTGTTCATTTTTTATTAAAACTAGCGTGCCAATCTCAATACGACCACTGTCCTCACACCACTTTGCTCGTTGTTGCAAGGTATGCAGGTACTCCTGCTGCCAACGTTGCCAAAAATCAGCATGCATTCGCTGAATAAGTTGCCACCTATTTAGCCTGTTAAGTTGGATGTGTGACAAATCAGGATCAGGTAGACCAGAATTTACTGGTTCCTGAGTTAAAAAATGTGCCGGCGTAAGAGATTGGAGATCGTTGGGATCATTCGATATGGCACAAAGAGGCCTTGAGTTCAATACTGACTCAATTTGAGTAAGAAAGGTATACATTTCCTCATAGGTGAGGATTTGATCACCTAGTACTCCATATAGGTGAGTTTTTACCGACTTCACACCCGCTTCTGCTAAACCGTTAAAATGTGGGGCTCCTGGACTATTAAAATTCCATTGGATGGACACCGTCTGGGCGGCTAATTTAAAATATTCCAATATTTGCCTATTCGCTCCAATAAACGAAGTTCCCTGATAAACCGTTAAAATGAGGGGCTCCTGGACTATTAAAATTCCATTGGATGGACACCGTCTGGGCGGCTAATTTAAAATATTCCAATATTTGCCTATTCGCTCCAATAAACGAAGTTCCCTGATCACTGATGATTTCTGAGCATCGACCCCTACGAGCAACAAATCTCCTAAATGCGGCAATAAATGCCTCGGAAGTGAGGTCAGATACTAGTTCCAAGTGTATAGCTTTAACAGCACAACACACGAACACGCATATATAAGCCTTTAAAGACCTGGCTCCTCGAGATTTACTCATGGTGATCGCAATGGGACCTGCGTAATCAAGACAGACAGCAGAAAAGACCTTAAGTTGAGACACTCGAACTGCTGGCAAGTCTGCCATCTTTGGATTATAAGATTTTGGTTTAGAACGAAAACATTTAATGCATTGAGCAAGAACTCGATAAATAGCAGAACGCGGAGAAAGAATCCAAAATTGTTGCAGTATAAGACAATGAAGGGTCTTAAAGCCAGGGTGCAAATTAGCTTTGTGTACCCATTCTACGATTAACTCGGTCAACCGGTGAGATTTGGGTAAAAGCAACGGATGCTTCACATCGTAGGATAGCATCGAATGTCTCAGCCTACGACCCACCCTGAGGCAACCACCTTCGTCTAGAAAGACTGCTAATTTTCTAAACAATTTTGGAAGTAATTGATTTTTGTTTAGGTTTTCAAAAATATCACCAAAACAAAATTCTTGGACATTTCGAACGACAGTAACAAGAGCTTCTTGGATCTCAATGGGAGACAAAACTCCTGTTCTCTTATTTTCACGACCTTTTCCTGTGTTATGAATAAATCTAAGGACAAAGGCAATCACATTTAAAATAGTTCTAAATGACGAATAACGAAAAATCTCTAGAGTGATGAAATGGTCATCAAAAGTAGCCTTTAGAACAATAGTTCTTTCTTCTTCACAAACCTCCTGATATAGAAAGTCCGTGAATCTAGGCTGAGTGGGCCAAAGTTCAATGCTTTGACATAGCCAAGAGGGGCCTTGAAACCACAAACTGTGATTTTTGAGTTCAGCTGACTGCAACCCCCTAGAAGCGCAATCAGCAGGATTATCTGCGGTGGGGACATAATGCCAGCTTGAGAAAGAAATAAGCTCATGGATGTGAGATACTCTGTTAGCTACAAAGGGCTTCCAGCGATGGGCTGACGAAGCTAACCATGCCAACGTGACTTGAGAATCCGACCATGCAAAAATAGCATCAAAGTTTGCATATCGTGCATACACTTGTTTGACATAAAAAACAAGATCACTCAAAAGAACAGCAGCGACTAATTCCATGCGGGGAATCGACTTAATTATTTTAAGAGGTGCAACCCTTGATTTTCCTGTGACTAAAGACACATGGATATTTCCCTGCGAGTCCTCGCATTTTAAATAAACAGCAGCTCCGTAGCCAATCTGGGAGGCGTCACAGAAACCGTGTATTTCAATGCGAGCAGGTTTATCTATGAAAATTCGCCTAGAAATGGCAAGGTGAGCTAACTCGGGGAGCTCCAGTTTAAACTGTTCCCACAGTTGACAAACATCTGCACTGGGTGCATCATCCCAACCTGCCTTAGAAAGCCACAATCTCTGCATAATGCTTTTAGCTAACAGCACAACTGGGGATAAAAATCCTAGAGGATCGTAAATACGAAAGATTTGGCTAAGAATATTCCTTTTGGTGCATGAGAGATGTGTGGGTGTACAATTATATGAAAAAATGTCAATGGTCGGGTTCCATTGTAAGCCTAGAACTTTAATGAAAAGGGGTTCCTCTTTATCAAATAAACAGGGCATTTGTAAATGTGAGGACGAAACACCAGAGAGGACGGCCTCATGATTGCTGGCCCATTTTCGCAGTTCAAAATGACCTTTTTTCAAAAGATCTATGAGCTCCTGCTGTAAGCTGAGCAAGGATTCAATCGAGTTGGCTCCCGCCACACATTCATCTACAAAAATTTGATGTCTCAAAACCTCGGCTGCTTGAGGATAATTATGACCTTCTAGATTTGCCAACTCTTGCATAGTTTTAAGAGCTAAATAAGGCGAACTAGAAACTCCATAAGTAACTGTACCAAGTGCATATTCCTGCAAAGGTTCCCGCTCTGAAAAACGCCAAAGAATTCTCTGGAAGTCTTTGTGGGCGGGGTTTACAAGAATCTGCCTGTACATTTGGCGCACATCAGAAATGAGGACATAATGATGAAACCTAAATTGCAAGAGAATAGACGCAATATCCTGCTGAAGTTTAGGACCTGTCAGCTGAGTATCATTTAACGATACTCCATTAGAGCTAGCGCAAGAAGCGTCAAAAACTACTCTAATTTTCCCATCTTTGTAGATGCAAAAATGAGGAATATAATAAGCCGTGGGCGAAGCGTATTGGGACTTCATAGAAATCAAGGACATATGGCCTGATTCAAGATAGTCTTTCATAAAATCAATATACGAACTCTTAAGGAGAGTGTCTTTAAGTAAACGCTTTTCAAGCATAATAAACCTTTTTAATGCTTGATTATAAGAATTTCCAAGCTTGGGCTCGGCATATTTAAAAGGTAGTGGGACTACAAATTGTCCAGAGGGGACACGATAAGTGGTATCTTTGTAGATCTCCTCACATTTTATCTCATCGGGAGACATAGGGAGAGGTTTGGAAATATTTTCTAGTTCCCAAAACTTTTGTAGGCACAAATCGAGCGTGGGCTCAGTGGAAACATGAAGGCTGGTCCAGTGGCTAGAAAGGGTTGAGCATTGGGCTCTGCCCTGCAAAATCCAACCAAAAGCAGTCTTAAGAGCGACCGGTTGGTCAGAACTACCAACGACTTTTCCAGTCTCTAATATATAAGGTACTAATTCAGCCCTAATTAAAATATCAACTGGGCCAGGAATATGAAATTTAGGATCTGCCATGGGCAGGTTTCGAATGTACTCCCATTTGGAGGAATCAACAACCATTTTTGGCTGGTTTGAACAGATTTTTGGCAATATGATTGCTTTAAAATCAAAAAGAGGTTCAGATTTCCCGCAAGGGCGGATTTGGCACTGAATTAAGCCACGCCTACAGACAGAAGCCATATTGTTTAGCCCTTCTATAGGAATAGAAAATTTTTGACATGGTAAACCCAATCTATTAGCACATTCCTGAGAGATGAAATGACCCATACTACCTGTATCCAACATCAGACGTACATTTTGAAACTGGCCATACTGATCCTTGATATCCGCCTCTACGGTTGACAAAAGGATTGTCGATTGGGCCGAGAGAAGGGAAGAACCAACCAGAGGAACATTTGAGGGCAGGGTCATTCCACAAGTTGAGCCTGAATCACCTAATGGAGGTGGAGGGGGTACCACATTACCGTGACCTAATGGAGGTGCACTCGAATTGGAACCCTGCTCGGACTCTCTTCGTGGAAAGTGAAGAAGACTGTGGTGGGGTAATTACAGGATTTGCAACGAACTGAGTTGGGACACTGTTTGACAGAGTGGGAAGAAGTTTTTAAACAATTAAAACAAAATTTGTGCTCTCGAACTAACTGCGATCGTTCCTGGGGTGTTTTTGCCAAAAAGGTTTGCCATCTATATAAAACATGATAACCTGAACAGGCAATGCAGCGCATTTTTAGATTATTTTTATCGCCTTGATTTTGTTCAGTCATAAAACTTGAAAAATTATGTTTTTTATTCCCCGAATGAAACACTTTTTTGGAAGAATGAGTACTAGGGACACTCATTAATTGCGCAGAATCTAATGCTTTGCAATACTCCTCCAAAAAATTACATAAATTTGAAAAAGTAGGCATTTCCGTATTACGATATTCTTTCTCAAATTCAGTGCGAGTATTTTCGTCTAATTTTGGTAGCATCAAATTAAATAGCAAAAAATCCCAACTGTCAACATCAAATTTTAAACCTTTCAGGGCAGCAATATTTTCACAAAATGTATCCAATAATGCTCGGAGTTCTTTGGCAGAGGGCTTTAGAACTGCGGGAGCGTTAAAAATTTCTTGATAATGAGCAGTAGCGGTATAGCGCTTGTTGCCATATCTCTTTAACAAAGCTTCGTAAGCAATTAAATAATTGTTCTCAGTTATTGGCAAGTTTTTAATAACGTTAAAAGCGTCTTTTTTAAGAGACATATGTAAATAATGAAATTTTTGTATATCAGAAAAGTTGGCGTTATCGTGCACCAAACTTCTATACATATCTATAAAAGTCGACCATTGTTTGACGTCACCTTCAAAGCTAGGGACATCTAGTTTAATCCGCAAATTATTTTGAGAACTATCCTGTACGGTATGGCTAGTGTTTTGTAAAGATGCAGGGGCATCTTCTACATAAATAACACGTTTAAACGATTTTATCCCATAATAATACTGGTCTGCATTTTTTCGTACAGCATCATGGGTGTCAAATTCCGAATCGTCTTCGAGACACATTATAATAGAATTATGATTTTTACAAAACTCATCATACATTTGCTCGCTTTCATCTGCGCGAACCAAAAATTGCACTTTTTTTGAAGTATCCGTTTCTAATGTTTTGCCTAAATCAAAGGTTTCTTTAAGCCTATTAAGAGCGGCGGTACGCTTCATCAAAAGTCTTTTTAGTTTTTCACCAGCCATAATGATTAATAAAATTATTTTAAAAAATTAAAATTTTTAAATCTTGCCAATAGCTTTAACTCAAAATATTATGTATGTACGTTGGCAGCAAGGTACACCATGCAAAAGGTTGCAAAAACGATCAAAAAATATTTTACGATTATTCAAATTTTCTAAAACTGTGGCCTAGTGTTTTCGTAGGCACCGAAAATCACGCTTTCAAAAAGAAATCCTGTGTGTTAGAACGGCTAACTCACCCGGGTAACCTACCTACTCCACTATACACACACGTTTATATGCAAATGGTTCGATTGGGGGTCTCGCGAAGTAAACCTAACCAGTCCACTGATAAATTCCCAACGTTCAAGTACACGACAACTGATCGCGGGTATATCGATTGCTGTCACACACACAGCAGGCGCACAACTCAGGTTTACTCGGGTGACTTCCACCAGTCACCTACACAAACATACAAATTCGACTCGAAGTGAACAAAATGAATCGCCGGGGTTCAGTATCACGAAAATTATTATAAATGGACTGTAATTAATTAATGTTGCTGGTTTTAAATTATCACACAATTTATGGATACCTCAAAAAAACTCTAGGGCCAAGGTGTAAACCGGTCCAAAGTAAGAAATGGCGAGAAAAAAAAACTGATCATAAAGTGGCGAATGGCACTAACCTCTTGTGTGATTCCCGTCGGTCCTGGGGCGCCCCACTTGCATGATCTCTCCAATTCTTCTCCAACTTCGTCGGCACACTGTAGACCGTTGTTTTGAGTATTTTTGAAACACTAACAGTCAATGGGACTGCCAAAGAAATAGCAAAATCACAGTAATTTGTAAAATGACTTGAGCAGTATGGCTGCCGAAAAGCAAGTGTTTTTTTTAACAATTTTTTCTCTATCATTAGTTCCTGATTCCCACACGTGCCAATGAGGGAGCCACCTTATGGATCAAAAATATTATTTTTCACGAAATGTTTTAAATGGCCAGGGCCTACGAGTTTTGAAGGCCTCACTTAAAAAATAAAATAAAATACTAAAAACTAACAAAACTAAAAAAGTAACATTCGCGGAGCGAACATGGCCATACAAATTTTCTTTAAAAGGTACGTGAAAATTTAGCTCTTCGGCCATAAAAGGTACGCGAAAATTTGGCTCTTCGGCCGAACAAATTTTCTTTAAAAGGTACGTGAAAATTTAGCTCTTCGGCCGTACAAATTTTCTTTAAATAGTACGTGAAAATTTAGCTCTTCGGCCATACAAATTTTCTTTAAAAGGTACAAAATTTAGCTCTTCGGCCATACAAATTTTCTTTAAAAGGTACGTGAAAATTTAGCTCTTCGCCGTACAAATTTTCTTTAAATAGTACGTGAAAATTTACCTCTTCGGCCGTACAAATTTTCTTTAAATATTACGTGAAAATTTAGCTTTTCGGCCATACAAATTTTCTTTAAAAGGTACGTGAAAATTTAGCTCTTCGCCGTACAAATTTTCTTTAAATAGTACGTGAAAATTTACCTCTTCGGCCGTACAAATTTTCCTTAAATATTACGTGAAAATTTAGCTTTTCGGCCATACAAATTTTCTTTAAAAGGTACGTGAAAATTTAGCTCTTAGGCCGTGCAAATTTTCTTTAAATAGTACGTGAAAATTTAGCTTTTCGGCCATACAAATTTTCTTTAAAAGGTACGTGAAAATTTGACTCTTCGGCCGTACAAATTTTCTTTAAATAGTACGTGAAAATTTAGCTCTTCGGCCATATAAATTTTCTTTAAAAGGTACGTGAAAATTTGGCTCTTCGGCCGTACAAATTTTCTTTAAATAGTACGTGAAAATTTAACTCTTCGGCCATGCAAATTTTCTTTAAAAGGTACGTGAAAATTTGGCTCTTCGGCCATACAAATTTTCTTTAAATAGTACGTGAAAATTTAACTCTTCGGCCATGCAAATTTTCTTTAAATAGTACGTGAAAATTTAGCTCTTCGGCCATACAAATTTTCTTTAAAAGGTACGTGAAAATTTGGCTCTTCGGCCGTACAAATTTTCTTTAAATAGTACGTGAAAATTTAGCTCTTCGGCCATACAAATTTTCTTTAAAAGGTACGTGAAAATTTGGCTCTTCGGCCATACAAATTTTCTTTAAATAGTACGTGAAAACTTAACTCTTCGGCCATGCAAATTTTCTTTAAAAGGTACGTGAAAATTTGGCTCTTCGGCCATACAAATTTTCTTTAAAAGGTACGTGAAAATTTAGCTCTTCGGCCATACAAATTTTCTTTAAAAGGTACGTGAAAATTTAGCTCTTTGGCCATACAAATTTTCTTTAAAAGGTACGTGAAAATTTAAGTCTTCGCCCATACAAATTTTCTTTAAAAGGTACGTGAAAATTTAGCTCTTCGGCCATACAAATTTTCTTTAAAAGGTACGTGAAAATTTAGCTCTTCGGCCGTACATTTTTTTTTAAATACTACATGAAAATTTAGCTCTTCGGCCATACAAATCTTCTTTAAAAGGTACGTGAAAATTTGGCTCTTCGGCCATACAAATTTTCTTTAAAAGGTACGTGAAAATTTAGCTCTTTGGCCATACAAATTTTCTTTAAAAGGTACGGAAAATTTAGCTCTTCGGTCGTACAAATTTTCTTTAAAAGGTACGTGAAAATTTAGCTCTTCGGCCGTGCAAATTTTCTTTAAATAGTACGTGAAAATTTAGCTCTTCGGCCATACAAATTATCTTTAAAAGGTACGTGAAAATTTGGCTCTTCGGCCGTACAAATTTTCTTTAAATAGTACGTGAAAATTTAGCTCTTCGGCCATATAAATTTTCTTTAAAAGGTACGTGAAAATTTGGCTCTTCGGCCGTACATATTTTTTTTAAATAACTACATGAAAATTTAGCTCTTCGGCCATACAAATCTTCTTTAAAAGGTACGTGAAAATTTAGCTCTTCGGCCATACAAATTTTCTTTAAAAGGTACGTGAAAATTTGACTCTTCGGCCGTACAAATTTTCTTTAAATAGTACGTGAAAATTTAGCTCTTCGGCCGTACATATTTTTTTTAAATAACTACATGAAAATTTAGCTCTTCGGCCATACAAATCTTCTTTAAAAGGTACGTGAAAATTTGGCTCTTCGGCCATACAAATTTTCTTTAAAAGGTACGTGAAAATTTAGCTCTTTGGCCATACAAATTTTCTTTAAAAGGTACGTGAAAATTTAGCTCTTCGGCCGTACAAATTTTCTTTAAAAGGTACGTGAAAATTTAGGTCTTCGCCCATACAAATTTTCTTTAAAAGGTACGTGAAAATTTAGCTCTTCGGTCATACAAATTTTCTTTAAAAGGTACGTGAAAATTTGGCTCTTCGGCCGTACAAATTTTCTTTAAATAGTACGTGAAAATTTAGCTCTTCGGCCATACAAATTATCTTTAAAAGGTACGTGAAAATTTGGCTCTTCGGCCGTACAAATTTTCTTTAAATAGAACGTGAAAATTTAGCACTTCGGCCATATAAATTTTCTTTAAAAGGTACGTGAAAATTTGGCTCTTCGGCCGTACATATTTTTTTTAAATAACTACATGAAAATTTAGCTCTTCGGCCATACAAATCTTCTTTAAAAGGTACGTGAAAATTTAGCTCTTCGGCCATACAAATTTTCTTTAAAAGGTACGTGAAAATTTGACTCTTCGGCCGTACAAATTTTCTTTAAATAGTACGTGAAAATTTAGCTCTTCGGCCATACAAATTTTCTTTAAAAGGTACGTGAAAATTTGGCTCTTCGGCCATACAAATTTTCTTTAAAAGGTACGTGAAAATTTAGCTCATTGGCCATACAAATTTTCTTTAAAAGGTACGTGAAAAATTTTCTTTAAATAGTACGTAAAAATTTAGCTCTTCGGCCATACAAATTTTCTTTAAAAGGTACGTGAAAATTTAGCTCTTCGGCCATACAAATTTTCTTTAAAAGGTACGTGAAAATTTGGCTCTTCGGCCGTACAAATTTTCTTTAAATAGTACGTGAAAATTTAGCTCTTCGGCCGTACAAATTTTCTTTAAATAGTACGTAAAAATTTAGCTCTTCGGCCATACAATTGTTTTTTAAAAGGTACGTGAAAATTTAGCTCTTCGGCCATACAAATTTTCTTTAAAAGGTACGTGAAAATTTAGCTCTTCGGCCATACAAATTTTCTTTAAAGGTACGTGAAAATTTGGCTCTTCGGCCGTACAAATTTTCTTTAAATAGTACGTGAAAATTTAGCTCTTCGGCCATACAAATTTTCTTTAAAAGGTACGCGAAAATTTAGCTCTTCGGCAATACAAATTTTCTTTAAAAGGTACGTGTTAATTTAGCTCTTCGGCCGTACAAATTTTTTTTAAATACTACATGAAAATTTAGCTCTTCGGCCTACAAATCTTCTTTAAAAGGTACGTGAAAATTTAGCTCTTTGGCCATACAAATTTTCTTTAAAAGGTACGTGAAAATTTAGCTCTTCGGCCATACAAATGTTCTTTAAAGGTACGTGAAAATTTGGCTCTTCTGCCGTACAAATTTTCTTTAAATAGTACGTGAAAATTTAGCTCTTCTGCCGTACAAATTTTCTTTAAAAGGTACGTGAAAATTTAGCTCTTCGGCCATACAAATTTTCTTTAAAAGGTACGTGAAAATTTAGCTCTTCGGCCATACAAATTTTCTTTAAAAGGTACGTGAAAATTTAGCTCTTCGGCCATACAAATTTTCTTTAAAAGGTACGTGAAAATTTAGCTCTTCGCCGTACAAATTTTCTTTAAATAATACGTGAAAATTTACCTCTTCGGCCGTACAAATTTTCTTTAAATATTACGTGAAAATTTAGCTTTTCGGCCATACAAATTTTCTTTAAAAGGTACGTGAAAATTTAGCTCTTCGGCCGTGCAAATTTTCTTTAAATAGTACGTGAAAATTTAGCTCTTCGGCCATACAAATTATCTTTAAAAGGTACGTGAAAATTTAGCTCTTCGGACATACAAATTTTCTTTAAAAGGTACGTGAAAATTTAGCTCTTCGGCCGTACAAATTTTCTTTAAATAGTACGTAAAAATTTAGCTCTTCGGCCATACAAATTTTCTTTAAAAGGTACGTGAAAATTTGGCTCTTCGGCCATACAAATTTTCTTTAAAAGGTACGTGAAAATTTAGCTCTTCGGACATACAAATTTTCTTTAAAAGGTACGTGAAAATTTAGCTCTTCGGCCGTACAAATTTTCTTTAAATAGTACGTAAAAATTTAGCTCTTCGGCCATACAAATTTTCTTTAAAAGGTACGTGAAAATTTAGCTCTTCGGCCGTACATATTTTTTTTAAATAACTACATGAAAATTTAGCTCTTCGGCCATACAAATCTTCTTTAAAAGGTACGTGAAAATTTAGCTCTTCCGCCAAACAAATTTTCTTTAAAAGGTACGTGAAAATTTGGCTCTTCGGCCGTACAAATTTTCTTTAAATAGTACGTGAAAATTTAGCTCTTCGGCCATACAAATTTTCTTTAAAAGGTACGTGAAAATTTAGCTCTTCGGCCATACAAATTTTCTTTAAAAGGTACGTGAAAATTTGGCTCTTCGGCCATACAAATTTTCTTTAAAAGGTACGTGAAAATTTAGCTCTTCGGCCATACAAATTTTCTTTAAAAGGTACGTTAAAATTTAGCTCTTTGGCCATACAAATTTTCTTTAAAAGGTACGTGAAAATTTAGCTCTTCGGCCGTACAAATTTTCTTTAAATAGTACGTAAAAATTTAGCTCTTCGGTCATACAAATTTTCTTTAAATAGTACGTGAAAATTTAGCTCTTCGGCCATACAAATTTTCTTTAAAAGGTACGTGAAAATTTAGCTCTTCGGCCATACAAATTTTCTTTAAAAGGTACGTGAAAATTTGGCTCTTCGGCCATACAAATTTTCTTTAAATAGTACGTGAAAATTTAGCTCTTCGGCCATACAAATTTTCTTTAAAAGGTACGTGAAAATTTAGCTCTTCGGCCATACAAATTTTCTTTAAAAGGTACGTGAAAATTTGGCTCTTCGGCCATACAAATTTTCTTTAAAAGGTACGTGAAAATTTAGCTCTTCGGCCGTACAAATTTTCTTTAAATAGTACGTAAAAATTTAGCTCTTCGGCCATACAAATTTTCTTTAAAAGGTACGTGAAAATTTAGCTCTTCGGCCGTACAAATTTTCTTTAAATAGTACGTAAAAATTTAGCTCTTCGGTCATACAAATTTTCTTTAAAAGGTACATGAAAATTTGGCTCTTCGGCCGTACAAATTTTCTTTAAATAGTACGTGAAAATTTAGCTCTTCGGCCATACAAATTTTCTTTAAAAGGTACGTGAAAATTTAGCCCTTCGGCCATACAAATTTTCTTTAAAAGGTACGTGAAAATTTAGCTCTTCGGCCATACAAATTTTCTTTAAAAGGTAAGTGAAAATTTAGCTCTTCGGCCATACAAATTATCTTTAAAAGGTACGTGAAAATTTAGCTCTTCGCCGTACAAATTTTCTTTAAATAATACGTGAAAATTTACCTCTTCGGCCGTACAAATTTTCTTTAAATATTACGTGAAAATTTAGCTTTTCGGCCATACAAATTTTCTTTAAAAGGTACGTGAAAATTTAGCTCTTCGGCCGTGCAAATTTTCTTTAAATAGTACGTGAAAATTTAGCTCTTCGGCCATACAAATTTTCTTTAAAAGGTACGTGAAAATTTGGCTCTTCGGCCATACAAATTTTCTTTAAAAGGTACGTGAAAATTTAGCTCATTGGCCATACAAATTTTCTTTAAAAGGTACGTGAAAATTTAGCTCTTCGGCCGTACAAATTTTCTTTAAATAGTACGTAAAAATTTAGCTCTTCGGCCATACAAATTTTCTTTAAAAGGTACGTGAAAATTTAGCTCTTCGGCCATACAAATTTTCTTTAAAAGGTACGTGAAAATTTGGCTCTTCGGCCGTACAAATTTTCTTTAAATAGTACGTGAAAATTTAGCTCTTCGGCCGTACAAATTTTCTTTAAATAGTACGTAAAAATTTAGCTCTTCGGCCATACAATTGTTTTTTAAAAGGTACGTGAAAATTTAGCTCTTCGGCCATACAAATTTTCTTTAAAAGGTACGTGAAAATTTAGCTCTTCGGCCATACAAATTTTCTTTAAAGGTACGTGAAAATTTGGCTCTTCGGCCGTACAAATTTTCTTTAAATAGTACGTGAAAATTTAGCTCTTCGGCCATACAAATTTTCTTTAAAAGGTACGCGAAAATTTAGCTCTTCGGCCATACAAATTTTCTTTAAAAGGTACGTGTTAATTTAGCTCTTCGGCCGTACAAATTTTTTTTAAATACTACATGAAAATTTAGCTCTTCGGCCTACAAATCTTCTTTAAAAGGTACGTGAAAATTTAGCTCTTTGGCCATACAAATTTTCTTTAAAAGGTACGTGAAAATTTAGCTCTTCGGCCATACAAATGTTCTTTAAAGGTACGTGAAAATTTGGCTCTTCTGCCGTACAAATTTTCTTTAAATAGTACGTGAAAATTTAGCTCTTCTGCCGTACAAATTTTCTTTAAAAGGTACGTGAAAATTTAGCTCTTCGGCCATACAAATTTTCTTTAAAAGGTACGTGAAAATTTAGCTCTTCGGCCATACAAATTTTCTTTAAAAGGTACGTGAAAATTTAGCTCTTCGGCCATACAAATTTTCTTTAAAAGGTACGTGAAAATTTAGCTCTTCGCCGTACAAATTTTCTTTAAATAATACGTGAAAATTTACCTCTTCGGCCGTACAAATTTTCTTTAAATATTACGTGAAAATTTAGCTTTTCGGCCATACAAATTTTCTTTAAAAGGTACGTGAAAATTTAGCTCTTCGGCCGTGCAAATTTTCTTTAAATAGTACGTGAAAATTTAGCTCTTCGGCCATACAAATTATCTTTAAAAGGTACGTGAAAATTTAGCTCTTCGGACATACAAATTTTCTTTAAAAGGTACGTGAAAATTTAGCTCTTCGGCCGTACAAATTTTCTTTAAATAGTACGTAAAAATTTAGCTCTTCGGCCATACAAATTTTCTTTAAAAGGTACGTGAAAATTTGGCTCTTCGGCCATACAAATTTTCTTTAAAAGGTACGTGAAAATTTAGCTCTTCGGACATACAAATTTTCTTTAAAAGGTACGTGAAAATTTAGCTCTTCGGCCGTACAAATTTTCTTTAAATAGTACGTAAAAATTTAGCTCTTCGGCCATACAAATTTTCTTTAAAAGGTACGTGAAAATTTAGCTCTTCGGCCGTACATATTTTTTTTAAATAACTACATGAAAATTTAGCTCTTCGGCCATACAAATCTTCTTTAAAAGGTACGTGAAAATTTAGCTCTTCCGCCAAACAAATTTTCTTTAAAAGGTACGTGAAAATTTGGCTCTTCGGCCGTACAAATTTTCTTTAAATAGTACGTGAAAATTTAGCTCTTCGGCCATACAAATTTTCTTTAAAAGGTACGTGAAAATTTAGCTCTTCGGCCATACAAATTTTCTTTAAAAGGTACGTGAAAATTTGGCTCTTCGGCCATACAAATTTTCTTTAAAAGGTACGTGAAAATTTAGCTCTTCGGCCATACAAATTTTCTTTAAAAGGTACGTTAAAATTTAGCTCTTTGGCCATACAAATTTTCTTTAAAAGGTACGTGAAAATTTAGCTCTTCGGCCGTACAAATTTTCTTTAAATAGTACGTAAAAATTTAGCTCTTCGGTCATACAAATTTTCTTTAAATAGTACGTGAAAATTTAGCTCTTCGGCCATACAAATTTTCTTTAAAAGGTACGTGAAAATTTAGCTCTTCGGCCATACAAATTTTCTTTAAAAGGTACGTGAAAATTTGGCTCTTCGGCCATACAAATTTTCTTTAAATAGTACGTGAAAATTTAGCTCTTCGGCCATACAAATTTTCTTTAAAAGGTACGTGAAAATTTAGCTCTTCGGCCATACAAATTTTCTTTAAAAGGTACGTGAAAATTTGGCTCTTCGGCCATACAAATTTTCTTTAAAAGGTACGTGAAAATTTAGCTCTTCGGCCGTACAAATTTTCTTTAAATAGTACGTAAAAATTTAGCTCTTCGGCCATACAAATTTTCTTTAAAAGGTACGTGAAAATTTAGCTCTTCGGCCGTACAAATTTTCTTTAAATAGTACGTAAAAATTTAGCTCTTCGGTCATACAAATTTTCTTTAAAAGGTACATGAAAATTTGGCTCTTCGGCCGTACAAATTTTCTTTAAATAGTACGTGAAAATTTAGCTCTTCGGCCATACAAATTTTCTTTAAAAGGTACGTGAAAATTTAGCCCTTCGGCCATACAAATTTTCTTTAAAAGGTACGTGAAAATTTAGCTCTTCGGCCATACAAATTTTCTTTAAAAGGTAAGTGAAAATTTAGCTCTTCGGCCATACAAATTATCTTTAAAAAGTACGTGAAAATTTGGCTCATCGGCCGTACAAATTTTCTTTAACGTGAAAATTTAGCTCTTCGGCCATACAAATTATCTTTAAAAAGTACGTGAAAATTTAGCTCTTCGGCCGTACAAATTTTCTTTAACGTGAAAATTTAGCTCTTCGGCCATACAAATTTTCTTTAAAAGCTACGTGAAAATTTAGCTCTTAGGCCATACTTTAAAAGGTACGTGAAAATTTAGCTCTTCGGCCGTACAAATTGTCTTTAATAGTACGTAAAAATTTAGCTCTTCGGCCATACAAATTTTCTTTAAAAGGTACGTAAAAATTTAGCTCTTCGGCCATACAAATTTTCTTTAAAAGGTACGTGAAAATTTAGCTCTTCGGCCATACAAATTTTCTTTAAAAGGTACGTGAAAATTTAGCTCTTCGGCCATACAAATTTTCTTTAAAAGGTACATGAAAATTTAGCTCTTCGGCCATACAAATCTTCTTTAAAAGGTACGTGAAAATTTAGCTCTTCGGCCGTACAAATTTTCTTTAAAAGGTACGTGAAAATTTGGCTTTTCGGCCGTACAAATTTTCTTTAAAAGTTACGTGAAAATTTAGCTCTTCGGCCATACAAATCTTCTTTAAAAGGTACGTGAAAATTTAGCTCTTCGGCCATACAAATTTTCTTTAAAAGGTACGTGTTAATTTAGCTCTTCGGCCGTACAAATTTTCTTTAAAAGGTACGTGAAAATTTAGCTCTTCGGCCATACAAATTTTCTTTAAAAGGTAGGTGAAAATTTGGCTCTTCGGCCGTACAAATTTTCTTTAAAAGGTACGTGAAAATTTAGCTCTTCGGCCGCACAAATTTTCTTTAAAAGTTACGTGAAAATTTAGCTCTTCGGCCATACAAATTTTCTTTAAATATTACGTGAAAATTTAGCTCTTCGGCCATACAAATTTTCTTTAAAAGGTACATGTTAATTTAGCTCTTCGGCCGTACAAATTTTCTTTAAAAGTTACGTGAAAATTAAGCTCTTCGGCCATCCAAATTTTTTTTAAATAGTACGTGAAAATTTAGCTCTTCGGCCATACAAATTTTCTTTAAATAACGTGAAAATTTAGCTCTTTGGCCATACAAATTATCTTTAAAAGGTACGTGAAAATTTGGCTCTTCGGCCGTACAAATTTTCTTTTAATAGTACGTGAAAATTTAGCTCTTCGGCCATACAAATTTTCTTTAAAAGGTACGTGAAAATTTAGCTCTTAGGCCATACAGATTTTCTTTAAAAAGTACGTGAAAATTTAGCTCTTCGGCCGTACAAATTTTCTTTAAAAGGTACGTGAAAATTTAGCTCTTCGGCCATACAAATTTTCTTTAAAAGGTACGTGAAAATTTAGCTCTTCGGCCATACAAATTTTCTTTAAAAGGTACGTGAAAATTTAGCTCTTCGGCCATACAAATTTTCTTTAAATAGTACGTGAAAATTTAGCTCTTCGGCCATACAAATTTTCTTTAAAAGGTACGTGAAAATTTAGCTCTTCGGCCATACAAATTTTCTTTAAAAGGTACGTGAAAATTTGGCTCTTCGGCCATACAAATTTTCTTTAAAAGGTACGTGAAAATTTAGCTCTTCGGCCGTACAAATTTTCTTTAAATAGTACGTAAAAATTTTAGCTCTTCGGCCATACAAATTTTCTTTAAAAGGTACGTGAAAATTTAGCTCTTCGGCCGTACAAATTTTCTTTAAATAGTACGTAAAAATTTAGCTCTTCGGCCATACAAATTATCTTTAAAAAGTACGTGAAAATTTAGCTCTTCGGCCGTACAAATTTTCTTTAACGTGAAAATTTAGCTCTTCGGCCATACAAATTTTCTTTAAAAGCTACGTGAAAATTTAGCTCTTAGGCCATACAGATTTTCTTTAAAAGGTACGTGAAAATTTAGCTCTTCGGCCGTACAAATTGTCTTTAATAGTACGTAAAAATTTAGCTCTTCGGCCATACAAATTTTCTTTAAAAGGTACGTAAAAATTTAGCTCTTCGGCCATACAAATTTTCTTTAAAAGGTACGTGAAAATTTAGCTCTTCGGCCATACAAATTTTCTTTAAAAGGTACGTGAAAATTTAGCTCTTCGGCCATACAAATTTTCTTTAAAAGGTACATGAAAATTTAGCTCTTCGGCCATACAAATTTTCTAAAAGGTACGTGAAAATTTGGCTTTTCGGCCGTACAAATTTTCTTTAAAAGTTACGTGAAAATTTAGCTCTTCGGCCATACAAATCTTCTTTAAAAGGTACGTGAAAATTTAGCTCTTCGGCCATACAAATTTTCTTTAGAAGGTACGTGTTAATTTAGCTCTTCGGCCGTACAAATTTTCTTTAAAAGGTACGTGAAAATTTAGCTCTTCGGCCATACAAATTTTCTTTAAAAGGTAGGTGAAAATTTGGCTCTTCGGCCGTACAAATTTTCTTTAAAAGGTACGTGAAAATTTAGCTCTTCGGCCGTACAAATTTTCTTTAAAAGTTACGTGAAAATTTAGCTCTTCGGCCATACAAATTTTCTTTAAATATTACGTGAAAATTTAGCTCTTCGGCCATACAAATTTTCTTTAAAAGGTACATGTTAATTTAGCTCTTAGGCCATACAGATTTTCTTTAAAAAGTACGTGAAAATTTAGCTCTTCGGCCGTACAAATTTTCTTTAAAAGGTACGTGAAAATTTAGCTCTTCGGCCGTACAAATTGTCTTTAATAGTACGTAAAAATTTAGCTCTTCGGCCATACAAATTTTCTTTAAAAGGTACGTAAAAATTTAGCTCTTCGGCCATACAAATTTTCTTTAAAAGGTACGTGAAAATTTAGCTCTTCGGCCATACAAATTTTCTTTAAAAGGTACGTGAAAATTTAGCTCTTCGGCCATACAAATTTTCTTTAAAAGGTACATGAAAATTTAGCTCTTCGGCCATACAAATCTTCTTTAAAAGGTACGTGAAAATTTAGCTCTTCGGCCGTACAAATTTTCTAAAAGGTACGTGAAAATTTGGCTTTTCGGCCGTACAAATTTTCTTTAAAAGTTACGTGAAAATTTAGCTCTTCGGCCATACAAATCTTCTTTAAAAGGTACGTGAAAATTTAGCTCTTCGGCCATACAAATTTTCTTTAGAAGGTACGTGTTAATTTAGCTCTTCGGCCGTACAAATTTTCTTTAAAAGGTACGTGAAAATTTAGCTCTTCGGCCATACAAATTTTCTTTAAAAGGTAGGTGAAAATTTGGCTCTTCGGCCGTACAAATTTTCTTTAAAAGGTACGTGAAAATTTAGCTCTTCGGCCGTACAAATTTTCTTTAAAAGTTACGTGAAAATTTAGCTCTTCGGCCATACAAATTTTCTTTAAATATTACGTGAAAATTTAGCTCTTCGGCCATACAAATTTTCTTTAAAAGGTACATGTTAATTTAGCTCTTACGCCATACAGATTTTCTTTAAAAAGTACGTGAAAATTTAGCTCTTCGGCCGTACAAATTTTCTTTAAAAGGTACGTGAAAATTTAGCTCTTCGGCCATACAAATTTTCTTTAAAAGGTACGTGAAAATTTGGCTCTTCGGCCGTACAAATTTTCTTTAAAAGGTACGTGAAAATTTAGCTCTTCGGCCATACAAATTTTCTTTAAAAGGTACGTGAAAATTTGGCTCTTCGGCCATACAAATTTTCTTTAAAAGGTACGTGAAAATTTAGCTCTTCGGCCGTACAAATTTTCTTTAAAAGGTACGTGAAAATTTGGCTCTTCGGCCGTACAAATTTTCTTTAAATAGTACGTGAAAATTTAGCTCTTCGGCCGTACAAATTTTCTTTAAATAGTACGTGAAAATATAGCTCTTCGGCCATACAAATTTTCTTTAAAAGGTACGTGTTAATTTAGCTCTTCGGCCGTACAAATTTTCTTTAAATAGTACGTGAAAATTTAGCTCTTCGGCCATACAAATTTTCTTTAAAAGGTACGTGAAAATTTAGCTCTTCGGCCATACAAATTTTCTTTAAAAGGTACGTGAAAATTTGACTCTTCGGCCGTACAAATTTTCTTTAAATAGTACGTGAAAATTTAGCTCTTTGGCCATACAAATTTTCTTTAAAAGTTACGTGAAAATTTAGCTCTTCGGCCATACAAATTTTCTTTAAAAGGTACGTGAAAATTTAGCTCTTTGGCCGTACAAATTTTCTTTAAATAGTACGTGAAAATTTAGCTCTTTGGCCATACAAATTATCTTTAAAAGGTACGTGAAAATTTAGCTCTTCGGCCATACAAATTTTCTTTAAAAGGTACGTGAAAATTTAGCTCTTCGGCCATACAAATTTTCTTTAAAAGGTACGTGAAAATTTGGCTCTTCGGCCATACAAATTTTCTTTAAAAGGTACGTGAAAATTTGGCTCTTCGGCCGTACAAATTTTCTTTAAATAGTACGTGAAAATTTAGCTCTTCGGCCATACAAATTTTCTTTAAAAGGTACGTGTTAATTTAGCTCTTCGGCCGTACAAATTTTCTTTAAATAGTACGTGAAAATTTAGCTCTTCGGCCATACAAATTTTCTTTAAAAGGACGTGAAAATTTAGCTCTTCGGCCATACAAATTTTCTTTAAAAGGTACGTGAAAATTTGACTCTTCGGCCGTACAAATTTTCTTTAAATAGTACGTGAAAATTTAGCTCTTTGGCCATACAAATTTTCTTTAAAAGTTACGTGAAAATTTAGCTCTTCGGCCATACAAATTTTTTTTTAAAAGGTACGTGAAAATTTAGCTCTTTGGCCGTACAAATTTTCTTTAAATAGTACGTGAAAATTTAGCTCTTTGGCCATACAAATTATCTTTAAAAGGTACGTGAAAATTTAGCTCTTCGGCCATACAAATTTTCTTTAAAAGGTACGTGAAAATTTAGCTCTTCGGCCATACAAATTTTCTTTAAAAGGTACGTGAAAATTTGGCTCTTCGGCCATACAAATTTTCTTTAAAAGGTACGTGAAAATTTGGCTCTTCGGCCGTACAAATTTTCTTTAAAAGGTACGTGAAAATTTAGCTCTTCGGCCATACAAATTTTCTTTAACGTGAAAATTTAGCTCTTTGGCCGTACAAATTTTCTTTAAATAGTACGTGAAAATTTAGCTCTTCGGCCGTACAAATTTTCTTTAACGTGAAAATTTAGCTCTTCGGCCATACAAATTTTCTTTAAAAGCTACGTGAAAATTTAGCTCTTAGGCCATACAGATTTTCTTTAAAAGGTACGTGAAAATTTAGCTCTTCGGCCGTACAAATTGTCTTTAATAGTACGTAAAAATTTAGCTCTTCGGCCATACAAATTTTCTTTAAAAGGTACGTAAAAATTTAGCTCTTCGGCCATACAAATTTTCTTTAAAAGGTACGTGAAAATTTAGCTCTTCGGCCATACAAATTTTCTTTAAAAGGTACGTGAAAATTTAGCTCTTCGGCCATACAAATTTTCTTTAAAAGGTACATGAAAATTTAGCTCTTCGGCCATACAAATCTTCTTTAAAAGGTACGTGAAAATTTAGCTCTTCGGCCGTACAAATTTTCTTTAAAAGGTACGTGAAAATTTGGCTTTTCGGCCGTACAAATTTTCTTTAAAAGTTACGTGAAAATTTAGCTCTTCGGCCATACAAATCTTCTTTAAAAGGTACGTGAAAATTTAGCTCTTCGGCCATACAAATTTTCTTTAAAAGGTACGTGTTAATTTAGCTCTTCGGCCGTACAAATTTTCTTTAAAAGGTACGTGAAAATTTAGCTCTTCGGCCATACAAATTTTCTTTAAAAGGTAGGTGAAAATTTGGCTCTTCGGCCGTACAAATTTTCTTTAAAAGGTACGTGAAAATTTAGCTCTTCGGCCGTACAAATTTTCTTTAAAAGTTACGTGAAAATTTAGCTCTTCGGCCATACAAATTTTCTTTAAATATTACGTGAAAATTTAGCTCTTCGGCCATACAAATTTTCTTTAAAAGGTACATGTTAATTTAGCTCTTAGGCCATACAGATTTTCTTTAAAAAGTACGTGAAAATTTAGCTCTTCGGCCGTACAAATTTTCTTTAAAAGGTACGTGAAAATTTAGCTCTTCGGCCATACAAATTTTCTTTAAAAGGTACGTGAAAATTTGGCTCTTCGGCCGTACAAATTTTCTTTAAAAGGTACGTGAAAATTTAGCTCTTCGGCCATACAAATTTTCTTTAAAAGGTACGTGAAAATTTAGCTCTTCGCTGTACAAATTTTCTTTAAAAGGTACGTGAAAATTTAGCTCTTCGGCCGTACAAATTTTCTTTAAATAGTACGTAAAAATTTAGCTCTTCGGCCGTACAAATTGTCTTTAAAAGGTACGTGTTAATTTAGCTCTTCGGCCGTACAAATTTTCTTTAAATAGTACGTGAAAATTTAGCTCTTCGGCCATACAAATTTTCTTTAAAAGGTACGTGAAAATTTAGCTCTTCGGCCATACAAATTTTCTTTAAAAGGTACGTGAAAATTTGACTCTTCGGCCGTACAAATTTTCTTTAAATAGTACGTGAAAATTTAGCTCTTTGGCCATACAAATTTTCTTTAAAAGTTACGTGAAAATTTAGCTCTTCGGCCATACAAATTTTCTTTAAAAGGTACGTGAAAATTTAGCTCTTTGGCCGTACAAATTTTCTTTAAATAGTACGTGAAAATTTAGCTCTTTGGCCATACAAATTATCTTTAAAAGGCACGTGAAAATTTAGCTCTTCGGCCATACAAATTTTCTTTAAAAGGTACGTGAAAATTTAGCTCTTCGGCCATACAAATCTTCTTTAAAAGGTACGTGAAAATTTAGCTCTTCGGCCATACAAATTTTCTTTAAAAGGTACGTGTTAATTTAGCTCTTCGGCCGTACAAATTTTCTTTAAAAGGTACGTGAAAATTTAGCTCTTCGGCCATACAAATTTTCTTTAAAAGGTAGGTGAAAATTTGGCTCTTCGGCCGTACAAATTTTCTTTAAAAGGTACGTGAAAATTTAGCTCTTCGGCCGTACAAATTTTCTTTAAAAGTTACGTGAAAATTTAGCTCTTCGGCCATACAAATTTTCTTTAAATATTACGTGAAAATTTAGCTCTTCGGCCATACAAATTTTCTTTAAAAGGTACATGTTAATTTAGCTCTTAGGCCATACAGATTTTCTTTAAAAAGTACGTGAAAATTTAGCTCTTCGGCCGTACAAATTTTCTTTAAAAGGTACGTGAAAATTTAGCTCTTCGGCCATACAAATTTTCTTTAAAAGGTACGTGAAAATTTGGCTCTTCGGCCGTACAAATTTTCTTTAAAAGGTACGTGAAAATTTAGCTCTTCGGCCATACAAATTTTCTTTAAAAGGTACGTGAAAATTTAGCTCTTCGCCGTACAAATTTTCTTTAAAAGGTACGTGAAAATTTAGCTCTTCGGCCGTACAAATTTTCTTTAAATAGTACGTAAAAATTTAGCTCTTCGGCCGTACAAATTGTCTTTAAAAGGTACGTGTTAATTTAGCTCTTCGGCCGTACAAATTTTCTTTAAATAGTACGTGAAAATTTAGCTCTTCGGCCATACAAATTTTCTTTAAAAGGTACGTGAAAATTTGGCTCTTCGGCCGTACAAATTTTCTTTAAATAGTACGTGAAAATTTAGCTCTTCGGCCATACAAATTATCTTTAAAAGGTACGTGAAAATTTGGCTCTTCGGCCGTACAAATTTTCTTTAAATAGAACGTGAAAATTTAGCACTTCGGCCATATAAATTTTCTTTAAAAGGTACGTGAAAATTTGGCTCTTCGGCCGTACAAATTTTCTTTAAATAGTACGTGAAAATTTAGCTCTTCGGCCATACAAATTTTCTTTAAAAGGTACGTGAAAATTTAGCTCTTCGGCCATACAAATTTTCTTTAAAAGGTACGTGAAAATTTGGCTCTTCGGCCGTACAAATTTTCTTTAAATAGTACGTGAAAATTTAGCTCTTCGGCCATACAAATTTTCTTTAAAAGGTACGTGTTAATTTAGCTCTTCGGCCGTACAAATTTTCTTTAAATAGTACGTGAAAATTTAGCTCTTCGGCCATACAAATTTACCTGACTGCACACCAAGTAGTATATATAGTAGCCTAGGGATTAGATTGTTTAGTTTACACTTGAAAACGGTTAGAGATACTTACTAACCGAAACGTCGTGTTTAAAATAAATAAAGACAATGGAAGTCCGAAATTTTATTTAGGCGCACCAAGGAGGGGGAACTATACATGTTTTTTTAAAGTTTGACATTTCAGTGCGGAAAAATTTTTACACACTAGTGCGGAAAGTAGAATTTTCTACTCTAAAAATAATGTGAAAAATCACATTTTTCACACGCTTGTCAAAAAAGTAATTTCACAAATTTAGGATAGGGGAATGAACCTTAGCGGCGGACAACAGGCACGAGTCAACTTGGCTCTGGCGATTTACAAAAAAAGCGACATCTACCTGCTGGACGAGCCCTTGCACGCGTTGGACGCTAAAGTGCAGGATTTTATTTTTCACAATTGCATTCAAGAATTTTTGAAAAACGACTATGTTGTCATGGTTAGTCACGATTTAAGATACAGAGATAACGCCGATCATTTTTTGGTCATCAATGAAGGAAGGCTTGTCTTTGATGGTGAGTATCAGAAGTGGGTATTTTTGGAATCAGGAAGAAAAAATCTAGACATAAATAAAAATATAATAATATACCTACCACTGTTTCACTGTTTAGTTTAATACAATATATTATAACAAGCCAATAAGATATTACTTTTAACCGAGCTTTTATCTTTAAATCTGAAATTTAAGAAAGCTTAAAAAATTGTAGGAAAACCAATGGAAGTCAAGCCTGAAATTCTGGAAAAAATTGAAGCAGAAAAACAAAGCTTGGATGATTTGAAACTAATAGATGAAGAAACCAAAAATTTAGACATTCCAGAACTTGTCAGAAGAAAATTTAGTAAAAGAAAAATTTATGTAGAGACTCAAAAGGACGGCACAGTTGATTGGGATGTTTATAAGAAATATTTCACGTTTGGAGGGGGTTTTGCGGTTTCCATAATTTTTTGCTTCTTTTTGGGAGCTGAAATCACTGAAAGTTTTGGTTTGAGGTTTATGACTGATTGGTAAGACACTTTAAACCCTTAGACATAGGCGCACTACAATTTTTTTTTAAATGGTACGTGAAAATTTTGCTTTTTGGCAGTACAAATTTTCTTTAAATAGTACGTAAAGAAAATTTGTACGGCCGAAGAGGTAAATTTTCACGACCTTTTAAAGAAAATTTGTATGGCCGAAGAGCTAAATTTTCACGTACCTTTTAAAGAAAATTTGTATGGCCGAAGAGCTAAATTTTCACGTACTATTTAAAGAAAATTTGTACGGCCGAAGAGCCAAATTTTCACGTACCTTTTAAAGAAAATTTATATGGCCGAAGAGCTAAATTTTCACGTACCTTTTAAAGAAAATTTGTATGGCCGAAGAGCTAGATTTTCACGTACTATTTAAAGAAAATTTGTACGGCCGAAGAGCTAAATTTTCACGTTAAAAAAATTTGTACGGCCGAAGAGCCAAATTTTCACGTACTATTTAAAGAAAATTTGTACGGCCGAAGAGCTAAATTTTCACGTTAAAAAAATTTGTACGGCCGAAGAGCCAAATTTTCACGTACCTTTTAAAGAAAATTTGTATGGCCGAAGAGCTAAATTTTCACGTATTTAAAGAAAATTTGTATGGCCGAAGAGCTAAATTTTCACGTACCTTTTAAAGAAAATTTGTACGGCCGAAGAGCTAAATTTTCACGTTAAAGAAAATTTGTACGGCCGAAGAGCCAAATTTTCACGTACCTTTTAAAGATAATTTGTATGGCCAAAGAGCTAAATTTTCACGTACTATTTAAAGAAAATTTGTACGGCCGAAGAGCCAAATTTTCACGTACCTTTTAAAGAAAATTTATATGGTTGAAGAGCTAAATTTTCACGTACCTTTTAAAGAAAATTTGTATGGCCGAAGAGCTAAATTTTCACGTACTATTTAAAGAAAATTTGTACGGCCGAAGAGCCAAATTTTCACGTACCTTTTAAAGATAATTTGTATGGCCAAAGAGCTAAATTTTCACGTACTATTTAAAGAAAATTTGTACGGCCAAAGAGCTAAATTTTCACGTACCTTTTAAAGAAAATTTGTATGGCCGAAGAGCTAAATTTTCACGTAACTTTTAAAGAAAATTTGTATGGCCAAAGAGCTAAATTTTCACGTACTATTTAAAGAAAATTTGTACGGCCGAAGAGTCAAATTTTCACGTACCTTTTAAAGAAAATTTGTATGGCCGAAGAGCTAAATTTTCACGTACCTTTTAAAGAAAATCTAGCTCTTCGGCCATACAAATTTTCTTTAAAAGGTACGTGAAAATTTAGCTCTTCGGCCATACAAATTTTCTTTAAAAGGTACGTGAAAATTTGACTCTTCGGCCGTACAAATTTTCTTTAAATAGTACGTGAAAATTTAGCTCTTCGGCCATACAAATTTTCTTTAAAAGGTACGTGAAAATTTGGCTCTTCGGCCATACAAATTTTCTTTAAAAGGTACGTGAAAATTTGGCTCTTCGGCCGTACAAATTTTCTTTAAAAGGTACGTGAAAATTTAGCTCTTCGGCCATACAAATTTTCTTTAACGTGAAAATTTAGCTCTTTGGCCGTACAAATTTTCTTTAAATAGTACGTGAAAATTTAGCTCTTCGGCCGTACAAATTTTCTTTAACGTGAAAATTTAGCTCTTCGGCCATACAAATTTTCTTTAAAAGCTACGTGAAAATTTAGCTCTTAGGCCATACAGATTTTCTTTAAAAGGTACGTGAAAATTTAGCTCTTCGGCCGTACAAATTGTCTTTAATAGTACGTAAAAATTTAGCTCTTCGGCCATACAAATTTTCTTTAAAAGGTACGTAAAAATTTAGCTCTTCGGCCATACAAATTTTCTTTAAAAGGTACGTGAAAATTTAGCTCTTCGGCCATACAAATTTTCTTTAAAAGGTACGTGAAAATTTAGCTCTTCGGCCATACAAATTTTCTTTAAAAGGTACATGAAAATTTAGCTCTTCGGCCATACAAATCTTCTTTAAAAGGTACGTGAAAATTTAGCTCTTCGGCCGTACAAATTTTCTTTAAAAGGTACGTGAAAATTTGGCTTTTCGGCCGTACAAATTTTCTTTAAAAGTTACGTGAAAATTTAGCTCTTCGGCCATACAAATCTTCTTTAAAAGGTACGTGAAAATTTAGCTCTTCGGCCATACAAATTTTCTTTAAAAGGTACGTGTTAATTTAGCTCTTCGGCCGTACAAATTTTCTTTAAAAGGTACGTGAAAATTTAGCTCTTCGGCCATACAAATTTTCTTTAAAAGGTAGGTGAAAATTTGGCTCTTCGGCCGTACAAATTTTCTTTAAAAGGTACGTGAAAATTTAGCTCTTCGGCCGTACAAATTTTCTTTAAAAGTTACGTGAAAATTTAGCTCTTCGGCCATACAAATTTTCTTTAAATATTACGTGAAAATTTAGCTCTTCGGCCATACAAATTTTCTTTAAAAGGTACATGTTAATTTAGCTCTTAGGCCATACAGATTTTCTTTAAAAAGTACGTGAAAATTTAGCTCTTCGGCCGTACAAATTTTCTTTAAAAGGTACGTGAAAATTTAGCTCTTCGGCCATACAAATTTTCTTTAAAAGGTACGTGAAAATTTGGCTCTTCGGCCGTACAAATTTTCTTTAAAAGGTACGTGAAAATTTAGCTCTTCGGCCATACAAATTTTCTTTAAAAGGTACGTGAAAATTTAGCTCTTCGCTGTACAAATTTTCTTTAAAAGGTACGTGAAAATTTAGCTCTTCGGCCGTACAAATTTTCTTTAAATAGTACGTAAAAATTTAGCTCTTCGGCCGTACAAATTGTCTTTAAAAGGTACGTGTTAATTTAGCTCTTCGGCCGTACAAATTTTCTTTAAATAGTACGTGAAAATTTAGCTCTTCGGCCATACAAATTTTCTTTAAAAGGTACGTGAAAATTTAGCTCTTCGGCCATACAAATTTTCTTTAAAAGGTACGTGAAAATTTGACTCTTCGGCCGTACAAATTTTCTTTAAATAGTACGTGAAAATTTAGCTCTTTGGCCATACAAATTTTCTTTAAAAGTTACGTGAAAATTTAGCTCTTCGGCCATACAAATTTTCTTTAAAAGGTACGTGAAAATTTAGCTCTTTGGCCGTACAAATTTTCTTTAAATAGTACGTGAAAATTTAGCTCTTTGGCCATACAAATTATCTTTAAAAGGCACGTGAAAATTTAGCTCTTCGGCCATACAAATTTTCTTTAAAAGGTACGTGAAAATTTAGCTCTTCGGCCATACAAATCTTCTTTAAAAGGTACGTGAAAATTTAGCTCTTCGGCCATACAAATTTTCTTTAAAAGGTACGTGTTAATTTAGCTCTTCGGCCGTACAAATTTTCTTTAAAAGGTACGTGAAAATTTAGCTCTTCGGCCATACAAATTTTCTTTAAAAGGTAGGTGAAAATTTGGCTCTTCGGCCGTACAAATTTTCTTTAAAAGGTACGTGAAAATTTAGCTCTTCGGCCGTACAAATTTTCTTTAAAAGTTACGTGAAAATTTAGCTCTTCGGCCATACAAATTTTCTTTAAATATTACGTGAAAATTTAGCTCTTCGGCCATACAAATTTTCTTTAAAAGGTACATGTTAATTTAGCTCTTAGGCCATACAGATTTTCTTTAAAAAGTACGTGAAAATTTAGCTCTTCGGCCGTACAAATTTTCTTTAAAAGGTACGTGAAAATTTAGCTCTTCGGCCATACAAATTTTCTTTAAAAGGTACGTGAAAATTTGGCTCTTCGGCCGTACAAATTTTCTTTAAAAGGTACGTGAAAATTTAGCTCTTCGGCCATACAAATTTTCTTTAAAAGGTACGTGAAAATTTAGCTCTTCGCCGTACAAATTTTCTTTAAAAGGTACGTGAAAATTTAGCTCTTCGGCCGTACAAATTTTCTTTAAATAGTACGTAAAAATTTAGCTCTTCGGCCGTACAAATTGTCTTTAAAAGGTACGTGTTAATTTAGCTCTTCGGCCGTACAAATTTTCTTTAAATAGTACGTGAAAATTTAGCTCTTCGGCCATACAAATTTTCTTTAAAAGGTACGTGAAAATTTGGCTCTTCGGCCGTACAAATTTTCTTTAAATAGTACGTGAAAATTTAGCTCTTCGGCCATACAAATTATCTTTAAAAGGTACGTGAAAATTTGGCTCTTCGGCCGTACAAATTTTCTTTAAATAGAACGTGAAAATTTAGCACTTCGGCCATATAAATTTTCTTTAAAAGGTACGTGAAAATTTGGCTCTTCGGCCGTACAAATTTTCTTTAAATAGTACGTGAAAATTTAGCTCTTCGGCCATACAAATTTTCTTTAAAAGGTACGTGAAAATTTAGCTCTTCGGCCATACAAATTTTCTTTAAAAGGTACGTGAAAATTTGGCTCTTCGGCCGTACAAATTTTCTTTAAATAGTACGTGAAAATTTAGCTCTTCGGCCATACAAATTTTCTTTAAAAGGTACGTGTTAATTTAGCTCTTCGGCCGTACAAATTTTCTTTAAATAGTACGTGAAAATTTAGCTCTTCGGCCATACAAATTTACCTGACTGCACACCAAGTAGTATATATAGTAGCCTAGGGATTAGATTGTTTAGTTTACACTTGAAAACGGTTAGAGATACTTACTAACCGAAACGTCGTGTTTAAAATAAATAAAGACAATGGAAGTCCGAAATTTTATTTAGGCGCACCAAGGAGGGGGAACTATACATGTTTTTTTAAAGTTTGACATTTCAGTGCGGAAAAATTTTTACACACTAGTGCGGAAAGTAGAATTTTCTACTCTAAAAATAATGTGAAAAATCACATTTTTCACACGCTTGTCAAAAAAGTAATTTCACAAATTTAGGATAGGGGAATGAACCTTAGCGGCGGACAACAGGCACGAGTCAACTTGGCTCTGGCGATTTACAAAAAAAGCGACATCTACCTGCTGGACGAGCCCTTGCACGCGTTGGACGCTAAAGTGCAGGATTTTATTTTTCACAATTGCATTCAAGAATTTTTGAAAAACGACTATGTTGTCATGGTTAGTCACGATTTAAGATACAGAGATAACGCCGATCATTTTTTGGTCATCAATGAAGGAAGGCTTGTCTTTGATGGTGAGTATCAGAAGTGGGTATTTTTGGAATCAGGAAGAAAAAATCTAGACATAAATAAAAATATAATAATATACCTACCACTGTTTCACTGTTTAGTTTAATACAATATATTATAACAAGCCAATAAGATATTACTTTTAACCGAGCTTTTATCTTTAAATCTGAAATTTAAGAAAGCTTAAAAAATTGTAGGAAAACCAATGGAAGTCAAGCCTGAAATTCTGGAAAAAATTGAAGCAGAAAAACAAAGCTTGGATGATTTGAAACTAATAGATGAAGAAACCAAAAATTTAGACATTCCAGAACTTGTCAGAAGAAAATTTAGTAAAAGAAAAATTTATGTAGAGACTCAAAAGGACGGCACAGTTGATTGGGATGTTTATAAGAAATATTTCACGTTTGGAGGGGGTTTTGCGGTTTCCATAATTTTTTGCTTCTTTTTGGGAGCTGAAATCACTGAAAGTTTTGGTTTGAGGTTTATGACTGATTGGTAAGACACTTTAAACCCTTAGACATAGGCGCACTACAATTTTTTTTTAAATGGTACGTGAAAATTTTGCTTTTTGGCAGTACAAATTTTCTTTAAATAGTACGTAAAGAAAATTTGTACGGCCGAAGAGGTAAATTTTCACGACCTTTTAAAGAAAATTTGTATGGCCGAAGAGCTAAATTTTCACGTACCTTTTAAAGAAAATTTGTATGGCCGAAGAGCTAAATTTTCACGTACTATTTAAAGAAAATTTGTACGGCCGAAGAGCCAAATTTTCACGTACCTTTTAAAGAAAATTTATATGGCCGAAGAGCTAAATTTTCACGTACCTTTTAAAGAAAATTTGTATGGCCGAAGAGCTAGATTTTCACGTACTATTTAAAGAAAATTTGTACGGCCGAAGAGCTAAATTTTCACGTTAAAAAAATTTGTACGGCCGAAGAGCCAAATTTTCACGTACTATTTAAAGAAAATTTGTACGGCCGAAGAGCTAAATTTTCACGTTAAAAAAATTTGTACGGCCGAAGAGCCAAATTTTCACGTACCTTTTAAAGAAAATTTGTATGGCCGAAGAGCTAAATTTTCACGTATTTAAAGAAAATTTGTATGGCCGAAGAGCTAAATTTTCACGTACCTTTTAAAGAAAATTTGTACGGCCGAAGAGCTAAATTTTCACGTTAAAGAAAATTTGTACGGCCGAAGAGCCAAATTTTCACGTACCTTTTAAAGATAATTTGTATGGCCAAAGAGCTAAATTTTCACGTACTATTTAAAGAAAATTTGTACGGCCGAAGAGCCAAATTTTCACGTACCTTTTAAAGAAAATTTATATGGTTGAAGAGCTAAATTTTCACGTACCTTTTAAAGAAAATTTGTATGGCCGAAGAGCTAAATTTTCACGTACTATTTAAAGAAAATTTGTACGGCCGAAGAGCCAAATTTTCACGTACCTTTTAAAGATAATTTGTATGGCCAAAGAGCTAAATTTTCACGTACTATTTAAAGAAAATTTGTACGGCCAAAGAGCTAAATTTTCACGTACCTTTTAAAGAAAATTTGTATGGCCGAAGAGCTAAATTTTCACGTAACTTTTAAAGAAAATTTGTATGGCCAAAGAGCTAAATTTTCACGTACTATTTAAAGAAAATTTGTACGGCCGAAGAGTCAAATTTTCACGTACCTTTTAAAGAAAATTTGTATGGCCGAAGAGCTAAATTTTCACGTACCTTTTAAAGAAAATCTAGCTCTTCGGCCATACAAATTTTCTTTAAAAGGTACGTGAAAATTTAGCTCTTCGGCCATATAAATTTTCTTTAAAAGGTACGTGAAAATTTGGCTCTTCGGCCGTACAAATTTTCTTTAAATAGTACGTGAAAATTTAGCTCTTCGGCCATACAAATTTTCTTTAAAAGGTACGTGAAAATTTAGCTCTTCGGCCATACAAATTTTCTTTAAAAGGTCGTGAAAATTTACCTCTTCGGCCGTACAAATTTTCTTTACGTACTATTTAAAGAAAATTTGTACTGCCAAAAAGCAAAATTTTCACGTACCATTTAAAAAAAAATTGTAGTGCGCCTATGTCTAAGGGTTTAAAGTGTCTTACCAATCAGTCATAAACCTCAAACCAAAACTTTCAGTGATTTCAGCTCCCAAAAAGAAGCAAAAAATTATGGAAACCGCAAAACCCCCTCCAAACGTGAAATATTTCTTATAAACATCCCAATCAACTGTGCCGTCCTTTTGAGTCTCTACATAAATTTTTCTTTTACTAAATTTTCTTCTGACAAGTTCTGGAATGTCTAAATTTTTGGTTTCTTCATCTATTAGTTTCAAATCATCCAAGCTTTGTTTTTCTGCTTCAATTTTTTCCAGAATTTCAGGCTTGACTTCCATTGGTTTTCCTACAATTTTTTAAGCTTTCTTAAATTTCAGATTTAAAGATAAAAGCTCGGTTAAAAGTAATATCTTATTGGCTTGTTATAATATATTGTATTAAACTAAACAGTGAAACAGTGGTAGGTATATTATTATATTTTTATTTATGTCTAGATTTTTTCTTCCTGATTCCAAAAATACCCACTTCTGATACTCACCATCAAAGACAAGCCTTCCTTCATTGATGACCAAAAAATGATCGGCGTTATCTCTGTATCTTAAATCGTGACTAACCATGACAACATAGTCGTTTTTCAA
Source organism: Aspidapion aeneum (assembly GCA_963576565.1). Lineage (NCBI taxonomy): Eukaryota > Metazoa > Arthropoda > Insecta > Coleoptera > Brentidae > Aspidapion > Aspidapion aeneum. The sequence continues at coordinate 36,378,721 of OY755048.1, forward strand.
AAATTCTTGAATGCAATTTTGAAAAATAAAATCCTGCACTTTAGCGTCCAACGCGTGCAAGGGCTCGTCCAGCAGGTAGATGTCGCTTTTTTTGTAAATCGCCCGAGCCAAGTTGACTCGTGCCTGTTGTCCGCCGCTAAGGTTCATTCCCCTATCCTAAATTTGTGAAATTACTTTTTTGACAAGCGTGTGAAAAATGTGATTTTTCACATTATTTTTAGAGTAGAAAATTCTACTTTCCGCACTAGTGTGTAAAAATTTTTCCGCACTGAAATGTCAAACTTTAAAAAAACATGTATAGTTCCCCCTCCTTGGTGCGCCTAAATAAAATTTCGGACTTCCATTGTCTTTATTTATTTTAAACACGACGTTTCGGTTAGTAAGTATCTCTAACCGTTTTCAAGTGTAAACTAAACAATCTAATCCCTAGGCTACTATATATACTACTTGGTGTGCAGTCAGGTATGACGGCCCGCCCTCTTTTTAATCCTAAGACGCCTGTTTTCCTTAAGGAGTGGTTTCCATATGTTTGGTATGTCTGTTCTTGGTTGGCTGAAAACTTCTTTATTCTGCATTAAAAACGCAGCCTCCATAAACTTTCGTTTTCGCCACGTGACTCCTTATGCAAAACTTTATCTTCTGACCACTGAACCCTGTGTTCTAACCTGAAGAGGGCGTTTCGTTTCCCCTACATATGTACAAATTTCTAGTAATAATGAAGAACTAACCACATAAATTAACAACATTAAAAAGGAGTCGGTTATTCCGAGAAACTAATACAGTCAACGATCTCTAAAATTAAAAACAAACCAAATGTAGCAAATTCTCAAAACAAGAATCCGTTGGGTGCTATTAACATTCCATGTGTTCAAGGGATTTCAGAAAACATAAGACGAATAGCCAAGCACTATAATATAAAAACAGTATTTTTTGTTTTGTAACTAAAACAAAATCAGAAAATCCCTCAAATAATAAGGAATCCAAATCCCGTGTGAGTGTGGTAAATTATATGTAGGTGAAACGAAACGTCCTCTTCAGGTTAGAGTAAACGAACATCAAAAAGTATCCAATTAGGGCATATTGAAAAACCCGGTTTAGCGAATCATGCATGGTCAAATGATCACAGGATTCAGTGGTCAGAAGCTAAAGTTTTGCTTAAGGAGTCACATTGGCAAAAACGAAAGTTTATTGAACCTGCGTTTATAATGCAGAATAAAGAAGTTTTCAGTAAACCAAGCATGGACATCCCAAACATATGGAAACCACTCCTTAAGGAAAACATTCGTCTTAGGATTTAAAAAAAAAGGCGGGCCGTCACACCTGACTACACACCAAGTAGTATAAATAGTAGCCTAGAGCCTAGATTGTTTAGTTTACACTTGAAAACAGTTAGAGATACTTACTAACCGAAATTTTATTTCTACTCAATCATTGTCTACGAGTTTCAAACAAGAAATTGTCCTGATTTCCTGATAATCAACATGAAACTTTACATTTTCTTACTTGGACAATGATTTCATCGCCCTTTTCAAGCAGATCTAAATCATATTCCAAAGCGCACACTTTTAGAACCATGTGGTATCTGTCTTCGTCAAAAGGCTCCCCAAAAACACTATTCTGTTTTATTGAGGAAGGAAACAACCAGGGGTCTTGCGAGCAATATGAAAATTTGCCTTCTGCCTCTATTTGGCCGCTTGATATTGGAAAATCTTTTAAAAATGTTTTTAACAGAGAACTTTTTCCACTGCCCAATGGACCTGTGATGACAGTCAGACCAGGTTTTAACTCTAAAATGAAATAGGATAGCAAGAACAACATTTTTTTTTTTTAACTTTGAACACTCACCTGTTGTGATATTTTTTAGAATTTCTTTTTCTTTTACCGCGTTTGTGACGTTGTTGAGTTTTAGTTTAGGGCTTTTGAAAAGGTCAAGCCGAATATTTTCATTCTTTTCGTCGTCTATTTCCGCTTATTCGGGACTGTTTAGGACTTTGTCTATCCTGAGGCCTGCTGCAAACAACCTTTACCTGCAAAAATATCAATTTTGTTTATTTTTAGTCTCCATCTCTTCCTGAAAATTCCTACTGGGCACAATCAATAACCTTCCGAAAAGCTGTCGACAGCAAAACTCTATTCTGATCTTGTCTGCGGTACTAATTTACTTAAAAGGTATGTGTTTTTTCTCACCTAAGCCAGTAGGAATCAAAATATGAACAGAAACCCTTAATTCTCTAAAACACGGTAGCCTCTGTCTGTTTCTGAAAATTTGTACGCGCTACATTCAATAAATTTCCGAAAAGCGAATGAAAGGAACTAAGTTGTCGCAGCGAAACTCTATTCTGATCTTACCTGCAGTATTAATTTACTTAGGAGGTACGTGTTTTTTTCTCACGTAACCCAGTAGAAATCAAAATCTAAACTGAAACCCTGAATTCTTAAAAACACAGTACCCTCTATCCCTTCCTGAAAATTTGTTCACGCCACATTCAATAAACTTTCGGAAATCGAATCAAAGGATTAAGAGAACATTCTTAAATTACGTAACGCAAAAATTTTGGATTTTTTACCCTCTCGTAACGCAAGGTTAAATTCCTTATCCCGTCTTGAGCGTTACATAACTTATGAATACTCCGTAAGCTGTTGACATCAAAACTTTATTCTGATCTTGACTGCGGTACTAATTAACCTAAAAGTTACGTGTTTTTTTCTCACCTAACCCCGTAGGAATCAAAATCTGAACAGAAACCCTTAAATCTCTAAAACACTTTAAGGCATAAAATATTACTTCTGGACTGGCATTGGTGTTCAAATGGATGTAGGTCATGATCAGGGCATAAAAGCCTACTTTGGACATAAAACCCGCTATCACGAAGTTTAGAGACCATAAATAGAGGGATCTTAACAGATATGTCATTTCTTTTCTAAAACAATTAACAAAAGACATATTTTATATGGTTTACCAGTTGGCCTGTATCTTTATAGATATGTTATCTACAACTTTTTTAAATTAGAAACCACTGCATGTCTCCTAGAAAATAAAATAAAAAACTAAATTGTCAGTGGTTTTTTATTTTTTTATTTAAAACACTTATTTTGTTATTTATTTAAAAAAACCATAGTGCAACGTTTCGACTGTTATTGTACAGTCGTTTTCAAGCGTTTTAAATTATGTTTAAAAAAACTTCTTTTCCAATAAAACTTTTTGCGTTTTGATGATTATTTTTCAAGATATACTTGGAACAAGTCCTTAAAGTATGGAAGAGAAAGCCAAAACAGGGGAATTCCGTTGGACGAAACCACCTTGTATACTTTGTGTTTCGCCGATGATGAGATACTAGTGGCTCAGGATTATGACGACCTCAAATATATGACACGAAAACTAATACAAGAGTACAATAAGTGGGGACTAGAGGTTAATCTCAATAAGACAGAGTATATGTGTATCGGTGGAATGAAACAGGATCTAATCTTAAATACCGGGCAGCGAATTCGGTCCTGTGATGAGTATAAATACTTAGGTCTAAAAATTACAGCCGACGGAACGCTAGACAAAGCTATAAAAGATCGAAACGTATAAGGAAGAAAAGCAATAACTTTAATAAATGGAATAATTTGGGACCAAAGTATATCAAAACATAACAAAAGCTTATATATAACACCATTGTAAAAAGTATTATTACATACGGCTGAGAAGTATGGCCAATCAAGGATAGAACAGAAAAAATGCTTTCCGCTACGGAGATGGACTATTGGAGAAGAGCAGCAGGCAAATCAAAAAGATAAAGAGTTACAAATCAAAGAATAAGAGAAATTATGACAGTGGGTGAACATACTTTAGTGGATGATATAAGAACAAAACAACTGGTGTGGTACGGACATGTACAAAGAATGAATGATGAAAGACTACCTAAACAAATACTACAAACCAACTGGTCGAAGAAAACGAGGACGGCCAAGGAGAAGCTGGAGAGAAGGAATAGATAGTGAAATAAGAATAAGAGGCCTAGATGATGAATTATGGGCAAACAGAAACGAGTGGAGATTGGGTATCGGAAGACGTAGAACGTTGTGAAACCGATAAATATATATATATAAAAAAACTGCCATTTTGGCTAAAACATGTACTAAAAAAATTATGATATCTCAAGAACTACTAATACCAGAGTAGTGATATAAAGCTTATTTGAAAGCTCTTTAAAATTCCTTTTAAATGAGGTATTATTTATTATTTTTTTTGTAATAAAAAACAAAACTTAAATTTTTAAAGAAAACAAATGTTTTTTTAAATTTCTCAAAAAAGCATTTTTTTTAAATTTTCCTTAATGTTTTCGCGAAATCCTCACTAAACTTTAAGATGGAGAAATGATGGGTTCATGTTGTAAAAACAATAAAAGTAAATGGTAAAATAGTAGGAAACGGATCATTTTCTTGAACGGTAGGTACACTAAACAGACATTGTAGAGAAAAAATTACTGATTTATTTTCATCAATGGTCTAAATAAAAGTAATAACAACATAAAAGAATATATATTTTTGTTTGGTATTGTTTATGATTTTATATTTTTATTTTTTTTTCAACATGAACCCATTATTTTTCCATTCTAAAATTTGGTGAAAAACTTGCTAATTAGTCAGGAAAAAATTAAATTAAAAAGTTTTTTCAAAAATTTCAATTTTGTTTTTATAATCAAAAGATATTTTGAAAAGACTTTCCTATAATAAGCCCTCTATTCTGGTGTAAGTTGTTTTCGAGATTTAATTTTTGTTAGTCCATTTTTGAGCCAAATTGGTAGTTTTTTTAATTTTAAAAAAAATATGTATATTCAAACTTTTTATCCCCATTAAGGGTAGAATAAATATAAGAAAAATGATCAAAATTGGTGAGACAATGTACCAAATGACAAAAATAAATATTTGTTTCTTACACTGAGTGTTTTTTCCATTACTGAACCAGCTGATGTTACTGCATTTGTAGCTTCAGTTTTAACTACTGTCCCAAATTCCTCTAAATCCTTTTTTACAAATTCCAGTACTTCACTGCTCTAAAACAAACAAAACTCATTCATTTACTACAGTGCAGACTCGATAATCCGAACATTCGATAATCCGATTACTTCAGTAGTCCGAACAAGCATTTTCAATACATTGGGTACTCTGTAATCCGAATTTCATAGTACTCGATAATCCGAACCTGTACTTTTAGGCCTATTTCCTATAGAAATTATGACTAGATTTTCAGGGATTCCCCCAATTACCCTTTTGTTTATATCTGGGATTCACATTAAACAGGTGTGCAGCATTTTCTTTCACTGCTTTTGTACGCTTTTGAGTAGTGATATTTACATGCTTTGCTTGTTACATGGGATGTTTGTAATGCCATTTTAGGTGCTATAAGTGGGTTTTTATTTTAATATTTGCTTAAATAAATATGCCCCCTAAAAGAAAACACAAGACATTATTGAAAGACTTAACAAGGGAGAAAGTGGAAAAGTGTTGGCCGCTGAGTATGGGGTTGGAAGATCTACAACCTGTGACATAAAAAAGAAAAAGCCTAAAATCGACAGGTAGGATTAATTTTAAATCAATTTTAGTGGTTTTCTTTGTACAATTGTGAATTTTTTTTAGATTTATATCAAATGATCAAAGTATCGTCAATCCTTTTTTGACTACATTTAAAGAGAAGGTTATGCAATTAAATCTTGTGGCTACTCAAATATACAACGCAGACGAATCGGTTCTCTACTGGAAAATGTTGCCGGAAAAAACGCGTTTCATAATAAAAATTTTAATAAAAAAGAACTGCTTCGGTAATCCGAATTATTTGCTATTCCGAATCGCCTTGGTTTTTATTAGTTCGGATTATCGAGTCTGCACTGTATAATGTTTTTTTTATATTTAACTTACTTTGTTTTTGGCAGCATTTAGCCATGACCCAAACCAACTATCCTCTTTTCTGAAACAAATAAAACATATTTAGGTACAATATTAATATTTACTGTGTAGAATTAATGGAAAACAAAATTAAATATAAAAGAGTTTTAATGACCTTGTTCAAATTTATTTCAACTTGTATGTGTTTTTTTCTTAATCAGGGTTTTCAATTATACTTGCTCTCACTATCTCTCATTTATTAAGAATGTTTTCAGTCCTAGTTTTGTAAAAATTTCTAAGGGTTCATTTACATCTTTAAAGTAAGAGAGATAAAAATAGGTATATGTGGTATGCTTATGCATTTCAAGATGAATAAATCTGAGGGCACGGCAGTGCCTCGCCAGTTCGCGCGCTGTAACCATCTTTTCTGGAAACATTTCAGCCGATATTTGACCTACCTAAAACTCTATTTCGGAAAAAGCTACGAATCTCAAACTTTGCACAGTCGTAGATCTCCATGGAGTTAACAACCCCTCCAAGTTTCATGGAATTCCATAAAGTAGTAAAGTAGTTACGAAATTTCAAAAAACCTCGAAATTGCCACTCACTCACTGACTCACTCATGTATAGATCATCAATATTCTACTGTACTTCTAGACATGCTACAAAGCTGAAATTTGGCAGACTGATAGAAATTATGACCAAACCCCGGGAAAAATAAAAAAACCCCAAAATTTTAATTCACTCCCCTCCCCTATACATTTAAAGTTATATAAAAGTAGCATCACCCACTTCCAGAAATGCTAGAGAGTTGAGCTTAGGCAGACTTTTTTTTTTTTTTACGGGTATGCGCACTCGCAAGGAGATCCCTATCACGCTCGAGAAGCGGCAAGTGCGCGGAAATGTTGATGTGTGTTGGTTTTGAAACGGTTCAGGTTGTAACCTGCAGGGAAAACTGTCGCAGGGAGTTTATTCCACAGCGATGCTGTTCTCCAGAGATATGAATTCTGATATAATGAGGTTCTTGGTGCCTCTATTTTGACAATAAATTGATGGTTACCGTCTGTTTGACGTGTTTGCCTAGTAGGTGCTACTCCCGGGGGGATCATACGTGCCAACTCTTCAGAGCATTTTCCGTGATAATACCTGTAGAAGAGAGATAGATCGCCCACAGTTCTTCGATGTTCGAGACTATCCAAGCTACGGGTAAGTGCGGGGTCATTGATCAGCTTGATAGCTCGTTTTTGCACAGTGTTCAAAAGAATTAGGTAGGTAGGTAGTAGGTATGTTTGGGTGCCGCACTCCATATATGTGAGCAGTACTCCATAGTTGGTCGAATCTGGGCTTTGTAGAGTGTCAGCAGTTGGCTTGGTGTATACAGATGTCTTGTACGAAATAGCACCCCAAGCTTTTGGGACGCCCTTTTAGCTATATCTGCCACGTAACTGTGCCAAGACATCTTGGTCTCTGCAGTGAATCCTAAGATGTTCAACTGGCTCTGCAATGCGACAGCACTTCCAGATAGCTTGATGTTTGGCTCACCGGTGCTGGTCTTTTTTGAAAACAGGGCTGCTTGGGTTTTCTGCGCGTTGAACTGTACAAGGTTTTTGTTGCCCCAGTCCTCTATTATCTCCAAGTCGTTATTTATCTGTGATATTTCAGTTAGTCTAAGGTAATGGAATTCACGTGCGGATAGACACTGAGTGGGTGGTATGACTGAGGAGACTACATTGCCATCATCTGCAAAGCAATAAAGTGGATTTACTGTTTTATCTATGAGGTCATTTATGTAAATCAGAAAAAGTGTTGGCGAAAGGATTGCTCCCTGTGGCACACCAGCATTTATTTGGTAAGAGTTGGAGTTCCGGCCATCCAGTGCAACATAAATGGATCTATCCTTAAGGTAACTTTCAAACCAAGTGCAAAGTCTCGGCGACAATCCCGTTGCTTTGAGCTTGTTGAGCAGATTTTCATGCCAGACTTTATCGAATGCTTTAGATATATCTAAGGCAATTGTTCTTGTTTCACCTCGCAACTCAATCGCTTTTTGCCATAAGTGAGTGACGTATGTAAGTAAATCGCCAATTGACCTATATTTTCGAAATCCGTATTGCTTGTCGTTGATAATTTTGTACTTTTCCAAGTACTTGGTTAGGTGATTGTTCACAACTCTTTCCATTACTTTTGATATCACCGGAAGTAGAGCAATTGGTCTATAGTTTAACGGATCTGTCTTTTTTCCTTTCTTTGGAATGGGTTGTAATGCGGCAGACTTCCATGATGATGGATATACTTCCATGATGATGGATATACTCCTTGTCTATAAGATAAATTGAATAATTTTGCGAAAGTTGGGGTGAGTTCGCTAGCACAATTTTTTAGTACGATCGCGGGAATGCCATCTGGACCCATTGCTTTGTTGGTATCCAACTTTTTAAGGGATTTTCGTATTTCTCTGTGACAAAAGGGTACCTCTGGCATACTGTGGGAAACCCTTTCAATGAACGGTGGAGTTTTTCCATTTGGCACTGTTAGGTTTGAGTTGGAGGAAAAGATTTTGGCCAGCATATTGGCTTTTTCCTCTGATGTTGTGGCTAAGTGAGTATTTTTATCTGTAGGAACTGATAGGAACTATGATAAAACTATAGGAAAAAATCAAAAAACCCCAAAATTTTAATTTACTCCCCTCCCCTATACATTTAAAGTTATGTAAAAGTAGCATTGCCCACTTCCAGAAATGCTAACTTGAGCTTTGGCAGACTGATAGGAACTTTGATAAAACTATAGGCAAAAATTAAAACACCCCAAAATTCTAATTTACTTCCCTCCCCTATAAATGTAATGTTAAGTAAAAGTAACATTGCCCACTTCCAGACATTGTAGAGAGCTGAGCTTTGGAAGACCGATAGTAACTATGATAAAGTTATAGAAAAAAATTAAAACCCCAAAATTCTAATTTACTTCCTTCCCCTATAAATGTAAAGTTATGTAAAAGTAACATTGCCCACTTCCAGAAACGCTAGAGAGCTGAGCATTGGAGTGCTGATAGAAATTATGATAAAACCATGGGAAAAAATTTTAAAAGTCCAATATTTTCATTTACTCTCCTCCCCTATAAATGTAAAGTTATGTAAAAGTAACATTGTGCACTTTCAGAAACGCTAGAGAGCTGAGCTTTGGAAGGCTGATAGGAACTACGATAAAACCATGGAAAAATTTTTTAAAAACTCAAAAATTTAAGTAAGGCATTACAAAAGTTTTGAACAATATTCCACATATTTTACTACTTTAAAAATTAAATATTATCCAATTCCTTTAAAAAAGAAGTGAAATCATAACAAAAACATTTCATGAAAAAAAACCAAGTACATGAAAATGGCATTCCATAAAAAGAATTGAGATAAAAGTAAAGCCAAGTTCTCCAATACAAATTTCAAAATGAAAGGTTCTTACTAGTTTGGAAATATTTATTTAAACTTGGCTATTACAGCTGTAAATGACTCTTAAGCACAGTGCTAAATTGAACATAAAAAAGTTTGGCTGTAATATCAAAGTTTAAAAAAATATTTCCAGACTAGTAAGAACCTTTCATTTTGAAATTTGTATTGGAGAACTTGGCTTTACTTTTATCTCAATTCTTTTTACGGAATGCCATTTTCGCGTACTTGGCCTTTTTTTACATGAAATGTTTTTGTTATGATACATTTTTGTTTCAGACATGCACTGAGAAAAAATAAAACCTCAAACAATATTGTACTGTCAAGTTAACCAATGGTAACCCAGCACTAGAGCAGGATTAATTTTGGTTTGAACTTAATGTGAAATACCTGATTATTGTCTGCAAAATTTCTCCTACAGTAAAGGACTATTTATAAACTCTGTTCACATCTGCAGTTGGGAGTTCGAGAGTATCAAAAATACTTTTTTGGTCTATTCAAGGCCTTGTATGGCCAATTAAATGCAAAATAACTTAATAAATGATAAATATCTGCATTTTAATAGTGGATGTGAACTTTACCAACTCCCAAGATAAAATTTAGTTATCTTTGAACTGCGAACTGCGGTAATAAATGGCTTAAATGATTGGATCTTTACAAAGCCTGGTGCAGTTTTGTATGTGATTAGCTTTATTCTTTAAATAAAGAGATAGTGATGGTAGGTACTAAAGAATGGTGGTATTGATCAAGGTGTACAATTGTACAGCTTGTATCATTGTTTAATAAACCATCAAAAAATGTTTAAAAATTAATATTTATATTTTATTCTAACAACTCAATTTTTAATATGCCACGCCACACCCGATTACCAAATGAATTACTTACGGGGTACTTGGGGCCAGTGCACTATCCGGACACACGATTTTTTGGAAAAAATAAAAATTACCTTAAAGTAGACCTTCTAAATAACGTTTTTCCAAAAAAAAATTTGCGGATTATCCAGTATTTTTTGAGAAAATAAATAAATAAAACCTTAAAAAACATGTACAAAACAGCATTCTAACCTCACTTTTCATTCAATTTTGACTTCGTCTTTGTTTTTCAACCCCATCAAAACAATATCTGTGGCTTATATTTTGCAATGTTGCCACGTTTCCACAAAAATAATGAAAATAAGGAAACAAATATTATTAAATCTGTTTTGATCACACCTAAAAAGATAAAATTAACCAAACATAGTACAATGAAGCTTGTTGGCAATAAAGTGATATTCTAATTAAGTAACCCCAACCCAGCTCTACCTAAACCAACCCAAACCAAACTGAACCAAACCTAGTACAACCTAACTAACCCCAACCCAGCTCTACCTAAACCAACCCAAACCAAACCGAACCTGAACCGAACCGAACCTGAACCGAACCGAACGGTACCAACCCGAACCGAACTGAACCAACCCGAACTGCACTAAACCGATCCCAACCGAACCGAACCCGAACGGAACCGAGCCCAACCGAACCGAACGAAACCAACCTGAAGCGAAACCGAACTGAACGGAACCAACCTGAACCGATCCCAACCGAACCGAACTCGAACGGAACCGAGCCCAACCTAACCGAACCCGAACCGAACGGAACCAACCTCAACCGAACCGAACAGAACCAACCCGAACCGAACCGATCCCAACCGAACCGAACCAAACTGAACCAAAACAAAACAAAACAAACCAACCCATCCCAACTGAACCCAAACCAAACCTAAATCAAGGCATCCCAGCTCTACCAAAATCAACCCAAACCCAAAAAAACTGGTATCTAAATATTGTTTATAAACACAGTACTGTCAAATTTCAATTTCAAATCGACGTTTTTTGGTAAAAAATCAAGAAACGTTCTTACAAAAAGCTATTGAGAAGGTGCTCCAAAGGAGCTTTCTGTTCATGGAAATATCTGCAGTATCACTGGTGAGAGAAAAAATAATAAAACACAAATCAATACATTCTGGAAATCACATTTTTCCCGCCAAAAGGTGACTGCTGTCAAACCCAGCAGGACAGCTGTCTATCAAGGCAGAGATCAGCTTGGTTCGTCAAGCAATTGCCAACTCAAACTTGGTAACAGCTTGAAGACAGTTATCAAGGGGTGCGTTCACGGATCGTCCCAACAACAACTAAAATAATGCCAAACACATCGGCCGAAAAATTGGAAGCCCCCACCTATAAATGCCATCAAAGTCAAGAACTTAAATGTGTGGTCTGCAAGTCCTGTTATGCAGTCCTGCATAACAGTTGCTTTGACCGAGACTTTTTCAAAGATGGAACAAGAATAAACAATACGACCTGCTACTGCAGTCAAGCCTGCTCAGAAAAAGACAAGAAGGAAACGGAACAAATCATAAGTCTTAAACAGGAGGTAGCAAAAATTACAGAAAAGGCAAACGCGGAACGTAAGACAAGAAAAAATGTAGAAGTAATAAATCAAAAACTTGAAGAACAACTTAAACAGGAACAGAAAAAATATCAAGAACTTGACAAACAATTTAGAGCTTGTCAAGCAAATATTCAACTAGAAGGCGCAGAAGCCCAAAACATAAGCAAACTAGTTCAAGAAGTAAAAAAACTTGGACAAGAACTTACAGACTACAAAGACCAATCTGAGCGGACATTCAAGCTATTGGAAACCAAAATTGAGCAACAACAAGAAAAAACTACCTTAAAAGCTGAGCCCATTCCACACATCTTAAGTGATGACCAAAAACAAAAAGGACAATCAAATCGACCAGCTCCCGAGGTTAGTCAATACCGGCAAAGTAGAACCTGGGCACAAGCGTCATCAGGAATTCAGAATAACATGGAAACACAACAACGTCAAATTATGAGCAGTATTGTTAATATTGATGGAGATCAGAGTCAACCACTAATAAATGAAATCCAAGAAAAAGATTGGGAGGTCGTACACAGAGGAGCAAAACCATGGAAAAAAAGAACAAATTTTGAAAAACCTGAATCAAAAAAGGAAAAAAGTGTCGGCACAAATGAGGAAAATGAATTTAACTTCGAATCTAGCAAAAATAAAAACGATAAAGACAAAAAGATATGGCTATTTTTATCAAGAGTTAAACAAACGGTTACAGAAAATATAATAAAAAACTATATATCCTCTAGATGCAATAATGAAGATATTGAAAACATTAGCGTCAAAGAATGCAGGCCAAAGACAGAAGACACAAAACTGTTTATGATCGGTGTTAGACCAGAACATAAAGATACAATTTACCAAGCGGACTTCTGGCCCAAAGGAGTAGTATACAGCCGTTTTAACTTTGCAAAAGGAAAAAATTTTCTGGACAATACTCGGCAAAACCCAATAATACCCAGAAACCAAGATCATAAATTCAGAAGCTAGAAAACTTAAGAATACTCCATATTAATTTGCAAGGCTTGAACTCAAAACTATTAGAGCTTGAAGTACTGCTAGATTCGTTAAACCCTGATATTTTATGCGTCACCGAACACTGGTTTCGAAGTCCTGATGAATTACTGCAAGTTCACATAAGCAACTTTACCCTTATCAGCTGCTTCACAAGGTCAAAGTATCATGGAGGCGGAACTGCAATATTTGTAAAGAATAATATTAATGCTACCAACAAAAAATCAAAAACAGAATCTACAGACAAAGACTGTGAATTTTCAGTTTCTACCTTGCATTTTAGCAATCAGATACTAACAATTATTTGTCTTTATAGGTCACCGAATGGGAATGAAAATGAGTATTTTAATACCATCACAGATCTTCTTGAAGAAATGTACAGTGCGGATAAACCTTTAATTATATGTGGGGATTTTAATTTTCACTTTAACAAGAAGAACACTGATAATGCCATGGCGATGCTCCATATATTTTCTAGTTTTGAACTTATGTCGCACATTAAAGGCATAACGAGGCCTGCCTCGCAGAATCAGCTGGATAACATATTTAGCAATTTTAAGGATCACAATATCACAGGTGTTATTGATAAAACTAAAATATCTGACCATTATGGGCAGTACATAGATATAAAGATTAACCAAAAACAGGAAACAAAATTAGGCAAAAAAAGGTTTTTCTCAGATTCAAACATAAATAGCTTTAGGGACTCTCTTTGCAGTGAAAATTGGGAAGGGGTGTTTCTGGGTAATAATGTAAATGGTAAATATGAAAAATTCAGTAACATATTTAAGTATCACTTTGATGTAAACTTTCCTTTAACATTGTTTAGGGCAAAACAACGAAAAAACCGCTGGGTAAACAGGGAAATCAAAAACTACTCAGAAAAAGTTAAAGATCTTTATCTACTTGCAAACAGAACAAATAGTCCTGAAATTTATCAAAAATAAAAGTCTGAAAGAAAAAAATACAAACGTTACTTATCTAGTTACAAAAAATCCATTAATGAAAATAAAATATCAAATTCTTCCAACAAAGTTAAAACTGTCTGGAATATAATTAACCAGGAAAGAAATAAAAACAATCATTCTGAAATTCGATTAAAAACAACCAATTGTAACATTACAAAAGATTCGCAAACTGTTGCAGATATGTTTGGAGAATTCTTTGATATACCTGCAAACCCAAGAAACTCAGAAAGTTTGGTCCATAATTCCAAAGAAATCCGTCAGGATCAAGGAACATACAAACTCGATAAATGGACACCATGTAGTATCACAGAAATCATTCATATCATAAAAAATCTGCCCCAAAAACATTCATCAGGTGTGGATGAGGTCCCTATCTTTCTACTTAAACATGTCTCAAATCAAATCGCCAGTCCATTGTGCGACATCATAAATAGTTGTCTTGCCTCTGGGGTATTCCCTGACAAACTAAAAATTGCCAAAATAGTCCCTGTTTATAAAAGAGGTGAAAAAACTAATATTAAAAACTACCGCCCAATCTCAATTCTTCCCGCAGTGTCAAAGGTCTTTGAGAGGGTTATATATATATAAGAATTCTGGAATTTGTTATTTCCAATAAACTTCTTTCAGTGACACAATTTGGATTTTTACCAAATAAATCGATCCAACTTGCAATCTTCAAAGTAATAACCTTTATTGTTGAACAATTAGATGTCAGGTCTGTTCTTTGACCTTTCAAAGGCCTTTGACACTGTTGACTACCGGCTACTAGTACAAAAAATGGGCAAATTTGGAATGCAAGGTATGTGTACAAAGCTCATCGAATCTTATTTGGATAACAGGAAGCAAACTGTCGGGGTGAGACAATCTGTAAATTAATGTTATTCAAAAACCACAAATGTATGCCAAGGAGTCCCACAAGGATCAATCCTGGGCCCTATACTCTTTTTGCTGTATGTTGACAGCCTGTCAGTGCTGGTTGATGCGGATCTTTTATCACAATTTGCAGATGATACAGGTGCCATCATGTCTGCTGAATCGGTCTCTCAGTTATCGGCAGGTTGCTCGGCTGCAGCAGAGAAAATGAAAAACTGGTGCGAATCCAACCACCTTAAACTCAATGTGGAAAAAACAAACCTGGTTACCTTTAGAAAGATTGGGACCTCAGACAGTTCTTTATATGTCCCCCTTAATGGCAAATCCATACAACAAGCTACTGAATCCAAATTCCTTGGAATGATTCTGGATCTAAATTTAAGCTGGAATGCCCAAATACAGTCAACTGCAGCAACTATCAACAGTCATTGCGCTGCTATGCGCCGCCTCAGAGACAATTTGGGCATTAACAGCTTGAAAACATTTTACTTTGCGTCTGTACAGTCTGTGATCTTATATGGTGTTATTTTCTGGGGGGCAGCGCCTGATGCAGGGAGAATCTTTAAGGCTTAAAAAAGAGTAATTCGCTGTATGTTAAAACTACATCCGAGAACTTCCTGCAAACCCCACTTTCAGCATTTACAAATTTTAACAGCACCTGCACTCTACTTCAGATGTTTGTGAAAAAACATCAAGAATTATTTTTATGCAATCGGGATAATGCTACAAACTCTGCTATGCCCACAAGAAGTAGGGATGATCTGACCATTCCATATCATAACACAGCATTCTTTGAAAGAGGGCCATATTATAGAGCTGTAAAAGCATATCAGCTGCTCCCTAAAGCAATCAGAGATAATCCAAGCATTGTGCATTTCAAAAAGGAGGTAAATAATTATCTCTTAAATAAACAATTTTACTCATTTGACTTCCTATCATAACAAGTATTGATCAAATTGTACATAAACCATATACATATATGACATAAACCTATAGGTACAATAATCTAAGTTTTAAACCTTTTAAAGTGTTGTGTGTTTCTACCAAGTATTTTATTATTATTGTAATATTTTATATGTATAATTTTAATATTTGATATGTATACTTGTAATATTTTAAACTATTTAAAAGGATCTTAGATCCATTGTTTTTGACGTTGCTTCTGCATTGTAAAATGATCTGATGGCAATAAAGATTAAAAAAAAAAACCTTTCTACAAATATAATAAAACTTATCCTGATCCAAACCTTCCCTTTTAATTTATTGGCTAAAAAAATATGAATGCCAGAAAGAAGGGAAAATTAAATCAAAATATTTTATTTTATGCCTGTGATGTGGCAACCTCGCATTTCCAGTCAGTCGGCTCAAAGGCAGGGAATTTAAGAATAAAACCCCAGCAAATGGCCCAAAGTCCATAGTATCTATGCCCAATATCCCTGTGTATGTGATTTTGTGTGCATTTTAGATAGAAATTGAAAAGTGTGTTTTTTATTAAAAAAACTATTTTTTTTTTAAATTTTCCGTACCTAAATCAGTTTCAAGATCCCTAAATTACTATTTTCAAAAAGAATCGACATCAAAAAATGTCTCGTTTTAGTGTCCGGATAGTGCACCGAAACCATTACACTTAGGGCCGGTTTATCAATGGAGGGATACCCCTCGAGTTAGAGATAGCCCGGGGTTAAAGTTGTCAAAAGTGTTTATCCATCCAAGGTTAACTGCAAACTCGAGGGTTAACCCTAGGCTAACTTGACCCGCGCTCGAACGACAGGGTAGCGTATTTAGCTCTGGGTTAACGTCAAAATTTCCAATTATTTTGAAGTGTTTTTTTTTTTATTTTGGTTGATTTTTCTCAAAAGCATGACATTTAACTTGTGTACTTCAATTTTTGTGTTAAATAGGATGCTCCGAAATTTTTAAAACACCAGCGGTGATACTTTTTATGGTGTGAGGCTGAGATGATGGAATTCCCCACAGACATGGAGATTTTTGCAATGGGAGTAGCAAACCAAAAATAAATATTCTTTTTTCAATAAATATCTCACCTGCCAACAGAGCTATACCTAATAAGTGCCGGTACCGAGCCACAATATAGACCCACTGGCGGTCGCAGCGGAAGGGCTGTAAGGCCCATTCACATATGAATCTTCATCAATATGTGTACCAGTTTTATTATAATTACTAATTTATGTATATAATTGTAAAACTTTTAATATGTATTTAAAAACGCAAAATAAAAACTGAATGTATATTTCAAACACTGTTTTTTAATCTTTTATTTGGCAGTCCCTGAAAAATGACTATTAAGCTCTTTTTTTATACAACAGTTTAGGAATCAGAAATAATCAACAATTAAATTTATATATGTATTGTACATAACATCAAAATAAAATACTTAAATTATTGCAACATGCTAGAGCACTTTTATAATTAAAAAAATATTTTACAGAATAAATATTATATCACATCAAGGTTTTTAAACACTTTCTGGTCACCCAGGAAGCATCTGCTTGCTCTGCACAGGGGGGTGTTTCTAAATCAGTCATTCCGGGATAACAGGTTGATGTGTCAGAAACTAGTACCATTATTTCTTGTTGATGTGCCTTATTGATATTTCTTTATTAAAATGTAGAAGTCTGTTGGTTTCCTTGTAAAGACATGACCTGTAACAAAAATAAAATAGGTGTAGTAGTTTAAAAATAAACTTAAAAAATGCAGAATTATGATCCAATACCAAAGATATTAATCCATTTGCTTTTAACTTATTTTATCTCTTAAATTATCTAGCTTTAATAGGTAGATAGGTACCTATAGATGCATTTTTATTTTAGACTATAATTAGTAGTTAAGTACAACAGAAACAAGTTACAAAGTTGGAACTACATGCTAATTTTTATGTAGCTAAATTATTTTCATCATACCTATAGTAGATACTTACTGGCTAGAGTACATTAACTTAAGAAGCTGAAGTTTTTTCCAAATAATATTTTTTAACAAAACACCGGACACCAACAATACAAAAAACATATGATTATAACCACAAAATGTCAAAAATTTCACAGACTAATTAGCTTGTCTAACGAACTGTCACGATCAGCTGTTTTTCGATCCAAGATGGTCGCCATAGGACAAACAAAGCGTTTCCCCATAAGCCGCAATGTTAACAAAAACGTAATTTTTAAAAAAAGTGAAACGATTTAATTTACAACAAAGATGCTGTTTTAAGTATTGAACCTTTGTACACATGGGAAAAATGCGTTTTTCTTTAAAAAAATCAATTGAAGCCAGTAAATCTCAAATAAAAGGGACCATGTTTTGTTCAAAAGTCAGGTTATGTTTTTTTTTTAACTTTTTTTCCAGTTTTTTACTCAGTTTAAATCATTATTATTAGTTTCTGTGCTGTTATGAATTGTGGCAGCTGGGGAGAGCTTGATAATGTTAGTTTTGATGGAATGCCAAGTATTTTGAGCTTAAAAAATCATCTTGATTTAAATGAACTAGGTATCAGCTCAAAGAAGGGAAAAGAAAGTGGATAAGTGCTCTATTACCTGACTAAACAGAGGATAAATTGAAATATTCGAAAGTTTTTTGTCAGATTTGTTTTGGATAAATGTGTAACTGCCATTTTGGCAACATTTTCTATTGGGATCTTTTTTTGTGCTTGAGTGGACCTTTTGCAGAAGTGTAACATAGAATTGTGTTAAACTGTAAGAAATATTTCACTATGATTTTTTTACTATTCTAGGCAAGCAACTTTCAAAACTAGAATACAGCAATGATCATGACACAATCATGAGGAGAGACCCATCCTGAATGGATTATTATTTCAAAACGGTTGAAAAATTTTAAAAATGATGGTTGAAAAAAGGGTCTAGAGAAGAAAGAAAAGGAAAACAATATGAGGTTAAAGTGTGAATAATGAGCTGAACCAAATTTGTACACCATCCTACAGAACTCTTAAATAAACTTTTGGTAGTGTAGCATCTTGTATAGTGTCGAGTGAAGTCCTGTATCATCAAAGGTTCTTTTTCTTTAATAAATATTTATTTTACAGACCTCAAAACAGTTTACAATAAACTGGTGAATTTGACAATCTCCCTAACTTAAACCTCGTTTTATCTTAAACTATTTTGGTGCAAATTTTCTTTATTTCCATGCTTTTTGACACCTAAAACTTGTACACCGTAAAATTTGTATAGTATCTGACTGGACCTACTACAAGTCCTGTTGTGAAATTTCTACGGTACTGGTCTGAGCTTATTACCAAAAAAAAATTTTTATGGCATCATTAATAATAGATGGAAAAAAAAGTAATCTTTGTTGACTTTGATGACCACAAGAAAAAAAAATAAGTTCTCTCAGATATTTTTTTCAATTTCTCTCAAAAAAACATGGGTTCTAATACTCCTAATGGGTCATATGCTGTTACGCCGAGGGGTCATCAGCTTTCAACAGTACTGTACAAATTTCACAACAGTACCCGACAGTACCAAGACAGGATCCAACAGTACTCGACAGTACACGACAGTACCCAACAGTACTCGACAGTACCACGACAGGACCCAGAAATACTCGACAGTACCCAACAGTACTCGACAGTACACGACAGGACCCAACAGTACCCGACAGTACACGACAGGACCCAACAGTACCCGACAGTACCCAACAGTACTCGACAGGACCCAACAGTACACGACAGTACGTAACAGTACTCGACACAACCGTCTTACCCGAAACAGTGGCGTAGATGCGAAAAGACAGGATGACTTTTTTTTTTTTTTTTTTTTTTTTTTTTTTGGTCGCAAGTTTTTTAAGTGCGCGCTAAGGCCTTGTCGGCGTTCCCCAAACAGGATGACCTTTTTTGTTTTTGTGGGCGCACGATTTGTGAGCGCGGGGCGGGTCCCTAAAGATGATGACCTTTTTTTTTTGGTCGCCAGTGTTTTGAGGGCGCGCTAAGGCCCTATCGGCCTTCCCCAGGATGACCTTTTTTTTTTGGTCGCAACATTTGTGAGCGCGGCGCGGTTCCCCAAAGATGATTTTTTTTTTTTTTTTTGCTCGCATGTTTTTTGAGGGCGCGCTTTGTCCCTGTCGGACCCCCCAAGGCACGACGACAGTACTCAACAGGACCCAACAGTACTCGACAGTACACGACAGTACCCAACAGTACACCGACAGGACCCAACAGTACTCGACAATACACGACAGTACCCAACAGTACTCGACAGTACCCAACAGTACTCAACAGGACCCAACAGTACATGTCAGGACCCAAGTCCTGTTGGACACTGTACAAAATTTTAGGGTGCCGATGACCCCTCGTGTTACGCCCAATTGTAGAGTAGAGTATATATTTATTTGCATAAACTTTTAGATACATAAGTGAGCAAATATTGTTACAAAAAAACAGAAATAAAAGTAATAGTAACAGTAGTAATACAACAGCGAATATTGTACTGTTGTAAAATTTGAACAGTACTTACTGTTGTGAGCTGATGAACCTTAGGTTTGACCGTACTTAAGTATTATAGTTCATGGAAAATCATATGGTGATGTATGGTGTGTGAGGCCAATGACAAGGAAAAACTGTATTTTAATTTTGCAAGTTTTTTTTTATATAATGTTTACTTATATTTTTTTAAATAAACATATTTTGTAAAGTACTTATTAGAAGTTTGCTTGACCAACCTCGGTTGGAACTCATATGTGCATATTGATCTGTTGGACTGACCTACTTATAAGTTGTTCCTCTTTTTCATGTCACTACTGGAGGGTTAAAACAATTAAACTTTGTCTAAACCTAAAAATCATAGTGAAATATTTTTCACAGTTTAACGCTATAGAAGGCCTATTACTTAGCAAAAGGTTTATTCAAGTACAACAAAATATCCTAATAGAAAACCTGAATCTGATGAGAAAAGTTTAGTCTATTTCAATTTCGTCTCTGTTAACTGAGCCTTGAAGTGAGCTCTTTGAATAGAACTACTTTCCCCTACCTTGGGCTGATAGTTCATTGATTCATTGGTCAAAAACCTTTGGGGGGCCCCCAGATGTCTCATGATGTACTTTATGCTATTTTTTTGTTTATTCATGAAATATATGGAAAATATCTAAAAAAATATGTGGTTTGGGGGGGCCCGGGCCCCTAGCCCCCCGCCCCCTTGGTGCGCCCATGTAATAATTCAAAATAAGTGAAAAAACTAGAAAAAAAGTTAAAAAAAACAAAATAAACAAAAACATAACCTACTTTTTTGAAGAAAACATGGTCCCTTTTATTTCAGATTTTCTCGCTTTAGTTTCATATTTTTAAGAAAAACGCATTTTTCCCATATGCACAAAGGATCTGTTCTTAAAACTGATTAATTTTTTAGACTAAAGCTCTTGTCGTTTTTGTAAAATTTACGTTTTTGTTAACATTACGGCTTATGGGAAATCGGTTTGTTTGTCCTATGGAAGACATCTTGGATTTGATCATATGTTTTGTTAGACAGCCCTATAAAATAAGAAGGGAAAACTTAGATGGTCGATTGTTACCAGCATTGCCAACCTGCGAGTTTCGGAGCTTTGAATTGAATTGAATAAATCTTTATTAGCAAATTTATGCTATTTCATAATACAAACATTATTATAAAAAAATACATTTAAACGTTAATGTTAATAAAACATAATAATTCCAAACATGATATTAATAACTATTTACTTAAAATCTAAAAACAAAAATACAATTTAATCTTAGTCTAAGAAAATAACAATACTAGACTAAAACACACCAAAATAATATGTAGACTAAAATAATACTATAATATAATATATGGTACCAAGGGTTTACCTAAACAATCAGGCTTACAGCTCTGGGTTAAAATCGCGTGGATAAACACTTTTCTCTTTAGCTCGAGGGTTACCCCAAGCTTAGAGTTGGCCCAGGGCTAGCTAACACGACGAGATACCCCGTCATTGATAAACCGGCCCTTACTTCTCTGCCGATGCTGACTTATAGCTTTAGGAAAATGCCCACTTTTTCACCAACTTTTCCTTTTGTTTTCTTTTTATCAAAAATGTCAAATAAATAAACAACCAACCTATTTTTGTGTTGGCCTTGAACCAACAAAAAAAAGTGTCAATTGTCAAGTTCAGTCAAACTACCTACCCGTGGCCAACGAAAAGTAGAGCAATTGAACTACGGTTGATATAAAACAGCTGAGTTTTGTTTACTTTGCGTGTTCTATGCTTTGTAAAACAAGACTTTTTTTTCATGATGTGTTGGGCTATTTTTTAAAAAGAAAGAAAATCTTCAATTTTTCTTCGTAGAAAATGCTTGAAGTCAGTGCTAAACTCATAGGCAGCAGCGTCTTTCTTGGTTTGTTTAAGTTTTTACATGGTGCTGGATAAAAAGCTAAAGTGGACAGAACATATTGGAAGACTCTGTATATCATTGAGCAGATATGTGTATGCTCTCAGAATGCTGAGAGAAAATGTTGGCTCTGGTGTGTCGCTTTCATCTTACCATGCTTTTGTGCAGTCCAGGATACGGTATGGGATAGTTTTCTGGGGGAACTCAAGTGATAGTGAAAGAATTTTAAAACTACAAAAAAAATGCCTAAGAGTAGTATTTAAACTAAAACACAGGGATAGTTGTAAGCAATATTTTATTAATAATAATATGCACACTATTTACAATCTATACATCTGGGAAAGTGTATTGTTTATTCTTAAAAATCAAGATCTATTTGAAAACTCAAAAATAAATCCTAAATACTCAACAAAAAATAAGCAAAACCTTACATCAGACATTGCACGCTTTAGTTTCATCCAGAGAAGTGTCAAGTACAGTATCTTAAAAATCTGGAATAAACTACCTGTTGCATTTAGAAACTTACCCCAAAAGCTAATGGAAACAAAACTTAAAAAATTCTTAAACAAGAGAGTGTATTGAAGATCCATAGGTAAAGTTATTGGGATAGGGTTTTCATGTACTTTTCTGAGGTCTCAGTCTTGAATTCTAGGAAAATTTTAAATCTTCATCTTTTTAATGGAAATGTAGTATGATAGTGTTTTTTACATTTCATTCATTTCATAAGCTTTATTGTCCAAAAAATCTTAATTTCTATTGACAAAGCAAAATGTACTTAGATTACTACAACAAAAATATTATTACTAAACACAGTTTATATGATTTTTCCCCAATATTAAAAATAGACAGTATATATTACATTTCCTTGGCAATATTGAGAGCTTTTAATTATTTAAATCCCTGTCAAAGTTTTACTTAACAATATACATTTTTCCCCCTTTATCCAGAATATTTATGCAATCTATTTTTTATACATATATTGATACCTAGCGTTTAAAATAGCAAGATATTGCTCATTTAAAATTATAAAAATACATAAAAACAAAATAAAAATACAACAGTAAAAAATAAAACAAAAAGAAACATTTATAAAAGCGAATTTGGCTTGTAAAATTGACATTTAATCACACTTACATGTTTAATTTAAAACAGTTTTATAAACTAACATCACAGCAACCATATTAAAGTGAACAAAAATTAAACAAAAATTAAACTACAAAAATTAAAATATAAAGTAGACAAAGTTGGGCAAAATTTTTAAACAGGACTATAGCCGAAAAAAAAAAAAAAAAAAACAAGATAAACAAAACAATACTAAACATGCTATAAAAGTAATTTAAAATGCTGTATCATAAAACTCATCCAGACTATAGAAAGCTTTGCATGTAAATGTTTTTATTTTTAATGTTTTTATTTTTAATGTTTGTAGATGATTAAGGAAACATTTTGTGGATATAAATTTTAAACTGTTGTGTAGATTTTAAAGTATTTAATAATTAAGACAAAATATTTTTATTTTGCTTAAGACAAAATATTTGTTTTTAAATATGATTAAACATTTTTTACGAGATTTACGCCCAAATGGGTATACAATGTAAAATGCATTTGTAAAAAATCAAATAAATAAATTCTATTCTTCTATTCTATTCTATTTACATTTTTTTTAAATAAAAAGTCTTACTACTGATGCTAATTCAAGCATTATCATGGTTTTTTTTTAGGAGGGGAATGGGTAGAATGTCTTATCACTTTTACACACCCAGTGGCCCCACAACACAAAGTGGCACAAAGTAATGATGATCAGCATGAAGGACTGGCATGGGCCTCAGCACAGATACACTGTCACTGTTTCACAGACCCCAAAATTTCAAAGATCCAAACCACAAGTCAACAAAGGCTCCAGCCTGAAACGGCCCTGAGTACTGTGACTGCAGAAAATGGTTGTTTGGTCTTCTAAACAAAGCCCAAAATACTATTCTGTGACTTGAGATTATCTCCTGGCCAATCTAAAACATGTAAGTTTACGAAAGAAATCTAAGGGCATGGCAGTGCCTCGCCAAGTTCGCGCGCCGTACCATCTTTTCTTGAAACATTTCAGCTAATATTTGACCTATCTAAAACTCTACTTCAGAATGAGCTACGAATCTCAAACTTTGCACAGTCATAGATCTTTATGGGGTTAACAACCTCTCCAAGTTTCATGGAGTAGTTACGAAATTTCAAAAAACATCGAAATTGCCAATCACTCACTCATTCATGTATAGATCATCAAAATTCTACTGTACTTCCAGGCATGCTACAAAGCTGAAATTTGGCAGACTGTTAGAAATTATGACCAAACCCTTGGAAAATTCAAAAAACCCCAAAATTCTAATTTACTCCCCTCCCCTATACATGTAAAATTATGTAAAATAAATGCTAGAGAGCTGAGCTTAAAAAACACCAATTCTAATTTACTCCCCTCCCTCATACATGTAAAGTTATGTATAAGTAACATTGCCCACTTCTAGAGGCACTAGAGAACTGAGCTTTGGCAGACTGATAGAAAAATAGTTTAAAAAAGCATTTCCAAACTAGTCAGAACCATTTATTTTGAAATTTGTATTGGACAACTTTACTTTTATCTCAATTCTTTTTATGGAAGATCACTTTTGTGTACTTGATTTTTTTACATGAAATGTTTTTGTTATGATACCTATTATTTATTAATACTTTTGTTTATATTTTCCTTTCTCTTAACTCTAGGAAAAACTGTGTATATGTTCATTTTGAGGTCTATACAAAACCAGATAAAAATAAAAAATTAATCAACATATTGGTTTAATTTTTATCTAAAAATAGATGTGATCCTGTGCTTGTTTTGTTGTCAAATTTTATGTTTTTTTTTTAATGTTTTTGTTTGTTTAAACTACAACCACATATAAAAATGATTGATTTCACATGTTTTGCCTTCTCAAAAAAGCAGACATTTTTAAGCACAAATGTGGTAAAGTACTTTTCCTCACATGCATAGATGTGAAGTGTATGATGATGTTAACAGTCACCATACTTCAATTTCAATTTCTTTATTTATTTACGAGTAAAATTTTTTTATAAAATCATTTACATTTTACAAACTTATTATTAATTTATTCTGCACATGTGCTGCAAAATACTTTTCCACACATGTGAGGAAAAGTAATTTCATTTGATTTGTGCAACATTATTTTTACAAAAATTCATATAGTTCAACAGTGTTTGTAGGCAATAAATAATAATTTTAATAAAGATATTGTAAAATTTTTTATATTTAATGAGCAGAAAATACATCACAAAGTAAAAAATCACATTGAACAAATATATGTGTTTTATTTTCAGATTTCTATAAAGAAAAAATTCCACCAGATTCCCCCCCATCATACAGGGGACAGTTGGTGAAATATTCATACAAATTAACAGTTGGCACCCAAAGAATTAATAGACCTGTAAAATTGCTGAGAGTGCCCTTGCGAGTTTTACCTCTACCACCTGAAGCAGTTCTTTGTGAAGGAGGGGCCTTATGCAATGAGACCACTGAGGAATTGAGCCCAGCCAACCCTTTCTTGGAGGTCAGGCAAAAAGAGATGCCCGTTGATTTAGCATTACAAGGGTTACAGGTGATTGGCTTTTATATTTAAATTAGCACTACATTTCTGGATTCTGATTGTGTTACCCCGTTCATATCAGGTAGGGAACAATTTGCTGATACGCCGCACGGAGGTCAGCTTGTCTAATTTAGACGATCGAAACCTCAATATCGAACTATTTTCTATCATAACCACTAAGTCTTAATAAATTGGTAAAAAAAATTTTTTAAGTCACAAGCTTTTATAAAATGCACTAAAAATTAAAAAATTATTTCTAACATTCTAATATTATCTGTTTGATACTGCCAGTTATTTTTTCTTTATTGTTTTATTTTGAATTTTTTGGGAAAACCTAACCTTAAAGTTTGTTTTGATATTTTGGGCTTTCTGCAAAAACCTTCAAAAAAAGAAAGTCCTGTTTGGGAAAAATTCCGATCAGGTGATAATTTCTCTCTTTGTTGAAAGTTATTTTCTTTTTGATCACCTGATCATATTGTTAAAAGCGCGTTTTTTGCTCACGCTCGGAGTTTGAAGCGCCACCCTGTGTGTGACAGGGGAATGAAGAAACCACTTCCGCCAAAAAACTTTATACTTATTTACCTAATCTGTGCAAAAAACTAAAAGAAGTCACACGTGTTTTCGGGTTGAAGACCGAAATTCCAGTCGCAAGAAGGGGGCGGCGCCGCCAGTGAAATTTTTTGGTATTGCTGCAGAATTACAGCGGTCTAGCGTGTTGCCGATTTTTTCCATTGTTTTTTAGTTTAATAGACTCTGTTTTCCCAGGCGGGGCGAATTTAACTTTGGGGTTATTTTTTTGGGATATCTCTAGTTTTTCTCCCCTTCAGGGCTCAGATCTCTATTATCATAATAATAAAAGCGATGGCCGACTGATGGAAATTTTGACGATGTTAGCACAATAAGATATCCGTATCAATTAAATATCACTATTTGCAAGAATCAATCTAGCAGAAAAATGCAGAGGTACCAAACCCACTCAACCCGACCCAAGATACCCCAGAATTTCTCTGACATAGGTATAGCAATGACATAACATTGCGGTACATCAAACATATCTTTGATGACCTGCTATGTTGAATATTCTTTAAGTGTTTAGATCACAAGTTTAGATTAACTTATGCTTTGATTTCCGGCCATCGCTTTTATTATTATGATAATATTAGAATGTTAGAAAATTATTTTTTAATTTTTAGTGCATTTTATAAAAGCTTGTGACTTAAAAATTTTTTTTTACCAATTTATTTTCTACTTTTTAGTCTCAGCTATCTACTCAATTAAATGAAAATATTTGTTCAATAACAGAACAGAAGAGTTTATTCTAGATTATAATGAAATCGCTGATCGTGAGTTGTTTGGAAACTCATTTTTCTATTGGGGCAAGGAGAGGGTGGGGGTAGAGGTAGAAATATATTTTTTGTTTGGGCCAACCAAATTTTATAAAAGTCATTTTATGGAAGGGGGTGGGGGGTAGGGGTGGGAGAACATTTTTTCATTATTGTTGTATTGTCATCGGACCACTATATGTATACCAAATTTCATCAGAATCGGATAATGGGAAGTGTGTCAAAAACGCATTTTTCTAGAGATGGGGGTGGGGGGTAGGAGTGGTAGGATTTTTTTTTCAATGTTGTATTGTCATCGGACCACTATATGTATACCAAATTTCATTTAAATCAGATAATGGGAAGGGGTCAAAAACGCATTTTCTATGGAAGGGGGTAGGAGTAGGGGTGGGAGGCTATTTTTTTTTAAATGTTGTATTGTCATCGGACCACTATGTGAATACCAAATTTCATCCAAATCGGATAATGGGACGTGTGTCAAAAACTCATTTTTCTATGAAACGGGGTGGGGGTAGGGGTGAGAGGATATTTTTTTCTTAATATTGTATTGTCATTGGACCACTATGTGTATACCAAATTTTATCCAAATCGGATAACTGGAAGTGTGTCAAAAACATATTTTTCTATAGAAGGGGTGGGGGTAGGGGTGGGAGGACATTTTTGTCTTAATGTTGTATTGTTACGGGACCACTATGTGTGTACCAAATTTCATCCAAATCGGATAACGGGATGTGTGTCAAAAACGCTTCACAAGATTTGATAGATAGTTAGACAGAACATCTGAAGCTAAATAAAAGCTTGTAAAAAAGTGCCCAATTACCTTATTAGTAGAGCCCCAATGCAGAAAATCGATCAACTAACTCGTTGTCCCTTGTTACGACGACAAGTCATAGGCCGTTTGATAACCTGCATAATGATCCGCACTTATTCTGCGCGGAAAGGCGATTTCCAAAAATGCTCCAAGTTGGTAAACCAAAGATTTCTTCACGTATATTTAAAATATGGGTTAGTATCTTTAATTTTTACTATTAAACCATTTGCAGAGTTTCAATTTGCTTATTAAAAAAATTAGATAAAAGTTTGTGTATTGATTTATTATAATTTTTCTAATATGCATTATATATATTCGACTGAAAAAGTTTGGATCGTTACGTATCCATTGCGTTTGTGACTTTATTATTTCAATCATGTATCAAGGGTTGTATTGGTGCTACATTCAGCTGCTGCTTCTTGCCGCTGTATTAGCTATGATTTATTGATTCAGCGTTGGCGCATGGGATTGGCCGACGTAATTTATTTAAAATGTGGCACTAAACACCGGTTTCGCAGGATCAAAATCAATCCGTTTTGAACTATGTATATGAAAATAGTGAATATAAAGACTACGATAAAGAATACGAGTGCATGGTAAAAAATTGATATATAGTTTTGGCACACTGATAGAAATTATGACCAAACCCCTGGAAAAAAATCCAAAATTCTAATTTACTCCCCTTCCTTATACATCTAAAGTTATGTAAAAGTAACATTGCTCACTTCTAGAAATGTTAGAGAGCTAAGGTTTCGTAGACTGATAGGAACTATGACAAAACTATAGGAAAAAATTAAAAAACTTATAATTAACTTCCCTCCCCTATGAATGTAAAATAATGTAAAAGTAACATTGCCCACTTCCAGACACGTTAGAGAGCTGAGCTTTGGAAGGCCGATAGTAACTATGATAAAGGCATAAAAAAAAATCCCAAAGTTTAAAAAAACATTTCCAAACTAGTAAGAACCTTTCATTTTGAAATTTGTATTGGAGAACTTGGCTTTACTTTTATCTCAATTCTTTTTACGGAAGACCACTTTTGTGTACTTAGCTTTTTTTTTCATGAAATGTTTTTGTTATGGTTTATTTTCTGAAGTACCTCTTTATATAAGTTTAAAACATTTTTAGAATATTACAGCGAGAAGAAATCCCAATTTTTATATGATTTCGAACACCTGGGGCAGAGTGGCAAGATTTTGTCTGTTCAAACCAGTTTCTAAACTAGGAGAGGACATTATAGGTAAGTAGACCTGAATGGGTACGAACTTAACAATTTTTAAAAAGGTAAAGATTTTATTGTAAGCTATTTTAGAAAACTTGTGGTTTTAATCAGGTTTATTTCTCAAACGCTTTACCATGAAACGACAATATAAGAAAAAATTAAATTTTATTTAAATAAAAAAAAAACTTAACAGTTTGGTATTGAAAACAAAGTTTAGTTTAGTTTATTTATTGGTAAGGTACTGCACATAAGTGCTTTTGCAAGTCAAAAGTAAAAAAAAATCAATACAAATAGTCAATACACTTATTTAAAATGACAATACTTTAAGTAATTTAGTAAATATGGACAATTACAAAAATATAACAACATAAGGTACATTTTGGACTGCAAACATTACTGAATAAAAAAATTTAAATAATAAAATTGCTTTCAAGATACTCCTCGAAGGAATAGAAGGCACTTTTTATGAGTAATTTTTTTACTCTAACTTTAAATTGAGGGAAACTCAGAGTTTTAATCTCTGTGGGAGAGGATTTTTACAAATGTACCCAGCGTCAGGACAATTGTAACATACCAACATATCATAAAAGCTATTTTTCATATAAAAATTAGTTACTGCAAAAGCGGATCTAGAAGCTTTATTTGCGGGGTGGGGGGGAAATATCATATTAAATATTGCATAAAACTATTTTACATAGTGACCAGGAGGTGTATTTTGCACACGGAAAAATACGAGAGAAACAATTTTTTTTAACTTTATTAGCCTACTATAAAAAACCCAAAAATTTGCTCTTCTCCCTTATATATGTAAAAGTAACATTGCCCACTTCCAGAAACCCTAGAGAGTTGAGCCTTAGCAGAATCATAGAAATTATGTTAAAACTATAAGAAAAAATTTCAAAATTCTTGCCCTATACATGTTAAGTTAAGTAAAACTATTATTGCCCATTTTTAGAAATGATAAAAAGCTGGGATTTAGCAAACTGTAAAAAATTATAGACATGTGCTTTACAAAAAACTTTAAATTACTGCCCCCACCCCCTTTTCTCAAGCAAAAATTGATAGAAATTTATTCATTTCAAAAGAAAATTAAAAAGGTATAAATTAGAGGAAGGAATAAGGCATTGTAAAAAATTTTGAACAATATTTCGTATATTTTATTACTTTAAAATCTGAGGGCACAGTAGTGCCTCGCCAAGTTCGCGTAAACTGCTGTGAAACATTTCAGCCCATATTTGACCTATCTAAAATTCTACTTCGGAATGAGCAACAAATCTCGAATCTTGCACAGTCGTAGATCTTCATAGGATTAACAACCCCTCCAAGTTTCATGGAATTCCATAAAGTAGCAAAGTAGTTACGAAATTTCAAAAAACGTCGAAATTGCCAATCACTTACTGACTCACTCACTCATGTATAGATCATCAAAATTCTACTGTACTTCCAGACATCCTACAAAGCTGAAACTTGGCAGACTGACAGAAACTATGACCAAACCCATGGAAAAAATCAAAAAACCCCAAAATTCTAATTAACTACACTTTCCTATACATGTAAAGTTATGTAAAAGTAACACTGTCCACGTTCAGAAACGCTAAAGAGCTGAGCTTTTTAAGGCTGAAAGACACTATGATAAAGCTATAGGAAAAATTTAAAAACACCAGCATTTTAATTTACTTCTCTCACCTATAAATGTAAATTCATATAAAAGTAACATTGCTCATTTCCAGAAACGTTAGACAGCTGAGCATTGGAAGGCTGATAGGAACTATGATAAAACCATGGGAAAAAATTAAAAAACCTCAAAATTTTAAGTAAGGCATTTCAAAAGTTTTGAACAATATTCCGCATATTTTACTACTTTAAAAATTAAATATTATCCAATTCCTTTAAAAAGGTAGTGAAATCATAACAAAAACATTTCAATTAAAAAAAAGCCAAGTACGCGAAAATAGCATTCCATAAAAAGAATTGAGATAAAAGTAAAGCCAAGTTCTCCAATACAAATTTTAAAATGAAAAGTTCTTACTAGTTTGGAAATGTTTTTCTAAACTTGGCTATTACTGCTGCAAATGACTCTTAGGCACAGTGCTAAATTGAACATAAAGAAGTTTGGCTGGAATAGCAAAGTTTAAAAAAATATTTCTAACTAGTAAGAAGCTCTTAGAAATAAAATTTCGGACTTCCATTGTCTTTATTTATTTTAAAACACGACGTTTCGGTTAGTAAGTATCTTTAACCGTTATCAAGTGTAAACTAAACAATCTAGTCTCTAGGCTACTACTTATACTACTTGGTATGCAGTCAGGTGTGACGGCCCTCCCCCTTTTTAATCCTAAGACGCCTGTTTTCCTTAAGGAGTGGTTTCCATATGTTTGGTATGTCTGTGCTTGGTTGACTGAAAACTTCTTTATTCTGCATTATAAACGCAGCTTTAATAAACTTTCGTTTTCGCCAATGCGACTCCTTATGTAAAACTTTAGCTTCTGACCACTGAATCCTGTGATCATTTGACCATGCTTGATCTGCTAAACCGGATTTTTAAATATCCCCTAATTGGGTCCTTTTTAGATGTTCATTTACATATAATTTACCACACTCACACGGGATTTGGTAAATACATTCCTTATTATTTGAGGGATTGTCTGGTTTTGTTTTACTTACAAAACTTCTTATCATATTTCCTGAAGAAAATACTGTTTTTATATTATAGTGTTTAGCTATTCGTCTTATGTTTTCTGAAATCCCTTGAACATATGGAATGTTAATAACACCTAACGGATTATTATTTTGAGAATTTGGTACATTTAGTTTGTTTTTAATTTTAAATATCGTTGAGTTTATTAATTTCTCGGAATAACCATTCTGTTGTAAGTCCTTTTTAATGTTGTTAATTTCTCTGGTTAATTCTTAAGAACCTCTTATTTTGAAGTGTGTACGCGTTTTGGAGAATTATTACTAACTACTTTTTATATAAAATGTTGTTGTTAATTTGAATGTTTTTTTAGGCACTTTTGACTTCACTCTGGGTACAGTGAAATGCGTGCAAGTATCAGTGTCACTACAGTGTGAAGAATATTTCACTTTTTTCTACAGGATAAGTTTGCACAAAACGACGCACAATGGAACGTTTTGAAGATCTAGGTGGACAAATCTTAAGCAACAATAACACTCTTTAATGTGATGATGATTTTTTTACAAGCTTTTATTTAACTTCACCTGTATGTATGTATGTATGTATGTGGGTATGTATGTAATCAAATCTTGCAACTCATTTTTGAAGAACTTCCAAACATTCGATTAACATCAAATTTCGCATAGTGTCTTAGTTCCGATGAAAATCCAATCATGTGGTATCACTGACTGCCTATCTCCCCCCTAACGTGAAGGGCGGAGAGGGGGTAAAATTTTAGTTTGTCGGATTTCCACCAAAATTGGTATCTGGGGGTTTTTGAGAATAAGGATTACGAATTTTTGACCTGATTACAAAAATTCAATATGGCGGATTCAAAATTGACGATTTAATGACGATTTTTTCTGATTACTTTCAACTGACTTCCA
Organism: Aspidapion aeneum; assembly: GCA_963576565.1. Classification (NCBI taxonomy): domain Eukaryota; kingdom Metazoa; phylum Arthropoda; class Insecta; order Coleoptera; family Brentidae; genus Aspidapion; species Aspidapion aeneum. The sequence continues at coordinate 36,411,203 of OY755048.1, forward strand.
CGTAGGTATCTGATTGATATCAAAATTTACATGCTCTCTCACTAAAAAGGGGGGGGGCGTAGAAGAGGTAAGGCTTTAGTTTGTTCGATCTCGACCAAAATTAATTAATCCTTGCGTATAATGATCATAATAATAACGACAGTTTTAGATATTTTAAAATTGACAGGAAAGAATCCCTGCAATATCGATGCGCAAGCTGAAATGCATAGACTAAGACAAATCTAAAAGTTAAAAAATAAATTTGGAAAAAAAATCTTTTTGAAAACAAGCTTTTATAAAATGGACTAAAAAGCATAAAATAATAATAATTAAATTTATTTGCTTTAAAAACATTTAGTATTTATAATATTACCAACCTCTTATATAAGGTGATTCAGATTTTAACGATTTTAAGATTTGTACCTATACTGTATGTTTTTAACGAAAAATTTTTCTACAAATTTTATAACAATAAAGTAACAATTCATTCTAGTTTTTTCAAGAAATTATTTAAATAAAACAATAGATAGAGTACGATCAAGAAAAAAAATCAGGTCTCATCCGTCATTATATGAAAGAGAGACATTCCTTAAACGCATTAAAAAATTTTAAGTTCTCACACCTTACCCGGGGTGAAACTAACCCCTAAAAATATAATGGGAAATTAAATGTATAGGGGAGGAGAGTAAATTAAAATTTTGGGGTTTTTGGATTTTTTCCAGGGGTTTGGTCATAATTTCTATCAGTCTGCCAAATTTCAGCTTTGTAGCATGTCTGGAAGTACAGTAGAATATTGATGATCTATACATGAGTGAGTGAGTGAGTGGCAATTTCGAGGTTTTTTTAAATTTCGTAACTACTTTACTACTTTATGGAATTCCATGAAGCTTAGAGGGGTTGTTAACTCAATGGAGATTTACGAATATGCAAAGTTTGAGATTCGTAGCTCATTCCGAAGTAGAGTTTTAGGTAGGTCAAATATCGACTGAAATGTTTCAAGAAAAGATGGTTACGGCGCGCGAACGTGGCGAGGCACTGCCGTGCCCTCAGATAAAAATTAAATTTTCCTTACCAAAACACCAGCGACTTTATAAAATGATAGAAAAAAACCACTGGAACAGTGACAGTCAAAATACTATCTTAGTCTTATGGACTCTAAAAATTCTTGGCACTTGTTTTACTCCAGCGCCTACTACGCGGGAAAAGACAATATTCTTTTAAAACATTGCCCACACATAAGATTGAAATATCTAAGTAGATAATTTTTAAGATGTAACTTTCAATGCAAATATCTTGACAATCAGAGGGGATACAAAAACAATATTTTGGGTTTCGGAGGAATGGAATGTGCACTTTAATTTCAGGTATCTGAAATATTCATTTATAGTAGTTAACCATGTCCACCTAGATTAGCCAAACGGTCCACTGTGAAATGTTGGGTTTGATGGCGATTAACGTTAGTTAGTTAGTAGCTGTCTACTATTTTTCGGGCCACAAATTCATTCAAATACATCACACATATGGATTATTCTACAAAAATGGTGCTGTGGAGTGGGAATGTATATTTTTCAAACACAGACTGCAAATGAAGCATAGTTTTAGGTATAAGATTTAAAACGAAATGTTTTCTTTATGGAGCATTTGAGTTTAATGTATAAAAAAAATTGCAAGACATAATTTTTTTATTACAAAGCAAATACCTCATTCCTCTGGTATAGTCCCAAACCAAATATTAAAAACTCAGATTGAAAAAAATTTCCTAATAAATAATATTTAACCAAGTCTTAACTATTTATCAAAAAATTGATAAAACTTAAGTTTGCAGTCATATTTTTGAAAATCCGAATTTACATCTTTCCTGAAAATTTTACAATTTTAAACGTGCTCCATTTTTAATAACACAATATTTGTGAATACCCCCGGTTAATTTATAGAGAAAGAGACGGCCCTGGATATCTAATTTACTTGTGAGGGTGACAAGTTGTGACAGATAATGTCAACTTTAGTTTGGTTTAAGTTATAGATCTTTTATTTTCGGCAGAAAATTAGTTTTTTTCAGAGAAATCAAAAAGGAACGTTTCAATTATCATTCCTCTGATAAGTAAATATTCGACTGATATCAGTAGTATAATTTTTTTGTTGAGTGTTTTAAAATTATAAGTATAGGAACTTTGTTTATATAAAACTTAAGTTAAGTAGTCTAAATAGATTTTGATTTAAATTGGAAAACCATTAAAAAACTCATTCCTCTGGTACTCATCCCTCTGGAATTTTTATGCAATAATTCCTAAAATTCGGGTAATTAAATGTTTCTTAACTTGCAGCTAATTAGTTACATAAATTTAACAAAACAAAATTATTTACTGTGCTGTACTGTGATTTAAAGGCAATGATCAAAAATGATATCCATATAGCCCACTTTTGCTAGAATCATCCATATACCTAATGCATTTGTAAGTTGTTCTGAGAATTTTTGAATTTGTTGCAGTATCACTAAAATGGCGTCTGCATTTTGAATTCGTCACGAGCACCAGCAAAGAGTTGGAAGTTCCTGCATTGGAGAATGTGGGTATTGAAGGATGGCGCGCTCCCCCCCACGTCCGCATTGAGACCATGGTATGGAGTTTGCCCATCCGACTTTTCTCCACAAATCCCCATCATATAACTCAACAAGCCACTCCGCTAAACCAAGTAGTTCAAAGAATTTCTATTCGATAATAAAGACTAGTTAAATAAATTACAAATAGGAATTTTAATAAAAAAAAACTTTTGGCATTTAAACTTTTATTTATTTCTTACAAACACTAACCTACAGACCAACTTTTGGGTCTTTTTTATTTCTTTGTGAGGCAAGCAATAAAAATATAACCATTGTTTTGACCGATATCCAATAGCAAAAAAGTTGACTTTTTTTTTTAATTTTTTAAAATTTTCAATTTTTGAATGTATTTTTCTCGATAACCATTACATCTACAACGGTAATATTTTTAGGTTAGTATAAGGGGCTCCATAGCTTCGCCGTGGCACAGTATCAACCAAATGTTTTTTTTGAAATTTTTGGTAAAAATTTTTCTGACCAAAGGGGTACCCAAAAAGTGCAGTTTTTTAATTTTTTTAAATTGTTAACTTTGTAAAAATATATATTATAATACATTAAATTAAACTTCTCGGGGCCCTCTATATAGCGATATAAAAGGTAGGGGACTGGTGTTTATATTAATGCCGAGAGAGGCCACTAAAGTCACTTCAATTTTGAGTTTTGGCATTTAAACTTTTATTTATTTTTAACAAACACTAACCTATAGACCAACTTTTGGGGTCTTTTTTATTTCTTTGTGAGGCAAGCAATAAAAATATAATTGTTTTGACGTATATCCAATAGTAAAAAAGTTGACTTTTTTTTTAAATTTTTTGAAAATTTTCAATTGTTGAATGTATTTTTCTCGATAACCATTACATCTACAACTGTAATATTTTCAGGCTCATATAAGGGACTCCGTAGCTTCTTCGTGGCACACACATGCACACGTGCACACATGCACACCCTCACATGTGCACCCATGCATACTTGCACACTTGTACACTTGCACACATGTACACATGAACACATGCTCACATGCACATATGCATACATGCACATATGCTCACACGCACACATGTACACATGCGCACATGCGCTCATGCGTACATGCACACATACACAGATGCACACATGCACATGCAAATGCACCGATGAAAAGTCTTCTCTAACGATGTATAACACGCCACCCTTACATCAGTGGCGCACCTTTTATAGGCATTTAAATAAATTAGAGGTGTGAAAAAATACTTGTTTTTTTTTAAATTTTCTTAAATTTTACTGTCCCACATATCTGGTTTTAAAACTTATTTTTAAAGCTGAAGAAATTTCATTTCCAACGATGTATATCACTCTCCCCTCAAGTGGTAGATCTAGCATAGTCGCACCAAAAATGCTCAAATTTGATATTCACTTGAATCTTCATTTACAAAATCTTCTTGGAAGAGTATTAATAGACACACTACGTTCAATGAGAGAAGCAACACAATTGGTATGGATATACAGTATACTCCCCCCAATAATATAACGAAGGGGATCCACCCACCTACTTTTGGCGGGGGGGGGGTTCATTGTCAAAAAAACATTTAGGGTAGGAATAGCCCCCCCACCAAGGGTGGGCGGATGGTTCCTCGTCGTTATGCAGGTTCTCAATGAAATAATTTTTGAAAATATACTTTTTTGTTAGGCTGCCAAATGTGGCTGCTAACTTCACATTTTGGCTGCTGTAAGGTGGCTGCTAGTTTCACACCAGTAAATGAAGTGAATTTGGCGGCCTCTCTCGGCATTAATATAAATACCTGTCCTTCACCTTTTATATCGCTATATAGAGGAGCCTGAGAAGTTTAATTTCATGTATTATAATATATATTTTTAAAAAGTTAACAATTTATAAAAATTAAAAAACCACTTTTTGGGAACCCCTTTGGTCAGGAAAAACGTTTGGTGGATACTGTGCCACGAAGAAGCTACGGAGTCCCTTAAACTAACCTAAAAATATGACAGTTGTAGATGTAATGGTTATCGAGAAAAATACTAATTTTTACCAAGTAAATTTTAAAACTGTTAAATATCAAATACGAAGCAGTGATCTTTAACATCAGAAGTTTTTATGATTAGATGATTTTATAGTTAAAGATCACTCATATTTACCAGGTAAATTTTATAACTGTGTTAATTATTTAATACAAAGTAGTGATCGTTAACTAGAAGTTTTTTTTATAATTTATAACGATTATATCGTTATATTGTTTAAAAATTAAGGAATTACATATTGTAATAAAAATATATTATTTAATTAATTAAATTTCCTTATTGAAAAATTATCAATTTTACTGGCCTATTGAGCTTCGAATGGCTATATCATTTTGACTGGCCTAAATTATTTATCAAAATCTCCGCATTCAGCAAAAAAGGCAAGCACATGTGTCCATACGCTAAATTGCGCCAATCTATCACATTTCCTCTTTGTTTTACTTTCGCGCGAGGCAAAGGATAAACAGTCAATGGTCTGCATAGTGTTAGTTGAGATGATTTAAGATGAATACGTTTTTTATTAAAAAGTATACTCCATAGGATGTCTGTTTTAAGAGATCTAAAATATTAAAATTTAGTGTGTTTTCGATTTTTGGTCTGACGACATTGAAATTCAGGTCAGTTCGTTCCTTTTTTCACTCAAAATTATTTATCTTAATTTAGCGCAAATATGCATAATTTGATTGCATTTATCTTAATTTTTTGGTAGAAAACCAAATTTTGATAAAGTTTAATGTTTGCTAAAATATTGGCCCATAGCACAGGTATTTCTCGTGGAATATTTTTTTTTTCAGATTAAGGACCCAATGAGTTCAGCCAAGCTTCCCTTTTCAGTCTTATAGGACAAATTTTAGCTTACCTGACTCATTCGATCAATGCATTCCAAGGAAGTGGATTCTTGAGGTTGATGGACTTTGGAGGTATGGATCTATTTGGATAAATTATCTGGTAAGTTTTTTTTATTCATATATATTTTAATAGACTTTAGTCAAATCTGCTTTGAATGAAAAACTTACCAGAATGATTTTCCAATCTCCATCAAAAGTCCTCAAAAATCTAACTTCTCAAAGAAATATTTAGCTTGCTCATTCTTAAATGAACGACGGCCATTTTGTATTTTTTATTCTGCTTGGTTCTTGAGTGAACAGCAGCCATTTTGTTTTTTTTTAGTGAATAAATTAAATTCATGAACGACCAGATTTCAATTTTTGCTTCCCCTTTTTAATTATATTTTCTTTAATGAAGAAGTTATTTTCCTTTTAAGGAAAAAATAAAAGGAAATATTTTTTTATTGCCCTCCCTCAAAAGTCGAAAACATACTCACGTTTCAGTTAACTTTCCCTTTGTTTGTGTGAAAGACTGAAATGTTCCCCATGTAAAATTTTTAGATACATTTTTTTTATAAATTGTTAAAAAGATTTTATTCTTTCCCTCCATTTTGAATTATTGGCTGGCCACCATTATTCTTAAATTATTTTGTAAATTTTTCTAGCTTTAAGAAATAAAACCAACATTGTGAAATTATACTTTTATTTTAATATTGGGTATTATTTTAAAGTTGTAAAATCCAAACAGTTATATTTTTTTTTATCTTAAGAAACCAATTGTAAAGATGAAATAGATAATAACCTGTTAAACATTTATCTTTTATGAATTTATTTGATAAAATTTGTGAAATTTTTGAAATTATATTTAGAAAATATATTTTCTCCTAACTCAGGAATCTATAAATAGGATTCATGTAAACCTGAAAGGTCTAAATATTCTGCTGAATATTTGGTTGAAATTTTGTAAAGATTCCTTCTACACTTTCTTTATATTTTGAATGTATATATTTTCCTTTTGATAAATGACATTTCCATGATGATTGTCATTTATAGAAATTTGTAAACTAAAACTATTTTTTTTGTGACACTCTCAATGCTAGAGTTATACGTAATTTTTTTTTGAGACTTTTGTTGAGAAAGCTAGGTCATCAAGTCTGATAAATTGTTTCTACGGTTGTGTAAATAGTCTTTCTTTTCATGTACAAAAAATCCACGACGACAAGTTCTCCACCACTGAGTAAAACCAACAAAGATAAGCCACATATAAGTCCTCCTGGATTGCACACCTGCTGACGAGGTGAAGACTGGCACTGAGACCATGATGGGAATGGTGTGAATATGATCTCATGGTTGAAGATGATGTTCTACTATGGTGATGCTATTTTTTTTAATAGTTTTTTTTGAAAAGAAAAGACAATCTAAAACTTTAAAAAGCAAGTTTCAAAATTAAATAAGACTTGAGACTCTTCTTTCCTGAATAAATTTTCTTCATTTTTTTTATAAAAAGATTTAGTTTTTTTTGTAATTTTTTTTGATTGCGTCACTGATCATTTTTTTTTATATAAAATAAATTGTAAAATTAATTCTCTAATCCAGAATTTCTTTATACTCTAAACGAGGTGAGATTGTTTGGAGGATTCCAAGACTATTTCATTCTTTAGTTTTTCCATCTATCATTATATTTTTTATATATAATTTTTTTAATGAATGAATTTTGTCCTAAAGGATCTTCCAGGTAAAGCTCAATGGCGCCCCATTACCCTTAAAAGAGAACAAATTGGAAGAAACGTTAGTAGAACTAAAAAGAGAAGGTACGACCCTGAGATAGTCATTTCATTATTTTGATTTGAAAGAGTTTCTGTTCTTTTGTTCTTCCACTTTCTTTGCTTTGCTAAAAAAAAAAAGGAAGAGGAAAAGTGAAATAATACCAGGCAAATATTATAGATCTGATGCCCAACGTGGTTAAAAATATACTACAAATTTGGCGCCCAACGTGCTAATCATTAGACAAGATAATACACTACAAAATACAGTATAAAGTTGGCACCCAACGTGGGGCCATTACAAATATGGCGCCCAACTAAAATCTTTTATACAGTCCTGCTAACGCTTCTTTTTTTATTTTTTTGGGTAATCGAAAAATAATAAACTTGTTTAGAGTATAAAAGTTAAATAATTTAAACTTGCTTGAGTCTTTGAGAGAGTTTTTGTAATTAACGAATTTTCTAACTACAGAGTACATTTTCTCCCATACATTTTTTTTCTTCTGTTTTTTATTTTTCTTTTTATCATTTGCGTTTTGAATTTGCAAAATGGATGTAAATCATTTAAAAACAAATGAGCTTACATATGAGCTAGATATCAGACAAATACCAAACGCAGCTTCTCTGGATAATGACACAAAAAGACAGCTTTTAAAGGGTTGGCTTAGGCAAAGTGAGCAAAACAGAAGTTTTATTGCTTTGTTAAATACTAAATCATTTGATAATGATGTGAAAGGAGTTAAAGAAACATTAAATGATTTAGAGTTAAAGATAAATCAATTCTCTGGTCAAAAAGATCTATTAAATTCTATCGAATCGCGACTTCATCATATTTCCAATAGAATTCAAAAACTGGTAGATGTCTCTGAGGAACACACTGAGTTTAAAAGTCAATTAAGTTTAGAACTTCTAAAGCTAGAAGGTATTTTGTGTGATAAAATTGATAAACACATGGCGAGTACTTCTACAAGTCGAAGTTTACAACATACTCCACAGCACAACTCCACTTTTATTCATGCAGGTGCTGGTGGTTCTAATTTATTTCATTCAACAGGGTTCAACTCTAGTTCAATTCCTCCTCACAAGTGGAATGTTTATTTTCACGGATTTACAAAAAAACAATCTTTATTACAGTTTTTGGAAAAAATAGATCAACTAAAAATTGCTCGCAATGTTTCAGATTCTGATCTTTTTGCTGGTGCCTTGGATCTTTTCAAGGATCAGGCTGAAAATTGGTATTTTTCTAATAAACATAATTTTAAATGTTGGCAAGACATTGTAAAAAAGCTAAAAGCTGATTACTTACCTTATAATTATGAAAGGGACATTGAAAAAGAAATTGAAAGTAGAACCATGGGAGAAGATGAACCTCTTATTTGTTATATTAATGCAGTAGAAACTTTATTTAGACGGTTGACAAATATACCTGAGGAACAAAAAAGAGTTCACCAAATACGTATGAATTTATTACCGGATTATCAACCATATTTGGCGTTTTATGAAGTTAATACAATTGAGGAGTTGACTCATTATTGTAAAAAAATTGAGGAATCAATATCTTGGGGAGCTAGATGGAAACCACCACCCTCTCAGAACTCTTCTTTGTTGGAACCTCAACTTGCTTACACGAGTTATGACTGTCATAATCAAAATTCTAGAAATATATCAAGTTCTTCAAACTTTAATAAATCAAATCAAAAATTTTTCAGTTATCAAAAACATAGCAATAATAATCCTGGTACTAATAAAAATAATTTTAAGCCTAATTTTAATAGCACTTCCTTTAGTCAAACACATATCTCTGAGTTAGCAAATTAGATTTCTACTCAATTAGCGGCTCAATTCTCTACTCCTTCACCTAATAAAGTAAGAAAACCTCCGGTATGTTGGAACTGTGATATTTCAGGTCATATTTTCTCTGAATGCAAACAAAAAATGAATAAATTTTGTTTCGGTTGTGGTACCAAGGATACCCTGAAATCAAAATGTTTTAGGTGCTCAAAAAACTGTCACGTTGGCGACAGAAATCAGGCTCTCGGAGCTGTCGCAGCAAAAGACGATTCTCAGCAGGTAGATTCTCAACAGGGCACATCTCAGACATCAACAAATCCTCAGCAACAAAAAGCTTTTCACAAAAACAAATCCAAAAAGCAACAGTAACCTCTGCTGTGGAATGGAAAAACTGGCTAGAGGTAGTAAGAAATTTTTTTTCTTCTCAAATTTCAATTTCCCCTATTTTCACTAAAAAACTAAATGATAATAGACCTTATCTTTCGGTAAAAGTTTTTAATAATGATTTATTATCTCTTGTTGATTCTGGCGCTGATCATTGTATTTTGGGAGCAAGTAGTTTTGATATCTTAAAGAGTAATAATGTTCAGATTTCATGTACTAATCTAGCAGTATCTACTGCTGACGGCAAACGTCAAGAATGTTTAGGTTATGCTGATTTGCCTATATCATTAAATAATGTTACAAAGTTAGTTAAAACTCTAGTTGTTCCAAGCATAAATCATGACCTAATTCTGGGTATGAATTTCCTAAAACAGTTTAAAATTTCAATAAATTTTACTGATTTCTATTTTGATTCTAATGTCTCTTTGTTAGCCATTGACGGTGACTCTTCTATACAATCGATGGAAGAACTATCTGTAAAGCAAAAACAAGAATTAGATGAAGTTGTTAAGCTTTTTGAAACAATAGATTCTAAAGATACGTTGGGGTTAACGAATGTCATTTCTCATCATATTGATACGGGTGATGCCACTCCAATAAAACAAAGGCAATATCCACTTAGTCCGGTCATGACTAAACATTTACATGAAGAAATTAAAAAAATGTTACAATTGAACATTATAGAGCCTTCCAACTCTCCTTGGTCAAGTCCCTTGTGGCTTGTCGAAAAGAAAACGGGTGAATTTCGCGTTACTATGGACTCAAGAAAATTAAATGCAGTTACAGTAAAAGATTGTTATCCTTTACCCAGAATTGACCAAATCTTACAAAAACTAGGACATTCTCATTATCTTTCTACTATAGATTTACATCAGGCTTTTCATCAGATACCTTTAGATAAAGAAAGCAGGCCAAAGTGCAGTTTCACAGTGTATGGTATGGGAACTTTTTCGTGTAAAGTACTTCCAATGGGTTTGTGTAATAGTACAGCTACAATGCAGAGAGCCATGGATCAAGTATTAGGACCTACCTTGGAGCCTTATGTCTTTACCTACTGTGATGATATATGCGTTTGTACATCTACTTTTGAGCAACATATTAAGGTATTAAAAGAGGTTTTTGAGAGGTTAAAAAGCGCACAGTTTACAATTAATATTGATAAGACTTTTCTATGTAGATCCTCTTTGAATTTCCTTGGATATACAGTAGACAAAAATGGATTGAGAACTTCTCCAGAGAAAGTTAAAGCTATCTTGGATTGTAAAATTCCAAAAACAACTACTGAAATAAAAAGATTTACAGGTTTATGTTCTTGGTATAGACGTTTTTTAAAAGATTATGCAACTCTGTGTAGTCCCATTAATGATCTTCTTAAGGGTCGGAAAAAAGGTCAACCCATTTCTTGGACAGAAGAAGCTGATAGAGCGTTTATAGAAATAAAAAAACAACTCACTTCTGCTCCTATTCTTGTAAGTCCAGATTTCTCAAAACCGTTCTATATACAATCAGATGCTTCAAATGTTGCTCTAGGTGCATTGCTTTTTCAATTAGATAACGAAAATTTTGAGCGTCCTATAGCTTATGCTAGTAAGACTTTAAGTAGAGCTCAAAGGGCTTATAGTGCCACCGAAAAAGAAATTCTTGGAGTATTAGAAACTTTTAGAGGTTATGTGGAGGGTTCTGAAATAATTCTTATTACTGATTGTGCTTCTCTTCTTTGGTTTTCAAAAATATCTAACCCCAGTGGTAGATTACAGAGATGGGCGTTAACCATGTCTCAATATAATATAAGTAAGATTGTACACAGAAAAGGTTCTTTAAATGTAGTAGCTGACTTTTTATCAAGGTCTACTTCTGATTTCGACACTGAAAACTTAACTGATACCCTCTTTAAAAACTCTCATATTTCTGTAATTGATGTATCTACATTATTACCTGATAAATGGTATTTATCTATGATAGAAAAAGTAAAGAAGGACCCCGACTCTTTTCCTACATTTCTTGTAAAAAATAATATATTGTATAAACACATTTTAAATAATCATGGTTTATCTAGCAACATTTTAGAATGGAAGATTGTCATTCCAACTAAAAATAGATTAGAGATACTTAAGACTTATCATGACTCTGAAAGTGCAGGTCATTTTGGTATTTCGAAGACTCTTTATCGTATTCTAGAATTATATTGTTACAAATTTAAGTTATTTAAATTTTATAATGGGAATTTATTTAGGTTTAGTGTAGTATTAGGTTGATTTATCTTAAGGTTGTATTCTTAATCTAGGTTTTAGTTGCGTTATCTGTGACAAACTGGTATGCGAAAGTCTAGAAAAGGGCTGGAATCATTGCGAATCGAACAAAGATGGAAGGGTTCTCGAAGAGTAGGCAGCCCTCATATATAAGGCCGGACGTCGTGCACCAGTCAGTCAGTCGCAGATAACATACTGAAGTGGTCGTGAGATATTAACACGAAGTTAATAGACCGATTATAGTGGTGAATTATTAGTAAGTTGGAGTGCGTGTTTTTGTACATAATTTGTGGAAATAAATTGACGTATCGTTTTCAACAATTGCGAGTTTTTAATTTGTCGTTGTGAACTCGTAACAATGGGTGTCAGAAGTGGAATTAAAAGAAATAAATAGTGCAAAGACTACCCTTACATAGTACCACCGGATAGGACAATTGGACAGAAAAACAGTAAGTGATTTTTCCAGAATATTCGAAGAAGTTCGATATTGTTTTATTCAAAAACTAAAAGAGATATTTAAGAACCGACTTCGACATTAACTTTACAGTCCAAAAATTGATAATTAGAGAGATTTTCTAGAATATTCTATAACATTCTACAACGTTCTATTCAAAAACTAGAAGAGATATACAAATACCGACTTCGACATTAGATTAGTAATTTTAAAAGTAAGAATCAGAAAGAATTTCTAGAACATTCCAACTGAACCGACGCTCTATTCGAAAACCAGAAGAAATATCCAAAAAGAGACTTCGACATTAGCTTAGTAATTTCAAAAGTAAGAACTAAAAAGAATTTCTAGTAGATTCCATAACATTCTACGACGTTCTATTCAAAAACTAGAAGAGATATACAAATACCGATTTCGACATTAGTTTAGTTATTTCAAAAGTAAGAATTAGGGAGAATTTCTAGAAGATTCCATAACATTCTACGACGTTCTATTCAAAAACTAGAAGAGATATACAAATACCGACTTCGACAGTAGCATAGTTATTTTAAAAGTAAGAATTAGAAATTATTTCTAGAATATTCCATAACATTCTACGACGGTCTATTCGAGAACCAAAAGAGATAATCAAAAAGTGACTTCTACATTTGCCTAGTAGCAGAAAGAGTAGCATTTACCAGTATATTCCAGAACATTCCATTAGGTTCTATTTAAGAATTGGAAGAGGCATTGAAAAACTGACTTCGACATTCGCTTTATAGACTTCGACATTCGCTTTGTAGATAAAATAGACGTTTTAAGTGATTTATCACGAAGTTGATGCTTACTAGACAAAGATCGGCCAAGATGGAAGATTTAACTAAAATGATGCAGGCTCTAGCAGCTCAAATGGCTCAAAACCAGAACGATATGAAACACACCATGGACGACATGAAACACACTATTGAACAAAACCAGAACGATATGAGACAGACATTAGATGGCATGCAAGAAAACTTCGATCAGATAAAGAGCAACTCCGAACAGCTGAGAGAAGAGTTCAAAGCAGCAACTGAAGATCTTAAGGAAGAAATAACTCAAAGAATGCAGAATGTAGAAGAAAAGGTACAAAACCAATTGCAGAATGTAGAAGAAACGGTACAAAACAAATTGCAGAATGTTGAAGAAAAAGTGGAGACCAAGCTACAGAATGTAAGAGAAGAAGTTTTTCAAACAGTGGAAGAAAAGCTCCAGGATGTGTCAAAACAGCTTATACAGCTCCAAAAAGAACACAACAAAATGAAAACTCAGGGATGTGTTGTGAATTCCAACCAAAACATTAAGCCTCCAAATTTCGATGGTACGTCTTCCTGGTCTACTTATAAACAACAGTTTGAAGCTGCCGCTGCTGCAAATGGTTGGGATGATGAGGAAAAAGCTAGAGCATTGTTAGTAGCTCTACGAGAACCTGCTCTGGGACTTTTACGGTCCATTCCAGTCGAGCAAAAACAGAGTTATAACGCTCTAGTGGAAGCGTTAGAAAGAAGGTATGGAGACGAACACTTGCGAAATTTACATTGGTCAGAATTAAATATTCGTCAACAAAGGCCAGGAGAATCATTACAAGAGTATGAAGCAGATATCAGGAGGCTGATGTATTTAGCTTACCCAGAAATGCCAGAAAATTACAGATCCCTTCACGGTAGATCGCTTTATTAACGGATTACGAGACACGGACTTAGCAAAATTACTTCGTCGAGAACGCTTCCATAATAGCAGTGAAGTGTTGATTCGAGCCCTTGAAATCGAATCATCAAATAATATGTCCAGGCCAAAAGTAAGAGCTGTTTCAATTCAGGAGGGAGAAGAAATGAGCAATGGACATGAGGTCAACTCAAAAACGCTAAACCAAATGTTTCAATCACTGATAGAGAAGATTGACTCTTTGAAAGAAAGCAGACGATCCCCTCCAAATGTAAAGTGTTTCAGATGCGGACGTACAGGGCATATTCAACGCGATTGTCGCGTCTAAATAAGGTCTCGCTCGCCATCTAGCGGGACAGAGTACCGAAGAAGAGATCAGGAAAACTAAAACTAGTCAACGCAGAGGGGCGGGTGTTGGCTAATGGGAATAGAGCCCCCAAAATTTACTCTATTAAGAGCCTAAAACATACTGCTGACAGTCTTAACATCGACGGACTCATTAATGGGAGAAAAGTTAATATAACAGTAGACACTGGTGCAGCCATATCATTGCTTAAGTTCAAAATTGCAACGAGATATAAAATTCGACCAATAGAAAAGAAAATAACACTTAAGACTGTGACTGGAGAATCCGCCGACGTGTTGGGGCAGACAGATATAGACCTACAGCTGGGAAGATTGAAGATTCGCCACACTGTATTGGTTGCCGAAATAGAAGACGAATTTATTTTGGGAATGGACTTGATAAGTAAACATGGATTTGCGTTTGATAATAAACTTAATACCCTAAGATTTGGGAATGAAGAGTTCATTTTGTCAAATAGTCACTTCAATAAAGAACCAATAAAGGTCGTGGCAGTATGCACAACAAGACTAGTCGGTAACAGTGAGACCATAATTTTTGGGAGGCTGGAAAGTAAAACATCAAGCTGCGTCGGACTCATAAGCCAACAAAACACACCCAACACCTACCTCGTTGCAAAATCACTAGTTAAAACCGATAAAGACATCCCGATTAGAGTCGCCAATATTTTCCCAAATAGTGTCAAAATTAATAAGGGGGAGGTGGTAGCATTATTTGAACCAGTACAGAAAGTAACAAAATGTGAAGAGCCAACTTCCGAGGATACAAGCAAGTTACCAATGGAGGTACTTCAGCAATTTGAGTCAACTTGGCAACATCTCACTCCAGAAGAATATAGTAAAGCGAGAGAGTTTATAGAAGAACAAAATAATATCTTCGAAACTAGGAGTAGTTCGGGACGCACAAACCTTATTCAACATGCTATCAACACTGGCGATGCCCAACCGATAAGACAACCCCCAAGAAGACTACCAATGGCCAAGCAAGAAGAAGTTCACAATCTCATTAATAAAATGCTCAGCGACGGTGTTATTGAAGAGTCATCAAGTCCTTGGTCATCTCCTGTGGTGTTGGTCACTAAAAAGGATGGAAGTACTAGATTTTGTGTCGACTACAGGAAACTTAACGATGTGACCAAGAAAGATAGTTACCCACTGCCAAGAATAGACGACACATTAACAACGTTGGCAGGATCATATTGGTTTTCTACTCTTGACCTGAAAAGTGGGTATTGGCAAGTAGGAATCTTTGAAAGAGATAAAGAGAAGACTGCATTCTCTGCTGGAAGTGGACTTTATCAGTTTAATGTGATGCCATTTGGCCTGTGCAATGCCCCAGCTACATTTGAAAGACTAATGGAAGTCGTTCTACGAGGCCTTACTTGGAAAACCTGCCTAGTCTATTTGGATGATGTCATAGTAATGGGGAAATCATTTCAAGAATATCTAGATAATTTACGAGAAGTATTCTCAAGAATCAGGAACGCAAATCTTAAATTAAACTCAAAGAAATGTTTTCTGTTCCAAGAAAAAGTTGAGTTCCTGGGTCACGTCGTTTCCCGAGAAGGCATCCATACCGACGAAAAGAAGCTACAAGCAATAAAAGAATGGCCTCAACCTCGTGACAAACATGAATTGAGAAGCTTTTTGGGTCTGTGTACATACTACAGACGATTTGTAGAAGGATTCGCCAAAATAGCGTCTCCATTACATAGACTTACAGAAGATAAAGCTTCTTACAGATGGAATACCGAATGTGACCAAGCATTTAGAAGACTAAAAGCAGCATTATGTTCTAGTCCGATTCTTGCATATCCCATTCCAAAAGAAAAATTCATATTAGATACTGATGCGAGCAACGATGGCATAGGAGCAGTACTCTCCCAAGTACAAGATGGAGAAGAACGGGTCATCGAATTTTTCAGCAAGAAGCTATCCAAACCAGAGAGAAATTATTGTGTTACTAGAAAGGAGCTCCTAGCCATAGTTAAATCCGTAGATCACTTTCACAAATATCTCTACGGACAAGAGTTTCTGATTAGAACGGATCATGCTGCGTTACAGTGGCTCATGAAAATGAAACAACCTGAGGGGCAAGTCGCGAGATGGATAGAAAAGCTACAACAATACCATTATCAAATTAAGCACCGAGCAGGAAGGGTGCATAATAATGCAGATGCATTGTCCAGAAGACCTTGCCCCGAGGATTGTAAACATTGCAGGAAAATTGACCAGAAAGAAGGAATTACCTACGTGCGCCAGATAAAGTTAGAACCAGATGAAGAATGGATGTCGGCTTCGATTAGAACCACACAACTTAACGACAAAGATGTAGGACCCTTGCGATTGAAAGAAGAGAACAAGCCACGACCATCATGGCAAGATATCGCAAACCAAGGGGTGATATTCAAATCACTGTGGGCACAATGGGATTCACTGATAGTAGAAGAAAACATCCTTAAACGTGCCTGGGAAAGTGCCGATGGCCTTACTGTGATTAATCAAGTAGTGGTTCCTAGGAGCATGGTAGACAATATAATGGCCGAATGCCATGGTGGAAAATCAGGCGCGCACCTAGGCATAAATAAAACCATGGACAAAATTCGAAACCGATTTTATTGGGTCAATTACTTTCAAGATGTGAAAAACTGGTGCCGCCGATGTTCGACTTGTGCAGCCAGCCAAGGTCCTAAAACAAGGTCCAGAGGTCAAATGAAACAATATAACGTAGGTCTGCCATTCGAACGCATTGCTATTGATGTGGCCGGACCATTTCCAGAAACTAAAAAGGGCAACAAATACATCCTTGTTGTCATGGATTATTTTAGCAAATGGCCAGAAGTTTTTGCTTTGCCTAACCAAGAGGCCGCTACAGTTGCAGAAGTTCTGGTAAATGATGTTTTCAGCTGATTTGGCATTCCTTTGGAACTACATTCAGATCAAGGAAGAAACTTTGAATCAAAGCTCTTCCAGAATCTCTGTGACCTTTTAGGAATACATAAAACACGGACTACTGCTTTGCATCCGCAGTCAGATGGCATGGTTGAAAGATTTAATAAAACAATAGAGGAACATCTTTGCAAAGTTGTTGATGAGCACCAAACAGATTGGGACCAATATATTCCATTGTTTTTGATGGCCTATAGAACTGCCATTCACAATACGACAGGAGCTACTCCATCTAGTATCCTGTTTGGTAGAGAACTGCGTTTACCATGTGATATCATGTTTGGTTCACCTGAAGAAGCACACTTAGAGGTTAATGACTATGTCGAACGTTTAAGGCAAAAGCTGCACGATATCCATGAAGTGGTTAGAGAGCGAATAGAAATAGCCAGTGACCGCATGAAAGCGAGATATGACCTGAAAGCAAACTCTTCAGGGTTCAAAGAGAATGATCAAGTCTGGCTATACAATCCTCAACGCAAGAAAGGAAGATCACCTAAGTTGACACCACCATGAGAAGGGCCTTATAAAGTTGTTAAGAGAATTAATGATGTAGTCTACCGAATCCAGAGAAGCCCGAAGTCCAAGATGAAAGTTGTTCATCTAGACAGACTAAAACCTTACCTGGGAAATGTTGATCGAGACGATCAAACCTGAAGAGGAGGATAGTGTTACAAATTTAAGTTATTTAAATTTTATAATGGGAATTTATTTAGGTTTAGTGTAGTATTAGGTTGATTTATCTTAAGGTTGTATTCTTAATCTAGGTTTTAGTTGCGTTATCTGTGACAAACTGGTATGCGAAAGTCTAGAAAAGGGCTGGAATCATTGCGAATCGAACAAAGATGGAAGGGTTCTCGAAGAGTAGGCAGCCCTCATATATAAGGCCGGACGTCGTGCACCAGTCAGTCAGTCGCAGATAACATACTGAAGTGGTCGTGAGATATTAACACGAAGTTAATAGACCGATTATAGTGGTGAATTATTAGTAAGTTGGAGTGCGTGTTTTTGTACATAATTTGTGGAAATAAATTGACGTATCGTTTTCAACAATTGCGAGTTTTTAATTTGTCGTTGTGAACTCGTAACAATATTATTGGCCAAGTGTCAAGAAAGATGTATATAAGTATGTTAAGAAATGTACAGTTTGTATGGCTAGTAAAAGTCCAAATCAATTAACTCCTGGTTTAATGGGCAAGTACAAGAATGTTTCCTTTCCATTTCAGTTTATTTCTTTAGACATGATAGGACCATATCCTAGAAGTTCTCTAAACAATAAGTATGCATTAGTTGTTGTAGATTACTTTACAAAATTTACGTTTATCCATCCTATGAATAAAGCATCTTTAAATTCTTGGAAACAATGTCTTTTCAATCTTCGGTACGCCACAGACACTTGTAATGGATAATGCTTCTCAATTCAAGTCTAATGAATTCAAAAAGTATATAGAATCATGTAAAATACAAAAATCATTTTATACTTTGTTATATCATGCACAATCAAATCACACAGAACGTGTAAATAGGGTAATTGTGACAGCTATTCGTTCCTACATAATTGACAACCAAAAATCTTGGGATAGTGTTGCTCCAAGAATAGCTCTAGCAATAAATACTGCAAAACATGATACAACTCAGCATTCTCCGGCATTTTTGACTTTTGGAAGAAATATTCCAATTTCTGGTGATTTCTATGGAAAATTAGATCAAAATGATGACAATTTTGAGATTGTTATTTCAGAGAAAAATTCTAGGCTTGATGACTTGCAAGAGCTTCCAAAACTCTTTGTAGATGTAAGAAAACGGTTGCATAATGCATATCTTAAAAATCAAAAATATTATAACTTAAGGAGAAGACCCTTAAAGTTTAATATTGGAGACAGAGTTTGGAAAGAAAATATTACTTTGTCGGATGCTTCTAAGAATTATTGTAGTAAACTTGCTCCAAAGTATGTTCCTTGCATTGTAAATAAGGTAATTTCGGATATCTCTTATAACTTAACCGATCTTAATGGCAAAGATTTGGGAAAGTGGCATATCAGCAAATTGAAGGCAGATGTTTCAAATGATATCGTAGCATCAGATCCGATAGATAATGATAATTCCTTGGATAATTCCCTGGACAAATCTATAGAAATAGTTTCCTCAAGACACAATGTAAGTTCTCTTGTCTCTTTTTATAATCACCTAACATAGTGTGTAGTGTGGAAATGGTAGAGATATTGCTCAAAACTTTAACAATTTTACAATAAATGCAGTAAATGAGTTAGCAAACAATCTACCACAAATTGATTATTCTGATAATATCTCATACAACAACAACACAATGTTTCTTTCACCACTTTCGGAAATGGAAACTATTCAAATTATAAAAAATTTGAAAAATAAATACAGTAGCGGTTTTGATGAGGTTTCAAATAATTTGTTGAAGTTTTGTGCAACAGAATTAGCTACCCCTCTAATGCACATAATAAACAACTCTTTTCATTTTGGAGTTTTCCCTGACAAGTTGAAGTTGGCAAAAGTCAAACCTTTATATAAGAAAGGAGATCCAAGTGAAATTGGAAACTACAGACCGATAAGTTTGATCTCCTCTTTTTCCAAAGTGTTTGAAATTGCTTTTTGTAACAGGCTCATGAGCTTTTTTGATAAATATAACCTAATTAGTCCGGTGCAACATGGTTACAGAAAGGGTAAAAATATCGAGACAGCCATATATGATTTCTTACAAAAAATTACTGAGAGCCTAGAAAATAAATGTTTATCAATGGGTTTGTTTCTTGACTTGTCCAAAGCTTTTGATAGTTTAAATCACAGTATTCTCTTTAAAAAACTGGAAAAGTATGGTGTCAGAGGGACTGTGCAGGAGTGGGTGAGGTCGTACCTGTCGCAAAGAAAACAGATTGTTGTTGTGGAGAAGGATAATAATGTTCATCTTTCAAATGAAGGGCAACTTCCCAGAGGAATTCCTCAAGGGAGTGTTTTAGGTCCAACTCTATTCCTGATCTACATCAATGATCTTGTGGACGGAGTGGCAGGTGCAGACATTATTCTTGCAAATTTTGCTGATGACACAAATGTGCTGGTGGTGTCTCCTTTGTTCAATGACTTGGTCGAGAAAACTTCTGATGCAATGGACAGGGCACAAACCTGGTTTATCAAAAACCAACTGAAATTGAACAGGGATAAGACCCAGTATGTGTGTTTTCATACTCAGCAAAAGACAGATATGCCCGACTCAATAAACATTCAATCAACTGAAGTTGCTCTGACATCAACAAATAAATTTCTAGGAATACATATAAATCAGAATTTGTCATGGGATGAACACATTGATGAATTAAACAAAAAATTAAGTAGTGTTTGCTATAGCCTAAAAGTTCTAAAAAACTACACAAGTTCAGATACAGTCAAAGTAGTATATTATGCAAACTTTCAGTCACTGGTGAGATTTGGAATTATCTTTTGGGGAGGATCTAGTCGGTGTGAGAGCATATTTCTGACACAAAAAAGAGCTCTGAGGTTGATGTTGGGATTACGGTTTCTTGAGAGTTGTAGGGGCAAATTCAGGAACTTACAGGTATTGACAGTGTATGCAACTTACATCTATGAATGTTTAGTATTCTTGTTTAAAAATAGAGACAAATTTATTGAGTTCACTTCACAACATGAATATAATACTAGAACCTTAAATTACAACTTTCCAATACATAGATTAACTTTAACTGAAAAGATGCCCACCTATGCTTGCATAACTTTTTTTAACAAATTGCCAGAAAATTTAAAAAAGCAAAATAGTTTTAATATTTTTCAAAAAAAATTGCGCAATTTGCTTTTGGAAATCGAACCTTATAGTATCTCAGAGTTCCTTAACTATGCAATGTGATAAATTAACATCTGTGATAAAAAATAAAAATAGAAAGAATTGTGATATAAACTTGTTAAATAATAATAATTTAAAAAAAAAAGTTGCTAGTTGCCATTAAATGTTAAATGTCTAAATTTTAATTGTATTTTGTGGTTTTGGATGTCTATATTTACTTTTAAATTTTGATATATGTGTTTTAAATTTTAAATTTTGTTATATGTGTTTTTTTTTCTTTTTTAAACAATTTGCTTAAGTTAGGTATAATAATTGATCAATTAAAATTTATTTTTTTGCTCCTTTTGACTACAATTCATTCTAACAGTTGTGCATTTTTTGTAATTGTATCAACGTTCTTATGAATAAAGATATTTCTATTCTATTCTATTCTATAGTGACAAGTTTACTGTGTAATCTCCATATTCTTGTATAACCCTGATTGTTATTATTTTTTTGATACCCTCACTAAGATAAGGGCTTTAATTAATTAATATTATCTTAACAAAAGCCTTGGTTATTTAATTTAAAAAAAAAACTAGTTTATTTTTTGTATAAAACTTTTCTTCCGTAGCAATCATACGTTTTGCTTAGGCTAAAAATTTATGAAAGTGTTCTTATATATTTTGTGTAAATGATCAGTCTGAGTTCATTCAGTGGAGAAATTTTCTTCTACTATCAAGTTGAATAGAGTTTCTATTTATTAAGTGAAAAGGCAAGACCTTTTCACATTGTATTTGGGATGAACTCTGACTGGATTGCAAAAGCTGTTAAGCTTGTACTATCGATTATGACCAAACTCTGATAGTATGCATTTATTGCTGTGGAACTTTGCCTCTGACGTTTTATTATAAGAATAAAATTTGCTCACCTTGTTCGCAAATTTTATGGGGGAAAAGAGGAATTATTACGATTATATCGTTATATTGTTTAAAAATTAAGGAATTACATATTTTGTAATAAAAATATATTATCTAATTAATTAAATTTCCTTATTGAAAAATAATCAATTTTACTGGCCTATTGAGCTTCGAATGGCTATATCATTTTGACTGGCCTAAATTATTTATCAAAATCTCCGCATTCAGCAAAAAAGGCAAGCACATGTGTCCATACGCTAAATTGCGCCAATCTATCACATTTCCTCTTTGTTTTACTTTCGCGCGAGGCAAAGGATAAACAGTCAATGATCTGCATAGTGTTAGTTGAGATGATTTAAGATGAATACGTTTTTTATTAAAAAGTATACTCCATAGGATGTCTGTTTTAAGAGATCTAAAATATTAAAATTTAGTGTGTTTTCGATTTTTGGTCTGACGACATTGAAATTCAGGTCAGTTCGTTCCTTTTTTCACTCAAAATTATTTATCTTAATTTAGCGCAAATATGCATAATTTGATTGCATTTATCTTAATTTTTTGGTAGAAAACCAAATTTTGATAAAGTTTAATGTTTGCTAAAATATTGGCCCATAGCACAGGTATTTCTCGTGGAATATTTTTTTTTTTTCAGATTAAGTACCCAATGAGTTCAGCCAAGCTTCCCTTTTCAGTCTTATAGGACAAATTTTAGCCCACCTGACTCATTCGATCAATGCATTCCAAGGAAGTGGATTCTTGAGGTTGATGGACTTTGGAGATATGGATCTATTTGGATAAATTATCTGGTAAGTTTTTTTTATTCATATATATTTTAATAGACTAGTCAAATCTGCTTTGAATGAAAAACTTACCAGAATGATTTTCCAATCTCCATCAAAAGTCCTCAAAAATCTAACTTCTCAGAGAAATATTTAGCTTGCTCATTCTTAAATGAACGACGGCCATTTTGTATTTTTTATTCTGCTTGGTTCTTGAGTGAACAGCAGCCATTTTGTTTTTTTTTGAGTGAATAAATTAAATTCATGAACGACCAGATTTCAATTTTTGCTTCCCCTTTTTAATTATATTTTCTTTAATGAAGAAGTTATTTTCCTTTTAAGGAAAAAATAAAAGGAAATATTTTTTATTGCCCTCCCTCAAAAGTCGAAAACATACTCACGTTTCAGTTAACTTTCCCTTTGTTTGTGTGAAATACTGAAATGTTCCCCATGTAAAATTTTTAGATACATTTTTTTTATAAATTGTTAAAAATATTTTATTCTTTCCCTCCATTTTGAATTATTGGCTGGCCACCATTATTCTTAAATTATTTTGTAAATTTTTCTAGCTTTAAGAAATAAAACCAACATGTGTGAAATTATATTTTTATTTTAATATTGAGTATTATTTTAAAGTTGTAAAATCCAAACAGTTATATTTTTTTTATCTTAAGAAACCAATTGTAAAGATGAAATAGATAATAACCTGTTAAACATTTATTTTTTATGAATTTATTTGATAAAATTTGTGAAATTTTTGAAATTATATTTAGAAAATATATTTTCTCCTAACTCAGGAATCTATAAATAGGATTCATGTAAACCTGAAAGGTCTAAATATTCTGCTGAATATTTGGTTGAAATTTTGTAAAGATTCCTTCTACACTTTCTTTATATTTTGAATGTATATATTTTCCTTTTGATAAATGACATTTCCATGATGATTGTCATTTATAGAAATTTGTAAACTAAAACTATTTTTTTTGTGACACTCTCAATGCTAGAGTTATACGTAATTTTTTTTTGAGACTTTTGTTGAGAAAGCTAGGTCATCAAGTCTGATAAATTGTTTCTACGGTTGCGTAAATAGTCTTTCTTTTCATGTACAAAAAATCCACGACGACAAGTTCTCCACCACTGAGTAAAACCAACAAAGATAAGCCACATATAAGTCCTCCTGGATTGCACACCTGCTGACGAGGTGAAGACTGGCACTGAAACCATGATGGGAATGTTGTGAATATGATCTCATGGTTGAAGATGATGTTCTACTATTGGTGATGCTATTTTTTTTAATAGATTTTTTTTGAAAAGAAAAGACAATCTAAAACTTTAAAAAGCAAGTTTCAAAATTAAATAAGACTTGAGACTCTTCTTTCTTTGATAAATTTTCTTCATTTTTTTTATAAAAAGGTTTAGTTTTTTTTGTAATTTTTTTTGATTGTGTGACTGATCATTTTTTTAAATATAAAATAAATTGTAAAATTTATTCTCTAATCCAGAATTTCTTTATACTCTAAACGAGGTGAGATTGTTTGGAGGATTCCAAGACTATTTTATTCTTTAGTTTTTCCATTTATCATTATATTTTTTATATATAATTTTTTTAATGAATGAATTTTGTCCTAAAGAGAACAAATTGGAAGAAACGTTAGTAGAACTAAAAAGAGAAGGTACGACCCTGAGATAGTCATTTCATTATTTTGATTTGAAAGAGTTTCTGTTCTTTTGTTCTTCCACTTTCTTTGCTTTGCTAAAAAAAAAAAGGAAGAGGAAAAGTGAAATAATACCAGGCAAATATTATAGATCTGATGCCCAACGTGGTTAAAAATATACTACAAATTTGGCGCCCAACGTGCTAATCATTAGACAAGATAATACACTACAAAATACAGTATAAATTAAACCATTTGAAGTTAAAACTAATTTTTACCAGATAAATTTAATACCTGTTGATTATCAAATACGAAGCTTAAATCTTTTACTTTAGAAGCTTTTAATGATGAGATCATTCATCCACACTATTTTAAATATATAGATATGTTAGAAAAAATTCAGCGTAGGTTTTTAAGGTTAATAAACTACAAGCTAAAAATACCTAAAGATCAGATTGACTACATATCTCTACAGAGTTTATTGAGTATTCAATCTTTGGAAAAGCGGAGGTTTATGATGGATACCAGGTTACTGTTTAAAATTATAAATAATAATGTTGATTGTCCTAACTTATTAGAAATGATCTCTTTTCAAGTTCCACAAAGACAGACAAGAAATTATTCTTTATTGTTTGTGCAATTTCATAGAACTGCACATGGGATAAACTCTCCTCTTACTAGAATGGCAAATTCTTTAAATAAAATCGATGTAGATTTATTTAATGTAACTTTACAACAATTCAACAAGTTTGTGAAAAAATTTGCTCAATAATTATTACTACATAATACTGTTAGTTATAGTTCATACTATTGTAATTTAAATTTTTGTAAATGGCATGACCGTTGAAAATAAAAAATAATAAAAAAAATAAATTTATAGTTAAAGATCACTCATTTTTACGAGGTAAATTTTACAACTGTTATTTATCAAATACGAAGTAGTGATGTGTAACTTTACACATTTTTCTTTATTAGACAATTTTTACAGTTAAAGATCAATTATGTTTAACAGATAAATTTTATAACTATTTATTATCAAATACGAAGTAGTAATCTGTATCTAACTGCAGAAGTTATTGCTGATTAGACCATTTTATAGTTAAGGATCACTAATTTTTACCAGATAAATTTTAAAACAGTTATCAAATACCAAGTAGTGTTCTTTAACTTCAAATTTTTTTAATGATAATACCATTTTATAGTTAAAGCTCATTAATTTTTACTAGGTAAATTTTATAACTGTGTTAATAACTTAAAACGTAGTGATCTTTCCCTTCCCAAGTTTTTGATGATGGATAATCTTGTAGTTAAAGATCACTAATTTTTACCAGGATAATTTTACAACTTTGTTCTTTTTCATATATGAATTAGTTAACTTTAACTTAAGAAGTTCTGTATATTTAAACCATTTAATAGTTAAAAATCACTAAATTTACTAGCTGAATTTTACAACCGTGTTAATTAACAAATACGTAGCAGTAATCTTTAACTTCAGAAGTTTTTTTATGATTGGATCATTTTATAGTTAAAGATCACTAATTTTTACCAGGAGAATTTTATAACTTTGTTAATTATCTAATACAAAGTAGTGATCTTTAGTTTCTAATTTTTTTTTATGATTGAACCATTTTATAGTTAAAGATCACTTATTTTTACCAGGTAAATTTTATAACTGTTTTAATTAAGTAATACGAAGGAGTGCTCTTTAACTTAAGAATATTTTCACTTTATAGTTAAAGATCACTTATTTTTACCAGGTAAATTTTATAAAGTGTAAATTAATTAATACAAAGTAGTGATCTTAAACTTCAGAAGTTTATTTATACCCTGTTTCCACCAATGCATGCCCACCCCGATTCACAAAACGCATCACGTTATGGGCCATGGGTTTGCACCGGTTTTAAATGCAGCGTCACCTGATGCGTTTTTTGAATCGGGGTGGGCATGCATAGGTGGAAACAGGGTATCATGATTGGACCATTTTATAGTTAAAGATCACTTATTTTTATCAGGTACATTTTATAGCCGTGTTAATTAATAAATAGTAATAGTAGGGATCTTTACTTTCCCAAGTTTTTTATGAGTGGATCATTTTGTAGTTAAAGATCACTAATTTTTATCAGGAAAATTTTGCAATTATGTTCAATTTCAAATACGAAGTTAACTTCATAAGTTTTGTGTAATTAAACCCTTTAATAGTTAAAGATCACTAATTTTTACCAGGTGAATTTTATAAGTGTGATAATTACATAAAACGTAGCAGTAATCTTTCACTTCTGGAGTTTTCTATAAGAGAATCATTTTACAGTTAAGGATTACTTATTTTTACCAGGAGAATTTTATAACTTTGTTAATTATTTATTACGAAATAGTGATCTTTAGTTTCTAAAGTTTTTTCTATGATTGGACCATTTTATAGTTACAGAGTTACCAGGTAAATTTTTAGCTGTGTTATTTATTAAAGACAAGGTAGTGATCTTTACCTTCCCTAGTTTTGGATGATGGATCATTTTGTAGGTAAAGATCACAGAAGTTTGGTATAATTAAACCATTTAATAGTTAAAGATCACAAATTTTTACCAGGTGAATTTTATAAATATGTTAACTAACTAATACGTAGCAGTAATCCTTAACTTCAGAAGTTTGGTATAATTAAACCATTTTATAGTTAAAGATCACTAATTTTAACCAGGTAAAATTTATAACTGTCTTAATTACCAAATACAAAGTAGTGAATTTCAAAAGTTTTTTATCATTGGACTATTTTATAGTTAAAGATAATTTTATAGTAACTATCAAATACAAAGTAGCAATCTTTAATTTCAAAAGTTTTCTTTTTCCAATGGAGCATTTTATACTTAGAGATCAGTAATTTAAACGAGGTAAATTTTTAGCTGTGTTAATTATCAATTACAAAGTAGTGATCTTTAACTTCAAAAGATCTTTTATGATTGGACCATTTTATTTTAGTAAAGACCACTTTTTTTACCAGGTAAATTTAACAACTATGTTAATATCAAATACTAAGTAATGATCTTTACTTTTGCAATTATTTTATGAGTGGATCATTTTATAGTTAAAGATCACTAATTTTTACCAGAAAAATTTAAAACCTATGTTAAAATTTCAAAAAATTTAAAAAAAAACAACTTTTTTGCTATTACTATGTCAAAACAATATTTTTATTGCTTGCCTCACAAAGTAATAAAAATGACCCCAAAAGTTGATCTAAAGGTTAGTGTTTGTAAGAAATAAATAAAAGTTTAAATTGCCAAAACTCAAAACTGAAGTGACTTTGACAGCCTCTCTCGGCATCAATATAAACACCTGTCCTTTACCTTTTATATCGCTATATAGAGGGCCCCGAGAAGTTTGATTTATAGCCCATCGCAACGACTCTTTTTTTCGTTACTTAGCCTTAAGTGTTCCTTATTACGTCATATTATGATTATACAAGGCCAACACAAAATAGAGGCCACGACCCTGAAAAAATCAGTTGTTCTCCCAGGGCTGAATTTTACATTGGGTCTTATGGGAGGTCAGACGTTTTTTTATGATATTTTCAAAATGGCACTACAGATTTCCGCAAAATTTCTGTGAAATATTCTCAGACACCATCCCGATATTCCACCAAAGGTTTGTAAGGAAGCAACATGATTAAAAGTTTAAAATCTTCAAGATTTAGCATTCCTTATTTTGAATTCAAATTACCCGCCATGTACCACATGCCAACTGTTATATTTGACATGTATTTGACTTTGTCATATGTGATTGTCACATTGGCTTCTGCTTTAAACTTTATTTTTGTGTGAGCTATTGAAGCGGCTATAAAAAATTAGGGCTTACTATACATTAAAAAAAATTGTTCTGCCAGAACAAAGTAAAAACAATCTCAAAAAAGGCTTTATTTTAAAAAATAAACAAATATTCATGAACCGTCATTCCAACTTCAATATTTTAAAGTCAATCAGCTGTGTCGTAACGTGACCATCAAAAAAAAATCAGCCCCGGATGTGACGTCAACAAAGTGGAGGATCATGGCCCGTCCATTTTGATAGCCCTGGATTATATTAAGAAACGCTTTAACCTAAGTAACGAAAAAAAAAGTCGGTGAGATGGACCCTTAATGTATTATAATATACAGGGTTCGTCAACGATTGTTTGGCCATTAAAAATATGCGAATTGAAGTAAGATCGCTATTTAAATAAATGGCACTAAGAGAGATAAGTAGTTTAGCGCTGTTGTCAAGTTAGCAATTCAAGAAAATGGTTTTCTTTTCGCGGTCTAATGACGTTACTCTTACCGGCTGAGTAGGCCAAAAATGGCCATTAATAAAATCCAAAAAACACTTTGATTTTAATTGCTTTTGCGCCATCTCTTAGATATCATTTGATCTGTATGACTAATAATCAATGCTGCGAATCCGTATTTCTGCTTTTAGTTCAGGCCCTACATCCGAGATTACAGTCATATGCTGCGTTTAATGATAGAAGCAACACACTTGGCATGGATAGACTCGCCCGAACATTTTACGAAAGGGAACCACCCCCATCCTGGCAGAAGTTGGTTCCCCCCCCTTAAACGTGCTTTTGGATAGTTTTTTGCTAATAACTCGAAAATAGTCAACTTTTTCGGTAGGGGTATTTTCCCTCGTAGTAGTTGTTTCTGGTGGTTTCATACAACTTATGCTCTACACGGAGCTATCGCCCACATTCACCTGAGGATGGCCCAAAAGGTCGAAACCGGTCCGGGCGTGGATTGGCATGGAACATTTGTTCCTGACTATCAGGACGTGTTCCAGACGGGGATCACTCGTATCCTCGTGATCGACGTTGGAGAAAGTGAAAACCAAACAGTTTTAACAAGTTCCCAACGAAAGCCTCAAACCATCAGTATAATTCAATGCCGATAGGGGTATTTTCCCTCGGAGTAGTTGTTTCTGGAGGTTTCACACAACTTTTACAAAAATATTCTAAAAATCATTTTTCAAGAGGATACAATTTCCTTTTCAACGATGTACCTTAGTACCCTTTAACGGCGGTGGTGCATATTCCATTAGCGTACGAAAAAAGGGGAAAATTTTTAAAATATTTTTTTTATCTTTTTTTTTCTGGTATTATTATTATTATGTGGTATTATTTGCAAACTTTTAACTTGGCAAAAATAACTAAGTAACAATTATTGAGGCAGATGCAAAGTCCTCTCTAACGATGTATAACACGCCCCCCTTACATCAGTTGCGCACCTTTTATAGGCATTTAAATAAATGAAAGGTGTGGAAAAAACTTGTTTTTTTTAATTTTCTTAAATTTTACTGTCCCACATGTCTGGTTTTAAAACTTATTTTTTAAGCTGAAGAAATTTCCTTTCCAACAATTTATATCTCTCCCGCCTCAAGGCAGCGGTAGATCTGGCATAGACGCACCAAAAATGGTCATATTTGGTATACACTTGAATCTTTATTTAAGACAACCATGTTAGAACAGTTTTAATACAGACACTACGTTCAATGAGAGAAGCAACACACTTGGTATGAATATAGAATATACTCCCCCGAAAATACAACGACGGGGAACCATCCGCCCACCCTTGGTGGGGGGGGGGTCTATCACTACCCAAATGTTTTTTTGGCAATGAACCACCCCCCCGCCAAAAGTAGGCGGGTGGATCCCCTTCCAGTGGCGTATATATGGGGCGGACTTGGGGGGTCCGGGCCCCCCCCGAAGCTAAGATTTTTTTTGATATTTTCCACACATTTCATGAATACAAACATAAAATAACATAAAATAAGGCCTCATGGGGTCTCGGGCCCCCCCTGAAACTGTCTCGCCCCCCCCCCCGAAACTTTTTTTCATATACGCCACTGTCCCATCGTTATATTATTGGGGGGAGTATACTGTATATCCATACCAATTGTGTTGCTTCTCTCATTGAACGTAGTGTGTCTATTAATACTCTTCCAAAAAGATTTTGTAAATGAAGATTCAAGTGAATATCAAATTTGAGCATTTTTGGTGCGACTATGCTAGATCTAGCGCTTGAGGGGAGAGTGATATACATCGTTGGAAATGAAATTTCTTCAGCTTTAAAAATAAGTTTTAAAACCAGATATGTGGGACAGTAAAATTTAAGAAAATTAAAAAAAACAAGTTTTTTTCACACCTCTAATTTATTTAAATGCCTATAAAAGGTGCGCCACTGATGTAAGGGTGGCGTGTTATACATCGTTAGAGATGACTTTTGTAAATGTAAAGTTAAATGTAAATGTTGCCACTTCCAGAGGCGCTAGAGAGCTGAGCTTTGGCAGACTGATGAGAAATATGAAAAAATATAGGAAAAATACCCAAAATTTTAATTTGCTCTCTGCCCTATAAATGTAAAGTTATGTAAAATTAACATTGCCCACTTCCAGAAACGCTAGAGAACTGAGCTTTGGAATGCCGATAGGAACTATGATAAAACTATAAAAGAAACTTAAAAATCCCCTAATTTTAATTAACTTTCCTCCCCTATAAATGTAAAGGTATGTAAAATTAACATTGAATACTTCTAGGAACACTACTAGAGAGCTGAGCTTTAAAAGGCTGATAGGAACTATGATAAAACCATAGCAAAAAACCCCAAAATTTTTAATAAGGCATTGCAAAAATTTTGAACAATATTCCGTATATTTTAGTACTTTAAAACTTAAATATTATCCAAATCCTTTAAAAAAGGAGTGAAATCATAACAAAAAAATTTCGTGTAAAAAAAAGCCAAGTACGCGCAAGTGGGATAACGTAAAAACAATTGAGATAAAAGTAAAGCCAAGTTCTCCAATACAGATTTTTTTCTGTTACTTATCGAATACGAAGTAGTGATCTTTAACTTCAGAGGTTTTTTAGTATTAGACCATTTTACACTTAAAGATCACTTATTTTTAACAGATAAATTTTATAACTGTTTATTATCAAATACAAAGTAGTAATCTATAACTTCAGAAGTTCTTGCTGATTAGACCATTTTATAGTTAAGGATCACTAATTTTTAATAGATAAATTTTATAACAGTTAATTATCAAATACGAAATAATGTTCGTATAAATATAAATAAGCGTAGCAGTAATCTTTCACTTCTCAAGTTTTTTATGATTGGACCATTTTATAGTTAAAGATCACTTACTTTTACCAGGTAAATTTTATAACTGTGTTATAAAGGAACGATGAAGTAGTGATCTTTACCTTCCAAAGTTTTTGATGATTTATAATCTTGTAGTTAAAGACCTGTTACGGGTTTATTTTAAGTTTAGAATTCCAAGATAATCTGAGAGAAAAATAGTAAATTATTACCTTAATTTAGGGAATCCTATTTATGGTATCCTAGTTAGGTTCCTGTGGTCTATAAATCCCACTTAGAATCCACTTCCCAGTCCTCAAACTATTCCCAGCTAGTATGGTTAGCACTACACTAACGTATCTACCGCGACAATCCAACGTATTTTTAGATGCCGTGAAAGATAAATAAAACATAAATTGTCCCTAAAATCCCCTTTAAAAGTGGTAAATACTTTGGCCAATTTTGGGTTATTATTATTGCTACTTTTCACCGGTGGTCTCAGCTGACGGCTGAAACAACCAAAATCAGTACTAGTCGTTAAATACCGAGATGAATTCCAAGACGTGCGCAAGCGTTGATCTGTCACTTCTGCCAACCAATCAACTGAGAGCAGGTTTTATACAGCAAAACTTTAACAATTCCCAGTTCTTTTTGATGAAAATTCGTCGTTTTTGTTCTGTGAAAATGCCGGTGACGTGCAAGTTGTGTGACAAATTATTTAGTGCCCAATTTAATTTGAATAAACACTGTCATCGGGGTTCTACTGTATGTCTATGCTACGATAAACATTTTTTTTAAAGATTTAGCGCATTTAAATTTGTCAAAACTCCCATGGCAAAACAAAATAAACGTGAAATGCATATAGAAGAAATACTGCATATACCTCAAGAAAAATTAATCGCAGCATATAGATATTGTATATGTTTGAAATCAAAAAGAAAAGACGAATCTTAAAATGCAAAAATATACAGGGTGTTCCCTTTCAAAAATCGACTTTATTGTCACACCCTGTACAGGGTGTCCCAAATTCGTTGTTTTTTTGTGGTGTCGGGTATTTCTAGGGGAGAAAGAAAAAAACTGAGCCCCCTTTGCGACACTCAAATTTTAAGAGAAGCCTAAAGGTGAAAACTACATTTAGATATAGCAAGCCGTTTTTAAGCTACGGAGTGTTTTTGTCTGCATTTTGCTTTTGTGTAAATAGCTTTCTTATAGATTATTTCTTGAAGAATTGACAGATGTAAACGGCTTTTATTTATCTCTTTTGGTTTTTAAAATATTGCATAAAGTTGTTATTTTTCTTACAGAATAACTCTCTAAAATTTCCTTTAAAATGATGTATCACACTCAATATTTTAATTTTTAATTTTTTTTTAATTGTTTTCTTTATTTTTATTATCACCTCTTTATTATTTTTTTATTTTTATAATATTAAAATATTTTAAACCCATTAAGCAAACTAAAATATGTGGTAAAAATAAAAAAAAAACAAAAATATAAAGAAATCCCACTAATCCCATAAAAAAAAAATAATTTTATGTGATATCTCAAAAACTAAACGTGACAAATGAAATTTAATTTAACAGTTGAATTCCTCTTAAAAAAGTGTCTAAAGAATGTTTTCACAGAAATAAAAATATTAATAAAAATAAACAAGTTATAGACCCCTTCCCAAAATGCAGACTTTTTAAAAACACCCCGTAGTTTAAAAACGGCTTGCTATATCAAAATGCGATTTTCACCTTTAAGCTTCTTTTGAAATTTGAGTGTCGCAAAGGTTGATCAGGTTTTTTTAGCCCCTCTAGAAATACCCGAAACTCCCCAAAAACATCGAATTTGGGACACCCTGTACATGGTGACGGATAGAAAAAAATTATGTTGGTTTTTAAAGTTCATCATCATCATAATTAACCAAAAAAAATCTACAATTTATTATAGCCCTTTATTTTCAATGATAAAGTTGCTGAGTGCTCCGGTTATAAAAAACCACCCGGTACCTACATAAAATCATACCTAAAAATTAGAATTGACCATTATTTTATACCTTGAATTTTTTATTATACGTTAAGCTCTTCGATCTCGCGCCAATCCCGGTATTCGCGCCAATAATTTAAATTAGACATTTTGACGTTAATTTTGGCGCATGCTCCTTTGATGGAATTCATCTCGGTATTTAACGACTCGTAAATCAGTCCGCTGGGTTCATGGATCAATAATTCGCAATTGTGATACGAGGGAGCTTCATACAGTAATAGTTCATATTGCCGTGGTGATGTATAAACATAGCTCGATTCTTATTGATATTATTAGCACGGGACAAGTTTAGCGGTTTTAATTAACGACATAGATATGAGGTTTTACTTCTTTTAATAAAGAAATTTATCAAAAAACTACATGAAAACAGGTTGACCTAACGACATACATTTTGACAACTAACAACTAGGTTAAGATCAATTGTACACTATTGGACCAAATAACATACCCTATTTAAAAGTACTATTCTAGACAAAAATAGTATATTAAGCTGTTCACAAATAATTTCATTGTACTTATTTCAACACCCCCTCTCAATGAAATTATTCCACAACTAAAAAAATTTTTTAACTAAAAAAAAACTAAGAGCAAACACAGTGGAACTAGGTACTTGCATAATAAAAAAAACACCTAATACAAATTTAAAAGTTGTTTGAACTTTTCAAATTTAACTTTTGGTAATGGCTTAGTGAATACATCAGCAATTTGATCATCAGTTTTTATTTTAACTAATTTCACCAACCCATTATCAATTTTTTCTTTGATAAAATTAAACTTTATATCAATGTGCTTGAGTCTACGGTTATTTTCAGGATTATTGGCAATCTTTATTGCAGACTGGTTATCCTCAAAAATATCAATTGCTAAACCCAAATCCAACTTGAAATCTAATAATACATTTTTAAGCCAACATGCTTGTACTATCGCTATTGACAATGCACAGTACTCCGCCTCAGTTGAAGAAATTGCAACAGTTTGTTGTTTTTTACTTAGCCAGTCAATTGTGCAGCCATAGAGTTTAAAACAATATCCCGTTGTGGATTTTCTGTCCACATCTCCACCCCAATCTGAGTCAACATATCCACAAAGCACAGATACATTTTTTTCCTTGTTAAAAAACAATTTTAAATTTAATGTTCCTTTTACATACCTTAAAACTCTTTTTAAGGCATTTAGCACATTTTGATTTGCTTTGTCTTGATATCTACTCAAAACTGTCACACTCTCACATAAATCGGGACGAGAACCTGACACCACATACATCAGACAACCAATGATCTGTCTACATAATTTAATTAGTTTTTCATTGGAAGCCCCCTCTTGCAATAATTTAAAATTAAAATTTGCATCTATGGGTGTACCAATATCATTGCAATCAGCCATTCCGAACCTTTTTAGTACTTGTGTCAAGTACTTTTCTTGACTTAATTCAATGGTTCCTGACTGCACATTTTGTTTGACACAAATTCCTAGGTAATCTGAGATGATACCCAAATCTTTTATTTGGAAATTTTGGTTTAAAATAACTTTTATCTTTTCTATTTCCACCATTTTTGATCCAATTAATAAAATATCATCGACATAAATTAAAATGAACATTTTACATTTATCATTAACTTTAGTATAAAGAAAAAAGTCATTTTCAGACCGCACAAAACCTTCTTGTTTCATCAAATTGTCAAATTTAGAGTTCCAATATTTTGGAGATTTCTTAAGCCCATAAATAGATTTATTTAACTTGCATACAACATTGCTTGTACTTACAGTTTGTCCTGGTAAACTCATAAATACCTCTTCTTCAATATCACCGTACAAAAATGCACTTTGCACATCCATTTGGTAAATTGGCATTTCATAGTAATTGGCAACAGCTAACAGGATTCTAAATGTGCACAATTTTGCCACAGGTGAGTAAATGTCATATAACTCTTCACTAAGTTCTTGTTGGAAACCACGGGCCACTAAACGTGCCTTAAACTGGCCACTACTTTTAATTTTAAAAACCCATTTGCTATCAATCACTTTTTTATCTTTTGGCCACGGCACTTCGGTCCATGTATTATTTTCATGTAACACCTTGAGCTCTTTTTCCATAGCTTGTTTCCACTTTGCACTATTTTTGCATGACACAGCTTCTTCTAGACTAATTGGTTCTTCATTTTCTGTAAAGAAACACATGTCACATTCGCTTAAATCTGGGTCAATATAATCCATCATCCATCTTGGTGGTTTAATTTGTCTTTTTCCTGGTCTTTCATTTATTTCTCTGTTTATCTCTTCTCCAGAGCTTGCTTCAGTCTTCACTCTCTTCACTTACTTCATTTTCATGCTCTATTTCTCTATTATCATTCTGTATGACTGCATCAGGTAAATTGTCTCTTTCAGGATTAACTTGGTTAATTTCTTGTTCAACTTCTTCTTGCATCATTTCGTGCATGCTTTCTTTGTCTTTTTCATCAAAATCTAGCAAAATTATCTTATTTTCTTGTATCTTTAACTTTACTTTTTCTTTTGGCACAAAAATTACATCTCTGTGTATTTCTACTGTCTTTCTTTCTGGTATATACACTTTGTAGCCTTTTACATCTTCAGAGTATCCAACAAAGACTCCTAAAACATTTTTTGCATCTAATTTTAATCTTTTTTGTTTTGGAATGTGGATACTCACACCACATCCAAAAACATGAAATAACTTCATGTTGCAATCTTTTTTGAACCAAAGTTGGTAAGGAGTTTTGTCTTCTTGAGGGCTTCTTCCCACTCTATTAAGTGTAAATACTGTTGAGTTTGCTGCCTCAGCCCAAAACTCTTTGTCCAACTCAGAGCTATGCAAAAGTGTTCGTACTGATTCTATTATGGTTCTATTCTCCCGTTCAACTCTGCCATTTTGTTCAGGACAATATACACAGCTTCTCTGATGGGTAATGCCCTTTTTCTCACATAGAACTTTGACTTGTTGATTTACAAACTCCAGGCCATTATCTGTTCGTAATGTTTTTACTTTATTTTCTGTGACATTTTCAGCCCAATTAACAAAAGACTCAATTTTTCTTACAGTTTCTGATTTGTTTTTCAGAAAATAAATGGTTCTAAAGCCAGAAAAATCATCTTTCAGTGCTAACATGTATTTTGAGCCTCCTAAAGACTCCACTTCCATTGGCCCAACTAAATCACCATGTATTAACTCACATGTCTTCTTTGCTCTACTTTCGCTTTTGGGAAATGAAAGCCTATGTTGTTTTCCTGCTAAGCATTCCATACAAAATGGTTTTGGGTCATCTTTAAATTCAATGTTATTTCTCTTCAGAACGGTTCGAACCTGATCAAAATGTATATGAGCTAGCTTCTCATGCCAATTCTTTAAACTTTCTACAATGTTGCATTGTGAGTTTGTACTCTTTTGTTCAAGTTTGAAATTCATCTTAAAAAGATTTCCCTGTCTGTCTGCTATGGCTCTTGTCTTGCCATTTTTATCTAAAATTTTACATTGTTCTTTATCTGACTTCATTTCATATCCACTATCGAGAGCTTTACTTAGTGAAAACAAGTTCACTGTCAACTCTGGTATTAAAAGCACCCTTTTAAGATCGGTCAATATCCAGGTGATACCATCAAATGCTTGTACTTGTACTGTACCAACTCCTTCAACATCAACTTCAGATCCGATCCCTACTCTTACTTTTCTCGGGACTGATGGCTCTTCTAAACAAATAAATTGGTCTCTGTCAAAACACATATGTTCTGTGGCACCACTATCCATCCACCAGTTGCCTTTTTTTTCATTTTCATATCCAGTCATGGCCATTAAATCTACATTTATAAAGGCTTGGCCACTAGACTTACTTGGTTCATCTTTCTTTGGTCGTTCATCTTTTTTCTTTTTAAGAAAACAACTTTCTATCAAGTGACCTGCCTTTTTGCAGTAATTGCACTTCAATTCAGGACAATTTCGCTTCATGTGACCTGACTTTTTACAGTGAAAGCAGTTAAGATTGCTGGCATACTTTCCTTTGCTCATATACTTTCCTTTGTCTACTTTAACTGCCAAAGCTTGAGAACTTCCAGAACTCTTATTTCTTTCCTCTTCTATCATCAGTCTTGACATTAAGGCTGTCAATGATTTTTTATCTTGTGGTGAACTTTCCCAGGCTGAAACAAAATACTTCATATCTTCAGGTAGTGACATAAGTACCTTTGTAATTATCATTTGGTCACTTACTTCTTCTCCCAGAGACTTCAATTTGCTTTTGATATCTTCTAACTGGCTGATTAATTCTACAGAACTGCCAGTGTATTCTGCCTTGAAAAAACTCTGATTCAATAAATGAACAGTTATCTCGCTTTGGTGTTCATAGATTGTTTTTAGTTTTTGCCACATTTCTGCCGAGGTTTGGCATGTCAAGATATGGGATATAACTGTCTCATCCAACCTTGACACAATAATTTCTTGAGCCTTTGCATCCTTCTGATCCCATTCTTTAATCACTGCATCCTCTGCTGGCCTTTGTTTGGTCCCATTTACAATGTCAAAATATCCCTTGGACTTCAAAGCAACTACAACTTGGAATTTCCAAGTATTCCAATTTTCTGCCGTCAGCTTGACTATATTGATCAAACCTGCTTGTTCCCCCATACTGTTCTTTCTCCTTCAACCTCAAAAAACGGTTATATTTTTGAGTAAAATGAGTGTTCTTCAGACCCGCCAAATTTTTCTCGCACCCACGCCGACTTTTATCGAGCTTTTTTTTACACGAAAACGCGTCTCTGGGCCCATAACCTGATCTGATTAGCACGGGACAAGTTTAGCGGTTTTAATTAACGACATAGATATGAGGTTTTACTTCTTTTAATAAAGAAATTTATCAAAAAACTACATGAAAACAGGTTGACCTAACGACATACATTTTGACAACTAGCTTGTCTAACGAACTGTCACGATCAGCTGTTTTTCGATCCAAGATGGTCGCCATGGGACAAACAAAGCGTTTTCCCATAAGCCGCAATGTTAACAAAAACGTAATTTTTAAAAAAAGTGAAACGATTTAACTTACAACAAAGATGCTGTTTTAAGTATTGAACCTTTGTACACATGGGAAAAATGCGTTTTTCTTAAAAAAAATCAATTGAAGCCAGTAAATCTCAAATAAAAGGGACCATGTTTTGTTCAAAAGTCAGGTTATGTTTTTATTTACTTTTGTTTTTTTTTACTTTTTTTCCACTTTTTTACTCAGTTTGAATCATTATTATTAGTTTATGTGCTGTTATAAATTGTGGCAGCTGGGGAGAGCTTGATAATGTTAGTTTTGATGGAATGCCAAGTATTTTGACCTTAAAAAATCATCTTGATTTAAATGAACTAGGTATCAGCTCAAAGAAGGGAAAAGAAAGTGGATAAGTGCTCTATTACCTGACTTAACAGAGGATAAATTGAAATATTCGAAAGTTTTTTGTCAGGTTTGTTTTGGATAAATGTGCAACTGCCATTTTGGCAACATTTTCTATTGGGATCTTTTTTTGTGCTTGAGTGGACCTTTTGCAGAAGTGTAACATAGAATTGTGTTAAACTGTAAGAAATATTTCACTATGATTTTTTTACTATTCTAGGCAATACAATACAGCAATGATCATGACTGGGTCTCTCCTGAATATCCATTCATCCATTGTTTCAAAACGGTTGAAAAATTTTAAAAATGATGGTTGAAAAAAGGGTCCCGAGAAGAAAGAAAAGGAAAACAATATGAGGTTATAGTGTGAATAATGAGCTGAACCAAATTTGTACACCATCCTACAGAACCTTAAATAAACTTTTGGTAGTGTAGCGTCCTGTATAGTGTCGAGTGAAGTCCTGTATCATCAAAGTTTCTTTTTCTTTAATAAATATTTATTTTACAGACCTCAAAACAGTTTAGAATAAAC
The DNA here is from genome assembly GCA_963576565.1 of Aspidapion aeneum. NCBI lineage: Eukaryota > Metazoa > Arthropoda > Insecta > Coleoptera > Brentidae > Aspidapion > Aspidapion aeneum. The sequence continues at coordinate 36,450,450 of OY755048.1, forward strand.
TGGTGAGTTTGACAGTCTCCCTAACTCAAACCTCTTTTTATCTTAAACTATTTTGGTGCAAATTTTCCTTTATTTCCATGCTTTTTGACACCTAAAACTTGTACACCGTAAAATTTGTATAGTATCTGACTGGACCTACTACAAGTCCTGTTGTGAAATTTCTCCGGTACTGTACTGAGCTTATTAGCAAAAAAAAATTTTTTGCCATCATTAATAATAGATGGATAAAAAAGTAATCTTTGTTGACTTTGATGACCACAAGAAAAACAAATAAGTTCTCTCAGATATTTTTTTCAATTTCTCTCAAAAAAATTTGGGTTCTAATACTCCTAATGGGTCATATGCTGTTACGCCCAATTGTAGAGTAGAGTATATATAATATATGCATAAACTTTTAGATACATAATTGAGCAAATATTGTTACAAAAAAACAGTAATAAAAGTAATAGTAACAGTAGTAATACAACAGCGAATATTGTACTGTTGTAAAATTTGAACAGTACTTACTGTTGCGAGCTGATGAATTTGACTGTACTTAAGCCCTATGTATTATAGTTCATGGAAAATCATATGGTGATGTACGGTGTGTGAGGCCAATGACAAGAAAAAACTGTATTTTAATTTTGCAAGTTTTTTTTTATATAATGTTTACTTATATTTTTTTAAATAAACATATTTTGTAAAGTACTTATTAGAAGTTTGCTTGACCAACCTTGGTTGGAACTTATATGTGCATATTGATCTGTTGGACTGATCTACCTATAAGTTGTGCCTCTTTTTCATTTTACTACTGGAGGGTTAAAACAATTAAACCACGGATCACCTAATGGTAGTTTTGTGGGATGTCAACCTATTGTCATTCCTTGATTAACCCCGGGGGGTGTCTTAGGGGCTGATCATGGCTAGTTCGATGAACTAAGTAATTTTTAGAGCCGATTGGGCTTTAGTCGGTCCTTTTTGTCTATCAAGTAATTGCCCATTAGCAGTAATCTTTAACTTCAGAAGTTTTTTATGATTAGATCATTTTATAGTTAAAGATCACTGACGATTAACAGGAGAATTTTACAACTTTGTTAATTATCAAATACGAAGTAGTGATCTTTAGTTTCTAAATTTCTTTGAGGCCCTTTTTTTTCTAAGAGGAGAGGTTTAAAAAAAATTAAAATAAAATATTATCTCTCTCTTTTTTAAAAAGGAATCACACAGCACCGGCAGCTGTTCGTCTGGTGGCATTGGGTCATGGGTTCAATAATATTAATTAAAAGATGTTAATTAACTAGGGATTTAATTAATTGGACGCCACTTAATCTTTATCAAAGAAAAGATCAAGAAAAAACTTAAAAAAAAATACAGAATATTCAAACTGGCTAAATAAAATCAAAGTCTTTAAGTTAATTAATAATATTAATTAGTTTATAAAGTCTAATTAATAAGTCAAATCTTATTAATGTTTAAGCATTATAAAGTGGGAGGGGAGTCAAATTTTAAATAATAGGCAAATGTTTTAGACACATTGGGGTGATGTATTGACATAAATGTTGTGACATTTTATACAGTGTGTTATAAAAAAATACTATGAAACAGCCTTAACTATCTTAACCTAAATACCAAGTGAAAAATTCTAGAATTTTTGTTTACTCATAGTTACTTAATAACTAACCTTGTATACCACCATGTAAAATCAAATTAATACATAACTAGTACTTTTTTTTTTCACATTAAATACCTTTAAAATGAGATTCCTCCTTCAGCTTGTTATTTTTAATAATTAAGAATAATTAAAAGTTTTAAGTTTAATTCATTAAGAAAAAAATTTCAGTTTAATCAATTAGAAAATTTAAAAGTTTATGTTAAAAAATTTAAAGAATAAACTGTTTAGTTTATAAGAAGATATCAAAGTTTAGGTTTTACCTTAAAATTCAAATAGAAAAATAGTAATTAATTATTCAGATAGGTAATCACTTATAATGGAACCAATTAGGATGTTTTATCACCATGTCAACCAAATACCTGCAAATACAGACTAGGTATTCTTTCAATCTCATAAAGCCTGAGTGCACATATTACAAGGAGCTGCAAATCCTCACGTGACGTCACGAAATAGAAAGATGAGGTTTGTTGTGTGTGATGTTCCCTCTTAAACCTCAATCGGTTACTCATACTTGCAGTGTCGGAAACTAACCCATAGAGGTAAGATGGTCGATTTTTGTCTTACCCAGAAACTCTGGAATAAAAAATTACCCCGGTAAAAAAAACGGTTTCAAAAATAAAATAAAAAACAGGCAAAAACAAAACCACAGGAGAAACACTGATGTTTTTATTTGTTGAAAAAAAATCAGCTCAACTCACCCCTGTCATCCTATGGCCCCGTCAAAAATTTACGCCATTATGACTAGCGCGTTACAGCGGCCACGCCAACGCCATGATGGAAAATTGCCTTTTCTTTTCTGTAACAAGGAAAAAGATGGACTTAATTTCAAGAAAACCCTTAAATTTTTGGTTCAACAACAAGAAGAATCCTTCAGCTTGGATTTAATAAGGTAAACTTACCATTTTTTAAAATTTCATCACCAAAAAATGAAATCACTTGTCACTGCAAAAATTTTTGCTGTTTGCTGTTCAAAATGTCGAAGAAAAAGGAAAGATCGATCGGCCGACCTAATTTTTGCACCCGTTCTGGAGGGGACCAGAAAATGTGCGCCTGCGGCATACTCATTCCCTGCGATCGATACTACGGCTGAGACAACGAATAAACAATTCCCTTCATACTCAGATGTGTTAATGGAAATAAGGTGCCAACCAATAGACGACAAAATGGCGAAAAAACTTTCTAAATATTAAAGAGGACTTCCAATAAGTGTGAAACTTCATAAAAAAATATTTATGTAAAAAAGTCAATTTTCATAACTTTTATAGTTTTTCATAGCCCAAGGCTTCTTATTCTGCGGTCCAAATGTAACAGCAAAAAATTTCTATCTGCCACAATGGAACAAGGTACAGCGCATCGGCCTCGTAACCAGCAGGCCCGAGATCAAATCTCAGCAAGAGCACAATAATTTTTTTTATTAATGTTTTAATTAGAATTTGTTAAAATAAGTTACTAAAAGAAAGAAAATATAGAAATAGGCTATTTTTAAGTGTTTTCTAAATTTTCTTTGTAGCGGAAAATAAAAACGCTACACACCACCCCACCAAGGAAAAATATTTTACCTTGTAAAATATTTCAAAAGGAACTTCATAACATCAAAATATGTTTCCAACTAAAATCTTACAAAAGCTTATTATCTTATATTTTTACGTTAGATCAAATAAACTAGATCTTTCTTATATCTTATATATGTATTAGAAAATACAATTTTTTCTTTTTCTGGTATTTTGGAATCTTTAATGATGTAATCACTTAGGCAATACGAAGTTTTTCTTGATTCTTGATAACTACGCGTATCACACGCCCAGAGGGGTCAAAATCAGTAGGACAAAATAGAGATTGGACAAAATTGGTGCGGTCTAATCAAGAAAACAACAGATGCAAATATTCATAAAGATCTAAAACTTAGGATAGCTAATACTATTTACCTACTTGGGTATAAGCAAAATAGTGGCTATATATATATATTTTTTTAATTCTATATTCTTAAAACTATACGTTTACGCGTAAACTATGTACATGGCCACTAAAAAATTTACTTAAGAATTTTCATCTGAGGAACTTGAAGAACTCTCAGAACAAGACTCCTCATAATAGTAGAATGGCTTAAGGTCCTTAATGTGCCAAGCACCAGCCTTAGAACCGTCCTCATTACACAGGTCATAAACTAAAGGGGATCTTTTTTTTCTTTATAACTGAAAGAATATACTTAGGGGCAAATTTAGACGAAAATTTATTCGCAGCATTAGACAATACTTTATTACGTCTCCAGACTTGGTCACCCACGTTAAACGATATATCCCTCTTGCGGAGGTTATAGGCTTTAGAGTTTCGCTCGTAAGCAAGGTGAAGTTTTTGACGAACTTCAGTAAATATCTCCTTTAGCCCTTCTAAGTTCCTGGCATATGAATTTCGGTCTCCTGGCATGATTTCCACATCTTCCTCCTGAACTCTATCTGCATCAAGATAAAACTTGCCCGACAAAGGTATATGCCTACCAAAAACTAAGAAAGACGGCGAATAGCCTGTAACATGATGCCTTGACGTATTGATAGCTTGCTGAATTTTCGCAGCGTTCACATCCCAGTCATCATGAGACTGAATGTAACACCTTAAAGTCGTACCTACACTTTGATTATTCCTCTCTACAAAATTACACTGAGGGGAATAGAGTGCCGTAAACCAAACTTTATTTACCTCATATTCTTTACAAATATTCCTAACAATTTTTGAGGCAAATTGGGCTCCATTATCCATTAAAATTGCACTGGGAACACCAAAAACTAAGAAAACCTCCTCCTCTAAGGCTCTACGAACTAAAGGGGCTCTATCCGGTTTGCATAGGTAAACGAGAAGGTATGAACTTAAATACAAAATTATTTTCCACTTTCCATTGTGGGTATTGAGTAGGATCTAAATTAATTTTTTCTCTCAAGTTAATATAAAATTTATCTAAGTGTTCTATATTAATTTGATACATAGAAATTTGGGCAATAACATTACATTCTTGGACATCCTCGTTTTCGTCGTTATATGGAATTCTTGAAAGTGCGTCAGGAACCAAGTTTGCGCTGCCTTTTCGATGGACAAGATCGAAGTTATGCTCACGCAATTTAACAGCCCACCTTTGAAGTTTTCCACTAGCGTTTTTCATGGAATTTAACCAAAGTAAAGACCAATTATCTGTAACAACGGTAAACTTTTCTGCACCCTCAATATAGCATCTAAATTTTGAGATACTAAATAGAACAGCTAAACATTCCAACTCGACAATACTATTGTTTCTCTCGGATTTTGATAAACCACGGCTGGCATAGGCTATGACCCGTTCTTCACCGTCAATATTCTGTAAAAGAACTCCCCCTAGACCACGAGTACTGGCATCACACTCAATAATAAACTTTTTCGAAAAATCTGGCTGACTCAAAATAGGGGCAGACACTAACATTTCCTTAATCTTTACAAAGGATGCTTCAGCGGCTTCGTTCCAAGTAACTGACCGACCCTTTTTTCGTCCTTTAAGTAAGTCATTTATGGGAGACATCAATGCAGCGAAGTCCTTAATAAAACGCCGATACCAGGAACACATTCCCACGAACCGTTTGATCTCTGTAAAATTCCTAGGTCTCGGATAATTAACCATACACTCTACTTTATCTGGGTCGGTACGGAGCGAATTATTTCCAATAACGTAACCTAAAAATTTTAAATCGCCAGTTTTAAAGAATTCTGACTTCTCCAAATTAATGGTTAAGTTGGCCTCTTCAATTTTTTGTTTTACTACTGACAGTAACTTCACGTGATGCTCAAAATCAGGTGAAACTACCAAAAAATCATCTAAGTAGGAAAAAACGTGCGGTTCAAACTCTGGACCAAATATACTGTCGACCAGACGCTGCTGCGTCTGCGCAGAATTGCACAAACCAAATGGAACAGAGCGGAACTGAAATAAACCCTTACCTATGACACTGAAAGCAGTCTTGGGACGTGATTCTTTCGCCAGGGGTATCTGCCAAAAAGCTTTTCGCAAATCGATAGAAGATATAAATTTAGCTCCTCTCAGCGTGCTTAGGATTCGGTCTATGTTCGGTAAAGGATAACTGTCATGACGAGTCACCTCGTTTAAAGCTCTTCCGTCAAAACAGAAGCGATATTCCCCATTGGATTTCTTAACTAATAGCACCGGAGAGCACCAAGGGCTGTCCGAAGGTTCAATTACCCCCAATTTTAACATTTCGTCTATTTCTTCGTTAAGAATTTTAGATAAATACGGTGACATTGGATAAGGTCTTTTTTTAAAAGGTTTAGCATCTCCTGTAACGATTGTCATTTCCATCTTATGTGTACGACCAATTCGTGTTTCGCTACTTATTTCCTGAAATGATTTAATAACCTGTTCGGCTCTAGCTCTTTGATCACTATCTAGATCATCTAATGAAAGCAAAGAGTCTTTATAATAATCTAAGGTTGGTTGTTCTAAAACGACTAAGTCTGAGTTTGAAGAACCGCTATGAACACTCCATGAATCATATCTAAAATCTACAACTATTTTAAATTGTCTGGCAAAATCTGCACCAAATATAAAAGCTTGAGGCAATGAAGGAACAACTAGTGCTTTTATAATATGACAACAATTATCTACATAAATGGGTAAGTCAACTACACCTTGCACTACTCTCTGGGTTCCATCAGCCGTACTGATTACTCTATGTTCTGAATAAGTGGTTTTTAATTTACAAAATTTTAAAATATCTATACCTTGTAAACCCACTACTGAAGAAGTTGCCCCAGAATCAAAAAGAGCCACTATAGTTTGATCAAATAACTTTACTGATATGTAAGGTCGATTATCAAAATTTTTTCTAATAAATAAAGGTGAAACATGATTAGAGTTTGTACTTGAGTTTTTATAAAATGCAGCAACAAAACTTTTCCAGGATTCCCATTCTTTAGCTGAAAAATAATTTTTAGTGATGGCCTTTGCCTTATAAAAAGTGTCACGACCATCTAAAGACACCTTATCTATTAGTTTTTTGAACACTTAGGGCACTCTCTTAGTCTCTTACCTTTATGTCCACACTTATAACAAAATACAGTCTTCTTAGCTAAACAAGTTTTAAAAGAATGGTTTTTCTCACCGCAGTTCCAACAAAGTATTTCTTTAAGTCTTGGAGAGGTAGGATTATTGGAAGTCAACGAACTAGTACTGGGTAAATTATTTGCTTGATTCAAAAATCTTTTATTCGAACTATCATTCCGATTTGGATATCTTGTATTTGAGTTATGATTCTGATTCGAAAAACTTGAACTTAAATTATTATTATGATTGAAAAATCTTTGTTGTGAAAACTGGCCTCTAAAATTATTTGTTGTCGGAAAATTATTTCTATCATTTCTATCCTGAAAATTGTTACTTGAGGAAAATGTCTCTAAAGCAGGTGGTTTTCTACCTTGATTCAAATTCAGATTTTCATCCAAAGTCTTGCAATGGTCCATCAACTCCTCAACATTTCTAATATGTGTAAGTCCTAGTTGACTTTTATATTCGTCTAATAAATTTTGTCTTGTATACTTAACTTTTGTCGGTTCTGCAGGAGAACGAGGTAATCTACTAAATAATGTATTCAAGTGAGCTACATAAATATGAACTGGCTCCCCAGGTTTCTGTTTTCTAGCTTTAATCAAATTCCAAAGGTCTTCATCTTCATCGTTGGATAAAAAGTCTTTTTTCAAACGGTCAACCAGTTGAGCCCAAGAAGTCACTTTATCCTTAATAAAAGTAAACCAATGAAAAGCATCTTTATCAAAAAGTATACCCGCCGACTTAAAAAGTTCCTCATCAGAAACATCATGAGCTCTAGACAGGAGAGAAATTCGCTCTAGAAAAGTATGAACATGTTTGCGTTCGCCAAAAAATTTGATTCCCCACTCAGAAATAGGCACCCTATGTGCATTACAAGCGATCACTGGAGCAGGCAACTGAAATTGAGGGGTCGTATTCTCGAAAGCACTAGGAAACGGCGAGGAAGGTCTATAGTTCGTCTGTTCAGGTGAAGTCTTGGTAATCAAATCATCCTCAAGTTTCAAACAAGTAGAATAAACTGTTCTTTTATACTCAGTAATGTCTGCGTCACCATTCTCTGGAATCGGAAAACGTTGCGAGCGCCCATGTACATGCGCGAGGCGAGACTTTAACTTTTGAAAAGCATAATCTTTAGTATTACCCTCAAAATTTTCAACCTCTTCTTGAATTGACTGTAAAGATTTAGTGACCTCCAATTTTTCCTTCTCGAAAGTATACTCATAGGCATCAGTTAAAATCAAACAACCAGGAGCGCGTTTCTCCCTTTCTTTAGCTAAAATTCGCGTCAAAATTTGTCTCTTCTCTTTAATAGGGCGAGTGACCAATGCACCTCTAATGCCCAACTCATAATCTAATTCAAAGTCTAATAAATGACTCGCTCTAGGAGTACCAAAAGGATCCATTTTTTTTTTTTTTTAAGTCTCAAAGTTTGGTTCACAAAAATTTAAAAATAAATGCGTTTTAAAAATAAAATTTAGTTTAAACTTCATAATGAAAAAAAATATATTTTTTTTTTAAAAATTTAGAAAAATTTTCAAAAAAACTCTAATAAAAATTCCCTGTCAATGTCATATTTCGGAAAGCTATATTGGTCAAGCCCCACGTTGGGCGCCATATTTTATGAGGCCCTTTTTTTTCTAAGAGGAGAGGTTTAAAAAAAATTAAAATAAAATATTATCTCTCTCTTTTTTAAAAAGGAATCACACAGCACCGGCAGCTGTTCGTCTGGTGGCATTGGGTCATGGGTTCAAGAATATTAATTAAAAGATGTTAATTAACTAGGGATTTAATTAATTGGACGCCACTTAATCTTTATCAAAGAAAAGATCAAGAAAAAACTTTAAAAAAAATACAGAAAAATATTCAAACTGGCTAAATAAAATCAAAGTCTTTAAGTTAATTAATAATATTAATTAGTTTATAAAGTCTAATTAATAAGTCAAATCTTATTAATGTTTAAGCATTATAAAGTGGGAGGGGAGTCAAATTTTAAATAATAGGCAAATGTTTTAGACACATTGGGGTGATGTATTGACATAAATGTTGTGACATTTTATACAGTGTGTTATAAAAAAATACTATGAAACAGCCTTAACTATCTTAACCTAATAGATTTAAAAAAATCAATAAACGCAGGTTTCAAAATTAAAAATAAAAAAAAAACTAATAAAAAATCAATTCAAAACTGTCACTTCAGCTTTCAAAAATAATTGCGCGCAAAACTAAAAAAGGTGAAACTAATCTACTATTGTTTCACACTATTAATAAGCATTCAAAAAAAATCCATCAAAATATTGCACGCAAAAAAAAATCATTAAAAACAAAAAAAAAATATTGGACATCTTTCCAATTATTTTGTTCTTAATTCAAAATGGCTTAAGCAGAAAATTTAAATTTTAAAAAAAATTAAATTTAAACAAATAGAGGAGGATACAGGGAGTTTCTAAGTTTTTTTTTTTTTTTTTTTTTTTTTTTATAATAATATCTAAACGACCGTCTATCATGTTTTCAAAAAAAATATTCAACCTAAAAGATAAAAAAACTTTCAATGTGGCAGCTGAAAAAGGTACTCTCATATAAAAACACACCCACCTAAATTTTAGAAAAATATTCCATTGTTTGTAACTGTATTTTTATGGAAAAGTTGAGAAAGAGATGTTAAGTGAGTAGAGTATTTGCACTACCCTTTTTTCAAAAATATTCTGAAAAGAAAAAAATTAAACTACCAATTGGTTGTTTCATAAAGTTAAATTAATTAATTTTATAAATATATTAATGCATTACTTATTTTATTAAAAGTTGTCAAAGGAAGAAAAAAATTAAATAATTTTTAGTGCACCAACGAACACCGCCGAAAAGTATTGCATCACTCTTGTACTCAAGAAAATCTATTTTCCAAAATATTAGTAGGTATCAATATCATAAAGTCGTAAATAAAATACAATAGCGCCCTAAAAAAAAATCAGTAAAATAAACCAGTTAAAAATATCATTGTAGGTATGTAGTAGGTATGGTAGGCAGAACGTATTTCACTTTCAATAAAATATAGTCAGCTGTTATACAATAAGAAAATAAATACAATGTAGATAACAAGTTCAAAATAAAATAAATCAAAAGCGCTCTGAAAAAAAAATCTTAGTATAATCACTTAAATCAGTAGGTAATACCTACAACACTATATTATAATGTTTTAAAATGTACCGGTATGCATAAAAAATTTGTGTACGCAAATACAAAAAACAAAAAAACAGCAAATCGTATGTTTATGAAAAAACAACTCTAAACCAAGGTTAAGATAGCCAGGACAGTTAAAGTTAATCTCTAATCTCCCACTCAAACTTCATAATGAAAAAAATATATTTTTTTTTTAAAATTTAGAAAAATTTTCAAAAAAACTCTAATAAAAATTCCCTGTCAATGTCATATTTCGGAAAGCTATATTGGTCAAGCCCCACGTTGGGCGCCATATTTTATGAGGCCCTTTTTTTTCTGAGAGGAGAGGTTTAAAAAAAATTAAAATAAAATATTATCTCTCTCTTTTTTAAAAAGGAATCACACAGCACCGGCAGCTGTTCGTCTGGTGGCATTGGGTCATGGGTTCAATAATATTAATTAAAAGATGTTAATTAACTAGGGATTTAATTAATTGGACGCCACTTAATCTTTATCAAAGAAAAGATCAAGAAAAAACTTTAAAAAAAATACAGAAAAATATTCAAACTGGCTAAATAAAATCAAAGTCTTTAAGTTAATTAATAATATTAATTAGTTTATAAAGTCTAATTAATAAGTCAAATCTTATTAATGTTTAAGCATTATAAAGTGGGAGGGGAGTCAAATTTTAAATAATAGGCAAATGTTTTAGACACATTGGGGTGATGTATTGACATAAATGTTGTGACATTTTATACAGTGTGTTATAAAAAAATACTATGAAACAGCCTTAACTATCTTAACCTAAATACCAAGTGAAAAATTCTAGAATTTTTGTTTACTCATAGTTACTTAATAACTAACCTTGTATACCACCATGTAAAATCAAATTAATACATAACTAGTACTTTTTTTTTTCACATTAAATACCTTTAAAATGAGATTCCTCCTTCAGCTTGTTATTTTTAATAATTAAGAATAATTAAAAGTTTTAAGTTTAATTCATTAAGAAAAAAATTTCAGTTTAATCAATTAGAAAATTTAAAAGTTTATGTTAAAAAATTTAAAGAATAAACTGTTTAGTTTATAAGAAGATATCAAAGTTTAGGTTTTACCTTAAAATTCAAATAGAAAAATAGTAATTAATTATTCAGATAGGTAATCACTTATAATGGAACCAATTAGGATGTTTTATCACCATGTCAACCAAATACCTGCAAATACAGACTAGGTATTCTTTCAATCTCATAAAGCCTGAGTGCCCATATTACAAGGAGCTACAAATCCTCACGTGACGTCACGAAATAGAAAGATGAGGTTTGTTGTGTGTGATGTTCCCTCTTAAACCTCAATCGGTTACTCATACTTGCAGTGTCGGAAACTAACCCATAGAGGTAAGATGGTCGATTTTTGTCTTACCCAGAAACTCTGGAATAAAAAATTACCCCGGTAAAAAAAAACGGTTTCAAAAATAAAATAAAAAACAGGCAAAAACAAAACCACAGGAGAAACACTGATGTTTTTATTTGTTGAAAAAAAATCAGCTCAACTCACCCCTGTCATCCTATGGCCCCGTCAAAAATTTACGCCATTATGACTAGCGCGTTACAGCGGCCACGCCAACGCCATGATGGAAAATTGCCTTTTCTTTTCTGTAACAAGGAAAAAGATGGACTTAATTTCAAGAAAACCCTTAAATTTTTGGTTCAACAACAAGAAGAATCCTTCAGCTTGGATTTAATAAGGTAAACTTACCATTTTTTAAAATTTCATCACCAAAAAATGAAATCACTTGTCACTGCAAAAATTTTTGCTGTTTGCTGTTCAAAATGTCGAAGAAAAAGGAAAGATCGATCGGCCGACCTAATTTTTGCACCCGTTCTGGAGGGGACCAGAAAATGTGCGCCTGCGGCATACTCATTCCCTGCGATCGATACTACGGCTGAGACAACGAATAAACAATTCCCTTCATACTCAGATGTGTTAATGGAAATAAGGTGCCAACCAATAGACGACAAAATGGCGAAAAAACTTTCTAAATATTAAAGAGGACTTCCAATAAGTGTGAAACTTCATAAAAAAATATTTATGTAAAAAAGTCAATTTTCATAACTTTTATAGTTTTCCATAGCCCAAGGCTTCTTATTCTGCGGTCCAAATGTAACAGCAAAAAATTTCTATCTGCCACAATGGAACAAGGTACAGCGCATCGGCCTCGTAACCAGCAGGCCCGAGATCAAATCTCAGCAAGAGCACAATAATTTTTTTTATTAATGTTTTAATTAGAATTTGTTAAAATAAGTTACTAAAAGAAAGAAAATATAGAAATAGGCTATTTTTAAGTGTTTTCTAAATTTTCTTTGTAGCGGAAAATAAAAACGCTACATCTTTATGATTGGATCATTTTATAGTTAAAGATCACTTATTTTTACCAGGTAAATTTTATAACTGTGTTATAAACTAACGACGAACTAGTGATCTTTACCTTCCAAATTTTTGATGATTTATAATCTTGTAGTTAAGACCATTAATTTTTAACAGGATAATTTTACAAATTTGTTCGTTTTCAAATATCAATTATTTAAACTTTGACTTCAGAAGTTCTGTATAAATAAACCAAACATCTCAAAAAGTGCATGTGCTATAAAAAAAAAACAAACAAAAACATTTACATTATCATGCTTATTTTAAGTTTTTTTCATAAAATTACCCAAAAAAACATTCTATGAGATTTGGCGATATACTTTATTAACACCCTGTATATGTTTCCTTTGTGCTCTTGGCAGAGCATCTTTTAGTGATTTTTTACTGGGTATCCAAAATTTTCGTGTGCCTCCCCGATTTAACCTAAAACTAGTTAAAAATTAGTCTTGAAAAAGTTTTTGGAGTATTATATAGTATAAGAGCCCAGACATTTGTTTATTTAAAAGTGTCTAAAGTGTCTAAAGTGTCTCAGAAAATAAGTTTTAAAACCAGACATGTGGGACAGTAAAATTTAAGAAAATTAAAAAAAAACAAGTTTTTTCCACACCTTTCATTTGTTTAAATGCCTATAAAAGGTGCGCAACTGATGTAAGGGGGGCGTGTTATACATTGTTAGAGAGGACGTTTCATCTGCCTCAATAATTGTTACTTAGTTATTTTTGCCAAGTTAAAAGTTTGCAAATAATACCACATAATAATAATAATACCAGAAAAAAAAGATAAAAAAAATATTTTAAAAATTTGCCACTGCCGTTAAAGGGTACTAAGGTACATCGTTGAAAAGGAAATTGTATCCTCTTGAAAAATGATTTTTAGAATATTTTTGAAAAAGTTGTGTGAAACCCCCAGAAACAACTACTCCGAGGGAAAATACCCCTACCGGCATTGAATTATACTGATGGTTTGAGGCTTTCGTTGGGAACTTGTTAAAACTGTTTGGTTTTCACTTTCTCCAACGTCGATCACGAGGATACGAGTGATCCCCGTCTGGAACACGTCCTGATAGTAAGGAACAAATGTTCCATGCCAATCCACGACCGGACCGGTTTCGACCTTTTGGGCCATCCTCAGGTGAATGTAGGCGATAGCTCCGTGTAGAGCATAAGTTGTGTGAAACCACCAGAAACAACTACTACGAGGGAAAATACCCCTACCGAAAAAGTTGACTATTTTCGAGTTATTAGCAAAAAACTATTCAAAAGCACGTTTAAGGGGGGGGGACCACCTTCTGCCAGGATGGGGGTGGTTCCCTTTCGTTAAATGTTTGGGCGAGTCTATCCATGCCAAGTGTGTTGCTTCTATCATTAAACGCAGCATATGACTGTAATCTCGGATGTAGGGCCTGAACTAAAAGCAGAATTACGGATTCGCAGCATTGATTATTAGTCATACAGATCAAATGATATCTAAGAGATGGCGCAAAAGCAATTAAAATCAAAGTGTTTTTTGGATTTTATTAATGGCCATCTTTGGCCTACTCAGCCGGTAAGAGTAACGTCATTAGATTGCGAAAAGAAAACCATTTTCTTGAATTGCTAACTTGACAACAGCGCTAAACTACTTATCCCTCTTAGTGCCATTTATTTAAATAGCGATTTTACTTCAATTCACATATTTTTAATGGCCAAACGATCGTTGACGAACCCTGTATATTATAATATATTAAATCAAACTTCTCGGGGCCCTCTATATAGCGATATAAAAGGTAAAGGACAGGTGTTTATATTGATGCCGAGAGAGGCTGTCAAAGTCACTTCAGTTTTGAGTTTTGGCAATTTAAACTTTTATTTAGTTCTTACAAACACTAACCTTTAGACCAACTTTTGGTGTCATTTTTATTACTTTGTGAGGCAAGCAATAAAAATATAACAATTGTTTTGACATAGTAATAGCAAAAAAGTTGTTTTTTTTTTTAATTTTTGAAATTTTCAACATAGGTTTAAAATTTTTCTGGTAAAAATTAGTGATCTTTAACTATAAAATGATCCACTCATAAAATACTTGCAAAAGTAAAGATCATTACTTAGTATTTGATAATTAACATAGCTATTAAATTTACCTGGTAAAAAAAGTGATCTTTACTAAAATAAAATTGTCCAATCATAAAAGATCTTTTGAAGTTAATGATCACTACTTTCTAATTGATAATTAACACAGCTAAAAATTTACCTCGTTTAAATTACTGATCTCTAAGTATAAAATGCTCCATTGGAAAAAAAAACATTTGAAATTAAAGATCGCTACTTTGTATTTGATAGTTACAAAGGTATAAAATTATCTTTAACTATAAAATAGTCCAATGATAAAAAACTTTTGAAATTCACTACTTTGTATTTGGTAATTAAGACAGTTATAATTTTTACCTGGTTAAAATTAGTGATCTTTAACTATAAAATGGTTTAATTATACCAAACTTCTGAAGTTAAGGATTACTGCTACGTATTAGTTAGTTAACATATTTATAAAATTCACCTGGTAAAAATTTGTGATCTTTAACTATTAAATGGTTTAATTATACCAAACTTCTGTAGTTCAAACAGAGATCTCTGAGTTCAAACTAATTCGTATTTGTATCAGAACAAAGTTGTAAAACTATCCGGGTAAAAATTAGTGATCTTTACCTACAAAATGATCCATCATCCAAAACTAGGGAAGGTAAAGATCACTACTTTGTCTTTAATAAATAACACAGCTAAAAATTTACCTGGTAACTCTGTAACTATAAAATGGTCCAATCATAAAAAAAACTTTAGAAACTAAAGATCACTATTTCGTAATAAATAATTAACAAAGTTATAAAATTCTCCTGGTAAAAATAAGTAATCCTTAACTGTAAAATGATCCTCTTATAGAAAACTCCAGAAGTGAAAGATTACTGCTACGTTTTATGTAATTATCACACTTATAAAATTCACCTGGTAAAAATTAGTGATCTTTAACTATTAAAGGGTTTAATTACACAAAACTTATGAAGTTAACTTCGTATTTAGAATTGAACATAATTGCAAAATTTTCCTGATAAAAATTAGTGATCTTTAACTACAAAATGATCCACTCATAAAAAACTTGGGAAAGTAAAGATCCCTACTATTACTATTTATTAATTAACACGGCTATAAAATGTACCTGATAAAAATAAGTGATCTTTAACTATAAAATGGTCCAATCATGATACCCTGTTTCCACCAATGCATGCCCACCCCGATTCAAAAAACGCATCAGGTGGCGCTGCATTTAAAACCGGTGCAAACCCATGGCCCATCACGTGATGCGTTTTGTGAATCGGGGTGGGCATGCATTGGTGGAAACAGGGTATAAATAAACTTCTGAAGTTTAAAATCACTACTTTGTATTAATTAATTTTCACTTTTATAAAATTTACCTGGTAAAAATAAGTGATCTTTAACTATAAAATGGTTCAATCATAAAAAAATTAGAAACTAAAGATCATTACTTTGTATTAGATAATTAACAAAGTTATAAAATTCTCCTGGTAAAAATTAGTGATCTTTAACTATAAAATGATCCAATCATAAAAAACTTCTGAAGTTAAAGATTACTGCTACGTATTTGTTAATTAACACGGTTATAAAATTAAGCTGGTAAAATTTAGTGATTTTTAACTATTAAATGGTTTAAATATACAGAACTTCTTAAGTTAAAGTTAACCAATTCAAAGTTGTAAAATTATCCTGGTAAAAATTAGTGATCTTTAACTACAAGATTATCCATAATCAAAAACTTGGGAAGGGAAAGATCACTACGTTTTAAGTTATTAACACAGTTATAAAATTTACCTGGTAAAAATTAATGATCTTTAACTATAAAATGGTATTACCATAAAAAAAATTTGAAGTTAAAGAACACTACTTGGTATTTGATAATTAACTGTTTTAAAATTTATCTGGTAAAAATTAGTCATCCTTAACTATAAAATGGCCTAATCAGCAATAACTTCTGAAGTTAGATACAGATTACTACTTCGTATTTGATAATAAATAGTTATAAAATTTATCTGTTAAAAATAATTGATCTTTAACTGTAAAATTGTCTAATAAAAAAAAATGTGTAAAGTTACACATCACTACTTCGTATTCGATAAATAACAGTTGTAAAATTTACCTCGTAAAAATTAGTGATCTTTAACTATAAAATTATCTAATCATCAAAAGCTTCTAGTGTAAAAGATGTTACGCTCAATGTTTCCGTTGTGTATTTCCATTATTTATTTTATCAAATTGTTCCCTATACAATAATTTTGTTGTGTTTATACACATATTTTGTAATTAAGGTTCCAAATTATTTCTTAATATTTTGGTTTGCTGAAACCCCAAATTTCGCTTCTTATAACTACTACCCTATTAGGTTTGTGCCCCTAGCTGTTGCTTAGTCAGGGAGACTGATTGCAATCAAGAGTTCTTATTTTCATTTATTATTATTTTTATTTATTAGTCAGAATACATATACATATATTTATTTCAAAGGGAGAAAGGGACAGAAAACTGTATATTTTTATTTACTATTCAGTATACTAGTTACTTTTTAGAGCAAAAGCAATCAAACTGCCTTCAGCATCAGAGAGGGACCCTATTGGTAGTAATTTAAGCAAATATGCATGAGACTCTTACAGTTTTTAACCAGGGGGTGGGTTTGTTATTGGAGAGCCTGCAGGCAGTAAAAGGCATGACTATCACAAATTGCTGTATTCAATTCTTATTCTTTCTCAAGATACAAGAATAGCTTCAAATATCATTATCTTAGTACTTAATTCTATTCCTAAATTATAGTCTGATCATCTTAACTCTACTTTATTACCCAGAGGGCCTGTGGTTCTACCACCAAGGAAGGTACTCAAATATTTTATTATGATGGATACTTATCCGTAACTCTAGCCCTAGAGTAAGGTGACAGCTCACTGTCCTGCGACTGGGACATCTTTGCCCTATGATAAGGTAGGTGAATTGGAGAGATCAGTACATAGTCATCTCTACCATGGGTTGAATAGGGTATGGTCCCAGCAGATGGCTTTTCTTTTTCCAGACCTTTACAGTCCGCAAAATCTGTCCAAAGTATCTTTTGACTAAAGGTGCAGTCGAAAAGAGAAGCTGTCTTGATGATGATCTGTCTTGATGATGATCTGTCTTGAAGATAGTCGGTCAAGAAGAGCCTACAAAGGAAAGAGAAGGGACTGAGTATATCTAACCTATCTGGTCCTCTCGTTGTACAAAAAAAAAACAGAAAAGAGCAAAACACTCACCTTACGATGTTGGGCGGCTCATATGGTGTCTCAGAGAAGCCTCAAGGTGTCGAATGCCAAGATTCTTTACTGGAAGAAAGAAAAACAATCTTACATGAAAAATGGGGCACGTGGAGAGAAGATGGATAGAATCAGAATGTTAAATTTATAACAGAACTTACCAGCAGAATCCTGCCGTTTTCTCGCTCTCCCGGTTGTCCCTCACAACCGACACAACCCGAAGGTCAAAAACACCCCTACTGGGTAAACAAAAGGGCACTTTCCTGCCACAAAAGAAGCGATAAAACTTTCACCACCCGGCATCGGGAGAGGCTTTTAGAGGAAAGGAATGATTCGGCAATTTCTTTCCCCAACGTTGATCTATGCACCTGTCATAGTTGTCAATCTTTTCGCAAAATCGCAATTCACAAGTCCCAAATAGGCCCACGCCTTACTTGATAGACAAAAAGGACCGACTAAAGCCCAATCGGCTCTAAAAATTACTTAGTTCATCGATCTAGCCATGATCAGCCCCTAAGACACCCCCCCCCCCGGGGTTAATCAAGGAATGACAATAGGTTGACATCCCACAAATCTACCATTAGGATTTTCTACTTTTACGAGGGCCGTAAAAGAATAAAGAGGATTATTTCTGATTTTATGTGATAAATAAAACCAAGGTGCAATAAATATTTTATTTATTACCACCGATCCCCTATTTCGTTGGGGTAACTCTAGTTCCGTTTTTATTACACAGGAACGCATAAAAACTAGTATTTGGTACTACAGAATCAATACAATATCAGAATAATACCAATTTATAGGTGATGAGAAGGTTAATTACTAGCGTCAATCAGTCAACAGGGATCATCTCACTCGAGAAAATCACTGGAGCCCCACTCACCAACCTTACAAAGCTAGAATTGGTCAGGTTCGCTCGTAGGTGAGACCACTTATTTGCAGGAACCTTACGAACTTTAAATCGATTCAGAATGGTCCTGCTGATATCCAACATGTATTAGTATAGAAGACAGACGAAAAGAAATGCCTAAGGTCCTGGTAGAGTCCGTAATAAGAATCGAGCTATGTTTATACATCACCACGGCAATATGAACTATTACTCTATGAAGCTCCCTCGTATCACAATTGCGAATTATCGATCCATGAACCCAGGGGACTGATTTTGGTTGTTTCAGCCGTCAGATGAGACCACCGGTGAAAAGTGAGGTTTGGGTAACAATAATAATTAGCTTGTCTAACGAACTGTCTAGAGTTGGGCAAAACAGTGATTTTCGACTAACCGGTGAACTAGCGACAGCGATTTATAAGTAACCAGTGATTTTTAACGGTGATTTCAATCACTGTATAAAATATTTCTATTATTCATTTTTCATTCAATATTTTATCTAGTAAAATATTTCTATTATTCATTCTTCATTCACTATTTTACCTAGTATTACGGAGAGCATTCTCTGCGGCTGCGGCTATACAGTTATGTCGGCCGCGAAAAAGGTTACCTAATATTCGGTAGTGCTATTTATAATTTAACCGGCTAGTTGAAAATCATCGTTTTCGTTACGGTGAAACGTGAAACGCGATTTCACTGCCAAATATGCGTTCTACCCTGTTTCCACCAATGCATGCCCACCCCGATTCAAAAAACGCATCAGGTGACGCTGCATTTAAAACCGGTGCAAATCCATGGGCTATCACGTGATGCGTTTTTTGAATCGGGGTGGGCATGCATTGGTGGAAACAGGGTATTGGGGTGCGATCAGCGACACGACGTCGTGAGACGCGACGTTCCTCAGATACCGGTAATAATATTTACCAATCACTGAATAACTGCTTGTGCAGAATTTCGATAACCGGTAGCGCCAGTGATTTTTGTTTCACTGTTACTGAATCGCAGTGATCGATATATCGCCCATCTCTAGAACTGTCACGATCAGCTGTTTTTCGCATATACGTAATATTCCAATACCCACGGTAATTTCCAGTTCTTGATGAAAACATTAAGAAATGGCAATATCAAATGTACATAAGAGTGTCCTTCTTGTAGGATTTAGTATAAAATGTCCTGATTGGTTATTTTTAAACAGATGCATTATTTTACTCATGCATATTATTTTATTGGTGTATATCATCCCCACACATTTGACCCGTGTCGTCACATTGATTTATCGGCGCACAGTGGCCAAAAACCCTATCTATGTAAATGTACTCCTACAACTTTAAATAACGATATAGAGATTTTTTTTTAAAAGAGTTTAATCGCAAGCAAGTTTTTTTCAAATAAGGCAATTTCATTTGTGGCGCCTTTTTGGAAGGCTTCACATCGTCCCCTGGATCAATAAATAATGTGACAGCTTTGATCAACGTTAAAAATGATGGGAAGGTTAATAGGCTAAAAAGGGCACTAAACTGAGAGATTCTCGTAAGACCTATTAACGGCAATAATCTCTATATGCAAAGTGAGGCAAAAATATTGAAATTTTTTGTAGAGAGAGCACGCTGCGTAGGAGGTGCTACTGACAACATTGACAAACACTTTAATGACAAATCACAAATGACCAGCTCCTTGAAGTATTAAGTTCACAGAATACCACAGGTGATTAGAACTAGAAAGAGAAAGATTGCAATGCTTAGCATTTATTCTATGTTGTCACTCTAAAAAAACTCTTAAATTTTTGTCTCAGTGTCTCATATAGCCATGGTCATTCCAGTTACTTCGTATATAATTCATTAAGTTGCGGGTAGTATAATTTTTACAAATAGATCATATTCAAAAAATACTTACTATACAGGGTGTCCCAGATAACATTAACTACATGGGGTCTTATGAGGATTTTGGAAATGATAAGAGATATTATAATTCTGGTTAAATGGAAAAAATTGACGATATTCTGAGCCCAATCAGGTGCTGTATTAAAATTTAAAATATCAAGGGTTTTCCAAATATTAAGCAAAAACTAAAAACTGCTTTTGATAAAAATAATTTATTTATTGCTTGATATTTTAAAAGTCTTTATAGATATTTTTATTTTTGAAATAGACTGGGCTCGGAATAGCGCCAATGTTTACCCAATAATCCAAATTTATGTGTATTACTGTTTTCAAAATTCGCATAAGAAACCGTGTAATAATTTTTATCTGGGATACATGGTATACCACAACTATTTTTTAAAGCTTCTAAACAAGTAATGATAACTTTCAATGTGTGATGCAAAGTTTATATAGAAAAGAAGTATTGAGTGTGCACAAATCTATCTTTCACATGGACTGCCTAGGCTTATCGGGCCAAATAATGTGTTTGCGCAGGCCTTAAGTTAAAAACGGGGTGATTGGAAAGAGTGAAACCAATGTAGGTTTGTGGCAGATTATGGCAGAGGCGTGGTTTGTTTGTGCTTCTTGCTTGGCACTGAAAGCTTATTTCAGCCTGCGAAAGTCGTGGTGAGATTTCTGAGATATACAAGTCGAAGAAAAAAATGAAAAAGACAGAGTAATAAATAAACTTGTCACAAAAAAATTATATTAAACAATAAACACATCATCATCACGTGACTGTCCCAAACCTATTTTGGTTTCACTTCTTATATCATACTAATAAATATAATTTTGGCTTTCTTATTTGAATGGTTTAAGAATAAGCTAGTTTATTTATTACACGTGTATTTCATTAAAAGAAAAAAGTTGCTTAACATAAAAATTTTAAAAAAGAAAGGGTTGGAAAAAAAATATTTTTAAAAATGTTAATGCCTTATTCGACTTCTAAAAGTTTTTTCTACTCTCGTGCGAGAATTACGTACTTCTTGCCCTCATTTGCTGCGAGAATTCGAATTCCCGCACAAATTTTTATTCGTGGAATTGTCTTTATAAACCGCAATTTTTAAATGTTTAAATATAAGGTTTTTTATGTTATTTAATGTATTTTTTTTTAAATATTTTATGACGGTTTAGTAATTATTTAAAAAAATGCATTTTTTAAAATAATTGAGCGACCTTCGTAGCTTTTTCTAAACGTCAAATATATCAACAATAGAATTTTGCTTGACACATTGCATGTCTTGAATTTTATATCAATTTAAACTGTTAGCTCGCGTTGCTACGTCAACCGTTTCATTTAAACCACAAAAACGTGTCGGCCCCTCGTGACGCAATATCGGCTGCATTTAAAGCAGAAGGAATGTAGCGCCATGAGTTTGAAGGAATGATTTCTTGGATTCTACTGACTCGATTTCCAACAAAGGTTTGCCAGCGATTAGGAGGGGATAAAAGCCAGTGCAATACGACTTGTGAATCGCAGAAAGTAACGATATTTGTAAAAGTTATTTTTCCTTCATAGCTAGATAAAACGAAGTCAATTAATTCGCTTAAAAGAAATGCGCCTAGGAGTTCTAGCCTAGCCAAAGTTTGTGACTTTATAGGCGCGACCCTAGATTTTGCAGGTATGAGAGAAACAGATATATTGTTTTCCTCTTCTACACGAAAATATACGACGCCTGCGTAGCCTCGAATTGAAGCGTCACAGAAGCCGATGATTTGACAGGTATTGGTTTTTGACAGTTTGATTTGTCGGGGTAATTGAAAATTGGAAAGAAGCGGGAATTCAGAACGAAGTTTGTTCCAAGAGTCGATGATAGAAGAATCTGGTTCTTCGTCCCAGCCTATTTTCGATATCCACAACTGTTGCAAAATAAATTTTGCTTGTAGCAACAAGGGACAAAGAAAACCTAAGGGATCGAAGATTGTTCCTATGATAGATAAAATAGAACGTTTGGTTGGGGGTTTGTCCTTCATTCGGCATTGATAAGAAAAAATGTCGTTTTTTGGATGCCATTGAAGTCCTAAAACTTTGATAAAGTGGGGTTCCTCCTTGTTGAAAGAGAGAGGCATTTGACGATCGGACTCTGGCAATGTTGCCAATAACTCAGGACAATTGCTTGCCCATTTTTTAAGTTCAAATCCTCCCGACTTCAACAAATCATTGAGTTCTGTTTGAAGGGAGAGAGCTTCAGAAAGCGAAGGGCTAGTTCCCAAGATATCGTCGATATAGATTGACGTTTTTAGAACAGTACTAGCCATAGGAAAACGTTCCTTTTCTCTCTCTGCCAGCTCATTTAAGGTACGCATGACTAGAAAAGGTGAGCATGTCATGCCAAAAGTGACAGTAGAAAGTTCCCACACTGAAAGTGGGTCCTGTGGAGAAAACCTCCACAATATCCTTTGATAAGGACGGTGATAAGGATTGATAAGGACTTGACGGAACATCTGTTTGATGTCAGCAATGTAGGCAATAGGATTAAGACGAAACGTAAGGAGTAAAGAAGCAATATCTTTTTGAAGTTTCGGTCCAGATAACAATGTGTCATTGAGACTAATATTTTTTGGGGTGACTGCTGAACAATCCCAGACTACCCTTAATTTTGTACTCAAGCTTTCCGGCTTTAATACGCAATGATGGGCTAAAAAACACGATACGTCGACCTTTGGTTGACTAGATAAAACTAAACTCATATGATTAGAATCGATATAGTCTTGCATGAAACTTGAATAGGCAGTGTACAGATCAGGATTTTTGATTAATCTATTTTCTAGAAGTAAAAATCTACGATAAACTTGCGGATAAGTATTTCCTAGGTCAGGGTTTATTTTATCTTTAAACGGAAGATCTACCATGAATCTACCGCTCGGTTGCCGTACTACACTAGCAGTAAAAATTGATTCTGCCTGTTTTTCTTCCTTTGATAAGATTTGTTTTTTAGGCAAATGTTCGATTTCCCAAAACCTAGGGAGAATGACCTCTAAAGGAGGTGAATGACTCGTTAAAAAACAACTGGTTCGTTCCGGAAGACTACCTACTTCGTCAACCTTTCCCATGACGACCCAGCCAAAGATAGTTTCAAGGGCTGAAGGCTGCCCTACCTGTCCAAGAACCCTGCCCTCCTTGAAAATCTGTGCGAATAGCTCGCAACCAATAACCAGGTCCACAGGTCTAGATTTGAAATAAGATGGGTCGGCAAGTTTAAGGTTTTGCAAGTGTTTCCACTGATTATCGTTCAAAGAGAATGTAGGCATATTGGAACATAGTTGTGGAACAACAATTGCTTCGAAATTAAGTAAAGGAGTGACTTGTCCTTGTGGCTTAATGTGACATTGAACGAGCCCTTTGGAAGTGAAAGAAGACATCTGATTTAATCCGAATATTTCAGTGGTGTAACTTCGCCTAGGAAGATTAAGACGCTGAATACACTTTTCACTGATGAATCCTGTCTGTGATCCAGAATCAAGCAGTGCCCTTACAGGTTGAAAATTTCCGCAACCGTCCATAACATCTATTATGGCGGTGCATAAAAGAAAGGTACCTGAAGGTCCTGAGGCATTTAATGACACATGAAGATTATTGACAGGTGGTGTGTGAATGACAGGACTAGTATCTTGGCTTCCAGACTCTTGATTAGTTTCCAAAATATGAGTTAAAGTGTGGTGCCTTTTACTATTGCAAGTCCTGCATGAATATTTTGATTTGCACGTATCTACATCATGCAAGGGATGAAAACACGCTAGACATAATTTTTTCTGTTTGACGAAAGATAGGCGATCGATAGGTGAGAGATCAAGAAATGATTGACATTTCGAAAGCACGTGACCTTGATTACACCGGAAACATTTTATTCCCGTACTCGAATTAGTTGAGGTGCCAGCCAGTCCTATAAAAGGCGAATTGGATGATTTATAGGTAGGCTTTTGCCCAAACTGATTTCGCATAGAATTTGAATTTTGATAGGTAGGCCTTTGCCCAGACTGACTTTGCATAGAATTTGATTTTTGATATATAGGCACCTTTTTGGGTGCTGTTGATTGAGGAAGTGATTCCAAAACTTTACATCTTTTTTCTAGAAATTGAAAAAGTGACTGAAAAGTGGGAATTTCGGTATTAGTATTGGCGTGACTCATTTCGAAATTTGAACGCGTTGGAATATTCAATTTTTCTAATAAAATGAAAAAAATAATAAAGTCCCAACTGTCAACGTCAAAGCTAAGTGATTTTAAAATTTCTAGGGATTCAGAAAAGGTGTCAATTAAATTACGCAATTCTTTAGCTGACTCGTTTTTTAAGGTGGAGTTCATAATTGAGCTTAAAGCATCATTTGCGAGGTCTCGCTTGTTTTGATATCTATTGACTAATTTGTCATAAGCAATTTTATAATTTTGATCAGATAAGCTAATCCCTGATATCAATTTTAAAGGCTCATCCTCGAGATATGAAAATAAATATTGAAGTTTTCGAACGTTACTTAGACTTTGATTTTGATCTATAATGTTATTAAAAAGATCGAAAAAGCTTGGCCATAATTTTTTATCACCTCGGAATATGGGAATACCTAACTCTTTGAGTTTTGGAGTTTCAGATTCGTTTTGTCGAACATATGATCCCGAAAAAGATGGGGCCTCAACCGGAAATATTTTAGAGTAAACCCCCTTACACGCATAAAAATATTTACGAGCTTCTGAAAGGATCGCATCCTGCGTTTTAAATTCCTCATCGTCCGAGTCGTCTAGCAACATAATGACGTCATTATGTGCCAGCATGCATTTATCGAAGGTTTCATCCAAATCGGCATACCTCACTTGAAACTCGTTTCTCGCTCTTTCATCTTTTTCCGCAGTCTGCGACAACACATAACACTCGGTGATCGCAGATAAAAAACCCTTGCGTTTTTGTACGGCTTTTTTGACAGACATGATATTTTACCTTTGAAATGACGAAATTGTCGGTAAATATACAATTAACGCTAAATTAATGCTTCTGAAATAGAAAAATGACGAATTGTCGAAAATATGCACTAATTTATCGCAATTGATGAAAATTGTTTTAAATATCGAAATGATTCCTACTCTTTGTTTACTGAATCGAGCATGCGAAAGGCACGTGAACCGCACGGACAACTTTGTCGTTTCAAATACAATGCGTGCGAAAATTCAAGGCCGCGTTCTTATTGCAAATAATTATTAATACCGTCGTATGGATTTATTATTTAAAAATAATTCGGCTCGAAAGGAACACTTTATGTTAGCCCGCGGATACAAAAACGATAAATGCAATGAACTGTATAAATTAATTAATGATATCGCGAGCAAACATAAATGTATTGATATGAAATTACGAAATAATCAGACGTCCATAGGTAAAATTGTTGGAACCACACAACGGTAATCAGATAAGTGCACTCACCTCCTTTTGCCAAATTCTCCTCGTTCCAAGGGGCCCCCGAATGGATCTAATGATGTCACCACGTAGCTGAAGGGTTGAAGTTTCTAGTTCTATGCTTCAGTACACAAAAATCGAGCACTTTCAGGTGTAGATATTTGAAATTGTTGGAGAACGAAATTAACACGCCTTTTTCTCTAGGCCATTGACAATGATCTCCCTGGTTGTTGGTGCGCATGTCCAAATACGCGGAATGCGCTTTGTCCTTCATACAGTTGTGTGTTTTTAAAAATATATATAAACAACCGCGAAATTTAGCGGGAGCTAACACATTGCTTAAGGTCATATAACACAAATTCTTACTCAAACTTAAAAAAAACAAAATGGCCGATCCAAAATGACGGATTTTCTTATTTACCAACCGATTTGTCTCAAACTTGAAATATAACATTGCTTAAGGTCATATAACACAAATGTTTACTCAAACTTAAAAAAATCAAAATGGCCGAGCCAAAATGGCGGATTCTCTTATTTAACACAAATGTTTACTCAAACTTGGCGAATTTCCTATTTACCAACCGATTTGTCTCAAACTTGAAATATAACATTGCTTAAGGTCAATTAACACAAATTCTTACTCAAACTTAAAAAAAAACAAAATGGCCTTTCCAAAATGGCGGATTTTCTTATTTACCAACCGATTTGTCTCAAACTTGAAATATAACATTGCTTAGGGTCAATTATCACAAATTCTTACTCAAACTTAAAAAAATCAAAATGGCCGATCCAAAATGACGGATTTTCTTATTTACCAACCGATTTGTTTCAAACTTGAAATATAACATTGCTTAAGGTCATATAACACAAATGTTTACTTAAACTTTAAAAAATCAAAATGGCCGATCCAAAATGGCGGATTCTTTTATTTACCAACCGATTTGTCTCAAACTTGTAATATAACATTGCTTAAGGTCATATAACACAAATTCTTACTCAAACTTAAAAAAAACAAAATGGCTGATCCAAAATGACGGATTTTCTTATTTACCAACCGATTTGTCTCAAACTTGAAATATAACATTGCTTAGGGTCAATTATCACAAATTCTTACTCAAACTTAAAAAAAACAAAATGGCCAATCCAAAATGGCGGATTCTCTTATTTACCAACCGATTTGTCTCAAACTTGAAATATAACATTGCTTAAGGTCATATAACACAAATGTTTACTCAAATTTAAAAAAAACAAAATAACCGATCCAAAATGGCGGATTTTTTTATTTACCAACCTATTTGTCTCAAACATGTAATATAACATTGCTTAAGGTCATATAACAGAAATGTTTTTTACTCAAACTTAAAAAAATCAAAATGGCCGATCCAAAATGGCGGATTTTCTTATTTACCAACCGATTTGTCTCAAACTTGAAATATAACATTGCTTAAGGTCATCTAACACAAATGTTTACTCAAACTTAAAAAAATCAAAATGGCCAATCCAAAATGGCGGATTTTCTTATTTACCAACCGATTTGTCTCAAACTTGAAATATAACATTGCTTAAGGTCATATAACACAAATGTTTACTCAAACTTAAAAAAATCAAAATGGCAGATCCAAAATGGCGGATTTTCTTATTTACCAACCGATTTGTCTCAAACTTGAAATATAACATTGCTTAAGGTCATCTAACACAAATGTTTACTCAAACTTAAAAAAATCAAAATGGCCAATCCAAAATGGCGGATTTTCTTATTTACTAACCGATTTGTCTCAAACTTGAAATATAACATTGCTTATGCTCAATTAACACAAATTCTTACTCAAACTTAAAAAAAAAAAACAAAATGGCCGATCCAAAATGGCGAATTTCCTATTTACCAACCGATTTGTCTCAAACTTGAAATATAACATTGCTTAAGGTCAATTAACACAAATTCTTACTCAAACTTAAAAAAAACAAAATGGCCGATCCAAAATGGCGGATTTTCTTATTTACCAACCGATTTGTCTTAAACTTGAAATATAACATTGCTTAAGGTCAATTAACACAAATTCTTACTCAAACTTAAAAAAAACAAAATGGCCGATCCAAAATGGCGGATTTTTTTATTTACCAACCGATTTGTCTCAAACTTGAAATATAACATTGCTTAAGGTCATATAACACAAATGTTTACTCAAACTTAAAAAATCAAAATGGCTAATCCAAAATGGCGGATTCTCTTATTTACCAACCGATTTGTCTCAAACTTGAAATATAACATTGCTTAAGGTCATATAACACAAATGTTTACTCAAACTTAAAAAGATCAAAATGGCCGATCCAAAATGGCGGATTTTCTTATTTACCAACCGATTTGTCTCAAACTTGAAATATAACATTGCTTAAGGTCATCTAACACAAATGTTTACTCAAACTTAAAAAAATCAAAATGACCAATCCAAATTGGCGGATTTTCTTATTTACTAACAGATTTGTCTCAAACTTGAAATATAACATTGCTTAAGGTCATATAACACAAATTTTTACTCAAACTTAAAAAAAATCAAAATGGCCGATCCAAAATGGCGGATTTTCTTATTTACCAACCGATTTGTCTCAAACTTGAAATATAACATTGCTTAAGGTCATCTAACACAAATGTTTACTCAAACTTAAAAAAATCAAAATGACCAATCCAAAATGGCGGATTTTCTTATTTACTAACAGATTTGTCTCAAACTTGAAATATAACATTGCTTAGGGTCAATTAACACAAATTCTTACTCAAACTTAAAAAAAACAAAATGGCCGAGTCAAAATGGCGGATTTTCTTATTTACCAACCGATTTGTCTCAAACTTGAAATATAACATTACTTAAGGTTAATTAACACAAGTTCTTACTCAAACTTAAAAAAACAATATGGCCGATCCAAATCAAATCAAATCAAATCAAGCTTTATTGTCTTATATAAAGTATAAAACTTTGTAGACAAAGCAAATACATAACTAATAATAATAATAATAGAATAAATCATTTAAAAAATATAAAATATATAAATCCATCCAATAAGTGGTTTAATTATGTTGTTTGATTATATATATATATATATATATAATCGGTTATATATATATATATATATATATATATATATATATATATAATCGGTTAGTAAATAAGAAGATCCGCCATTTTGGATCGGCCATTTTGTTTTTTTTAAGTTTGAGTAAGAATTTGTGTTAATTGACCTTTAGCAATGTTATATTTTAAGTTTGAGACAAATCGGTTAGTAAATAAGAAAATCCGCCATTTTATATATGTATATATATATATATATACTCGACCGTTGTATCTTGTGACATCCAGCAAAAAGTCGGTTTTTGTGACATCCACTTTAAAACCTGGTATTATCCAAAAATAAAAAATATGAAATGTAATAAAAAATATTTTATTTTTAATTCCATAAAAATATTTGTATAAACTCACAAATTTAGAAATAAAATTTTTCATATCTTTGTGGCGTCCATTGTATATACAAAAAATTTTGACGTTGTAACATCCCTAAATATTTGTGTTAACTTGTGACATCCAGCAATGTTGCCAATGTTTCATAATAATAACGGATGTAACAAGTACCTCAATAAAAATAAGAAATATACACTGGATGTCACGAGGAAACAAATAACAAATAAAATATACAAGCACGTTATGGATGTCACAAATGTGTGCAAATATGTTACAGGTATACCTATGCAAATAAGAAAAATATACACTGGATGTCACGGGGAAGAAAATAACAAATAAAATATACAAGCACGTTATTGATGTTATAGTAGGCTTACAAGATGAATATACGGCAAGGACTAAAAAAAATACTCTGCTAATATATGGGCACCTAAGCTCACACTAGGTAGAGACCCTGTATGTATGACATATTTTATTAAAATATGTCATACATACAGGGTCTCTAACACTAGGTACTTTAATTATAGTGTACGTGTAAGCTAATATTGTCACGACTATATTTGTGACAAGTGGTATCTCTACCATATATGTCACAAGGTTTGTTATTTAGTGCCCTTGTGACTGAGGGATTTAGGGGAATATGAAAATTAAGTATAAAGAATCCACATTTATACATGTATTTTATATAAGAAAACAGATTAACAGGAATAGTGGTTACTGCTATAAATAATTAAATAATGTAAAAAGAGGGATGCTGGCTGGAAAGAGTTGACCCAGGGGCCATAAGGAATAGACCTTATAGGCCGTAGAGAGTTGGCCTTATGGGCCATAAAGCGTAACCACCATAGTGAGGTTTTACTTAGGTATGTTAAGTAGGGACCACATTATTTCAGTGGTGTACTGGGTTCGTAGGGACCACGTATTTCAGTGGTGTACTGGGTGTGTTTAGTAGGGACCACGTATTTCAGTGGTATACTGGGTTGATCACTTGCTAGAGTGATGCCGGTCTATTATCCAGCATCGGCTTTTATAGACGAAATTAGTGCAAGCGCAGCAATATTGGTTATTGCTATAGTAAAATGATCCGAATTTAAACTTATTTATGACAGTAAAACTGTAATATATTTTATTCAACTCCAGACTCAAATACCTTTCGTTTGATACCACACAATCCATGTTTTGACCTAAACTCTAATTTTTTTTCGTTTAATACCACACAAGCCATATTTACATTTAAACTCTAATTTTTGACATATACCCCCACCCTTTTTTTAAAATAAACTAAAATGTATTTTGTTTAACTGCAGACTTAATTACCTTTTGTTCGATATCATACACAACATATTTTCACATAAACTCCAATTTTTAAAATCTACCCCCACTTATTTATTTGGCTTGCGTTAGGTGGATTTTGTTCATTTTTAAATGGGACCATTTCGACCCAAGAACCAGCCTAGGTACCGAATTTCATTAAAATCGGGCAATTTGACGTTAAAAAAACTCGTCAGATTAAATTTTATCTGACTAGATTTAAAAATTCCTTATCTATTCAACTTAACTTTAGTTAAATTTAGTTGAAAAATAATGAGCCTATTATTAATTATTGTACCCTATATTCACAGTTTGTAGGTCAAATTAGATAAAAGTTGTCCGTTTTTGTATGTAATTATCTTTTTGGACTCTTCAGTTTTTATCAGTCCCAATTTTTACTTTCCTAGTTCGTGCAGCAAAAGCTAGGAAAGGTATTATGTTCGACAGATTTTTTTTTAAGATAACTTAGAAATATTTTGTGACATTTGTTTGTTTGTATGTATATTTATTCGATTCGGTTCGGTTCTTCGGACTTTTGAAAAACCTCTAGCTGCACATTAAAATCGGCTTACTAACCGAAATGGCTTTTCTGCCTTTTACCTTGATAGATTAATTTTTTAACTTACGTACAGCCTCCTGAAAAACGCAGTCGTTCTGGGTGTTTAGGTCGCTTTATTTTTTTTTTCAAATCAGATTTTTAATCAATTTCTGAAAACTACGTTACCAGAATAAAAACTGTGGGGAAACAACAAGTTTTAAATAAAATTTTTCGTATTTTGTAATTTCTTATTTTTGACACGCTTTTATTAGCTTCACCTGTATGTTTGTAGGTAGGTATGTATGTTTGTAACTGACTCCTTTGGACTAGATTTTAACCAACTTTAAACGAACAGATTTAATTTAAACTTTGTATACTTATCAAGAACCGGTGACCATACAACAATTTTCCAGGCGCACCCTTGGGGGTACGTCGGAATTGCCACTCATTCACTCATGTATAGATCATCACTGTAGTTTCAGACATGCTACAAAGCTGAAATTTGGCAGACTGATAGAAATTATAACCAAACCCCTGGAAAAAATCAAAAAACCCCAAAATTTTAATTTACTTCCCTCCTCTATACATTTAAAGTTATGTAAAAGTAGCATCGCCCACTTCCAGAAATGCTAGAGAGTTGAGCTTTGGCAGACTCATAGGAACTATAATAAAACTATAGGAAAAAATCAAAAAACCCCAAAATTTTAATTTACTCCCCTCCCCTATACATTTAAATTTATGTAAAAGTAGCATTGCCCACTTCCAGAAATGGTAGAGAGTTGAGCTTTGGCAGACTAATAGGAACTATGATAAAACTATAGGAAAAAATTAAAACACCCCAACTCTAATTTTACTTCCCTCCCCTATAAATGTAAAGTTAAGTAAAAGTAACATTGCCTACTTCCAGACATGCTAGAGAGCTCAGCTTTGGAAGACCGATAGTAAATATGATAAAGTTATGGAAAAAAATTAAAACACCCCAAAATTCTAATTTACTTCCTTCCCCTATAAATGTAAAGTTATGTAAAAGTAACACTGCCCACTTCCAGAAACGCTAGAGAGCTGAACTTTTTAAGACTGAAAGACAATATGATAGAACTATAAGAAAACATTTTAAAACACCAACATTTTAATTTACTTCCCTCTCCTATAAATGTAAATTTATATAAAACTAACATTGCCCACTTCCAGAAACGCTAGAGAGCTGAGCATTGGAATGCTGATAGAAATTGTGATAAAACCATGGGAAAAAAAGTCCAATATTTTCATTTACTCTCCTCCCCTATATATGTAAAGTTATGTAAAAGTAACATTACCCACTTCCAGAAACGCTAGAGAGCTGAGCATTGGAAGACTGATAGGAACTATGATAAAACTATAGGACAACATTTAAAAACACAACAATTTTAATTTATTTCCCTCCCCTATACATGTAAAGTTATGTAAAAGTAACATTGTGCACTTTCAGAAACGCTAGAGAGCTGAGCTTTGGAAGGCTGATAGGAACTACGATAAAACCATGGAAAAAAAACCTCAAAAATTTAAGTAAGGCATTGCAAAAGTTTTGAACAATATTCCGCATATTTTACTACTTTAAAAATTAAGTATTATCCAATTCCTTTAAAAAAGAAGTGAAATCATAACAAAAACATTTTATGTAAAAAAAAGCCAAGTACGCGAAAATGGCATTTTGTAAAAAGAATTGAGATAAAAATAAAGCCAAGTTCTCCAATATAGTTTTTCCAGGGGTTTGGTCATAATTTCTATCAGTCTGCCAAATTTCAGCTTTGTAGCATGTCTCGATACAGTAGAATATTGATGATCTATACATGAGTGAGTGGCAATTTCGACGTTTTTTGAAATTTCGTAACTACTTTACTACTTTATGGAAATCCATGAAACTTGGAGGGGTTGTTAACTCCATAGAGATCTACGACTGTGCAAAGTTTACGCGTAGCTCATTCCGAAGTAGAGTTTTAGGTAGGTCAAATATCGGCTGAAATGTTTTAAGAAAAGATGGTTAAGGCGCGCGAACTTGGCGAGGCACTGCCGTGCCCTCAGATCTACTTACCTTTAAATTCAATAAACTTTGATTAAAAATAAAAAAAAACACTTTGCCGGAACAGCTTTTGCTCGATTTCTACGCGAGGTCACAAATAAAACGAAAACATAATTATGTAAGTGTGGATGTCACAGAGAGACGAATTTAAATCGAAGTATACATACTCAACTCACCCCAGGGCTGGCCGATTGCGGATCGGCGCGGCCGTTTGCAAAAATAGAATACCAACAGGGGCGCCGACTACGGAGGTAGTAAGGGGCTAGGTCGCTCATCGTCAAGCAAGCTTTACAGGTAGCGAAGCCTAACTCTGATTTTCTATTTTTTGGTTATAATTTTTGACATGTTTTCCTCGGTTTCGCATTGGCGGCTCGTTATTTTAAAAATGCGGTTTTAACACAGTCTAAAGATCTATTTAATAATGATACAGTTTCAAGATAGTTTGCACCATAACTTTTTAATTCTAATTACATAAATATATATAGTTTAGGTACCTTCATACTGTGTAAAGCAACATCTTTAAAATAAAACAGAACCGCCAATGCGAAACCGAGGAAAACATGTCAAAAATATTAACCGAAAAATAGAAAGCTTGACGTTATCTTCCCTTTCTATAAAGCTTGCCTTTACGATGAGTGTCCTTAGTTAGGGCACCTCCAAGACGTAAACAGGGAGGTGCGAAGCACCCCCAAGCATATTCCAGTAAAATCTATGACTACAGTACCTAGATTTAAAAAAAAAGTCTGGATAATCTGGACTAGGTACTTACCTATGTTCAGCGAATTTTGGATAAATTATGTAGCTCTATATCTAGCTGGATATGTTTTATTTACTGACGCGGGCGCCACTTTGGCACAATTAAGGCCTTTAATTATTATGCAAATAATATAAAATAAAAATATAAGATTTTCATTATTCAGTCTAGCAATTTATTCCCATTTTCTTTTCTTTTATATCTATATTTTTTTCCAAATCGGCTAACGCATATGTTACTTTTTCTTAGGTACCTAAATTATTCTTCTGATTTTTTCTTATATGTGCTACTCCTTGGAAATAAATAAATAAATATATTAGAGGCGCAATTAGGGGGGGGGGGGGCGTATAAATCGATTTTAACGAAATTTGGCACAGTGATAAAGGTCCGATGACAATACAATATTCTGAAAAAAAATTGGGGGATAGGGGATGGATGAGGGGTGTAAAGGGGATAAATTCATAACTGAACCAACATAGATACGAACATGCGGTTTTTAGATTTATCATTTGAACTATTGACAATAAAACTTTATGAACAAAAACGGAGGGTGGGTAAGGAGGTAAAGGAGATGAAGGTGGTAAATTCAGAACTTTGTTATAAAAACAGATAAAAACTTGCGGTTTTCAGATGTATCATTTGATTTCGTAACATTATACAATTTTGTAAACAACAATGGGTAGTTTAGACCGAACCAAGACATTTTGAACGATTTTTTTGACAAATTGTTAATTAATTAATTTTTAATTTAATTTAATTCAAAATAAACATTATGTCAATGGCTAAAAGCTCGTCATGTGACATTCTTTTAGATATTTAAAACCTACATATCATGTCCTTATTCTTGCCAGCATTCATAATTTTTCTTTACTTTAAATATTTTTATGTTTTTTAAGAGCCATAACACATTTAAAATACATTTAAGCAAACATACCAAAATTAAAAGCTATTTTATAAATAACTAGCCAAGTAATAACTGGCTTCGTCAGTTAGCCTGAATTGAATGCGCCGTAGCGTAAAAAAAATGCCTTAACCAGACGAAAACTCATGGAACATGTACATACCTATTCCAAATATCAATAAAATCGGTTAAGCAGTTTCTGAACTCTTTTCCTTTACAGGGTGGGCCAAAAAAACCTGGACATTTTTTTTATTATAACTTTTAAACTATACAATCGATATTAATGGGACAAACTGCACTTGCCAAAGAATTAATCAGAGTTTTGACTAATTTATAATTTTTTGTCGGCCATCTCGAAATCCAAGATGGCGGACGAAATTAAAATGTACCTTTCAAAGATGCTCGTTTATTCTTGTGTTGCGAATATGTTCTAATTATTTTTTTAAATTAGTAAGAAAGCTGCGTTCTTGCCAGGCACGACAAGGTACGATTCAGCAAAATTTGTTCAGTTGTTCTATAAAAAAATATTTTTGTTCAACCATTGTTTTGCATATTATACGATTGCTTGCCAATCATGTCTGCATTTATTTACTTATAAATTCATTACTACTGAACCGATGTTAAGGAAATAAACAAAATCATGATGAAAGTTATAGCCATCTTAAATTTTAAGATGGCGGATAGATTTATTCTTGATTCTTTAAAATGGCGTGTTTATTCTTATTTTCCGAAAATATTTTAGATTTTTTTTAATCTATGAAAAAGCACTACTTTTTCCCCACAAAACGAGGTAAAAATTATTAAAATCAGTGTGGTGGTTCTCAAAATATCTATTTTTATTTCAACCATTGTTTTAGAGATTATACGATTGCACTGCCAATCCTGTCTGCATTAATTTTCTTATAAATTCTACCAATTTTAGTGAAACACAAAAAATCGTGGTAAGAATTGATTGCTCTTTAAAGATTATAATCGAAATTTGCCGCCATCTTAGAATTTAAGATGTCGGACAGAAATTGCCAATGCAATCGCATAACTTGTAAAACAATTGTACAAAATCAGATTTTATGAGAACCACTTCGCCGATTTTATTAAATTGTACTTTATTAAGCGGGAGAAAAGTAGTACTTTCCAATAAATTAATAAAAAAAACTAAAACATTTTCGAAAAATAAGAATAAAAGTGCCTCTTTGAACGATCAAGTATGGTTCTGCCCAACATCTGAACTTTTAGGATGGCGGCAGATTTCGATTATAACCTTGAAAGAACAATCAATTCTCACCATCATTTTTCTTATTTCACTAAAATCGGTTTGGTAATAATGAGTTTATAAGGAAATAAATGCAGACAGGGTTGGCAATGCAATCGTATAATCTGTAACACAATGACTAAAACAGAAATAGGTTTTTTTGAGAACCAATACACCGATTTTGCTAATTTGTACCTCGTTGTGCGCGGGAAAAGTAGTGCTTTTCTATAAATTAAAAAAAAAATCTAAAATATTTCCAGAAAATAAGAATAAACCCACCATTTTTAAAAATCAAGTATGATTCTGTCCGCCATTTTAAATTTTAAGATGGCGATAAATTTTAATCATGTTCTTTAAAAAACAATCAATTCTCACCAGGATGTTTTTTATTTCATCAAAGTCAAAGGTTCAGTAGTAATAAATTTGTAAGGAAATAAATGCAGACATGATTGGTAAGGCAATTGTATAATTTTCAAAACAATGGTTGAAACAAAAATATTTTTTTTAGAACCATCAAACCGATTTTGCTGATTCACACCTTGTGCGTGGCAAGAACGCAGCTTTTCTACTAATTTAAAAAAAAAATTCAAACGTGTTCGCAACATAAGAATAAACCAGCATCTTTAAGGGGTACATTTTAATATTGTCCGCTATCTTGGATTTTGAGATCGCTGACAAATAATTATAATTAGTCAAAACTCTGATTAATTCTCTGCCAAGCGCAGTTTGTCCCATTAAAATCGATGGTATAGTTCAAAAGTTATAATAAATAAAAATTGTCCGGTTTTTTTTGGCCCACATGGGAAATATGTATTGATTGATTTATAAGAATTCTAATTTAATTCAGCAGATTTTTTGTAAAAAAATCACTGAATAGAGTTAAAAAGATACTATTATAAATCAGTATGTTTTGACGTAGCTAGATTAAAATTTAGCGCTCTTTTTACTCATCTGACTTTAACTACGTGGTAAAAAGGAGAACGGAGATAGCAATTCTCAAATAGTATCAAATCCCTATCCAAGTTCGTTAGTTAATTCACTTTTGCTCTGAGGTACATGAAGAAATATTTATTTATATTTTATATTCATGTTCCCAATAAGCTAGCTAACATTATTTATTATGCTAACATTTTTAAATATTTTTACAAAGATGCAAGTCAAGTGAATCGATGGACCACATAGCAACAGCCGCCCCAAAATAAAAAATAAACCAAATTTAATTAATAAAATAGGCATAATGCAAGGTTGTCGCTTTGACGGATGTTACAAGTGCGTGCAATTAAGATGAAAATATACATTGGATATCACAGAGTAATGAATATCAATTGGATCGATTCTTGAATATACTCGCGCCAATATACACGGAAATTTTGGCGTCAAATTTTTTAAAAAATTTTGCTGTATTTTTCATCAGACACATGGTATGCTATGACATCCATTTAATTTAGGTACACCCGGGCCCTCCCCATCAGGACGGTACCAAAAACATGGAAAAACGTTGTGACATCCGAATTTGGATGTCACGGCGTCGAAGGATGTCACAAGATATCTAAAATTTTTACGCCTGGATGTCACAACGATCAGCGGATATCTATATATATATATATATATATATATATATATACATATATAAAATGGCGGATTTTCTTATTTACTAACCGATTTGTCTCAAACTTAAAATATAACATTGCTAAAGGTCAATTAACACAAATTCTTACTCAAACTTAAAAAAAACAAAATGGCCGATCCAAAATGGCGGATCTTCTTATTTACTAACCGATTTGTCTCAAACTTAAAATATAACATTGCTTAAGGTCATATAACACAAATGTTTACTCAAACTTAAAAAAATCAAAATGGCCGATCCAGAATGGCGGATGTCCTTATTTACCCACCGATTTGTCTCAAACTTGAAATATAACATTGCTTAAGGCCAATTAACACAAATGTTTACTCAAACTTAAAAAAATCAAAATGGCCGATCCAAAATGGCGGATTCTCTTATTTACCAACCGATTTGTCTCAAACTTGAAATATAACATTGCTTAAGGTCATATAACACAAATGTTTACTCAAACTTAAAAAAATCCAAATGGCCGATCCAAAATGACGGATTTTCTTATTTACCAACCGATTTGTCTCAAACTTAAAATATAACATTGCTTAGGGTCAATTATCACAAATTCTTACTCAAACTTAAAAAAATCAAAATGGCGGATCCAAAATGGCGGATTTTCTTATTTACCAACCGATTTGTCTCAAACTTAAAATATAACATTGCTTAAGGTCATATAACACAAATGTTTACTCAAACTTAAAAAAATCAAAATGGCCGAGACAAAATGGCGGATTCTCTTATTTACCAACCGATTTGTCTCAAACTTGTAATATAACATTGCTTAAGGTATATAACACAAATTCTTACTCAAACTTAAAAAAAACAAAATGGCCGATCCAAAATGACGGATTTTCTTATTTACTAACCGATTTGTCTCAAACTTAAAATATAACATTGCTTAAGGTCATATAACACAAATGTATAATCAAACTTAAAAAAATGAATATGGCTGATTCAAAATGGCGGATTCTCTTTTTTACCAACTGATTTGTCTCAAACTTGAAATATAACATTGCTTAAGGTCATATAACACAAATGTTTACTCAAACTTAAAAAAATCAAAATGGCAAATCCAAAATGGCGGATTCTCTTATTTACCAACCGATTTGTCACAAACTTGAAATATAACATTGCTTAAGGTCATATAACACAAATGTTTACTCAAACTTAAAAAAAACAAAATAACCGATCCAAAATGGCGGTTTCTCTTATTTACCAACCGATTTGTCTCAAACTTGAAATATAACATTGCTTAAGGTCATAAAACACAAATGTTTACTCAAACTTAAAAAAATCAAAATGGCCGATCCAAAATGACGGATTTTCTTATTTACCAACCGATTTGTCTCAAACTTGAAATATAACATTGCTTAGGGTCAATTAATACAAATTCTTACTCAAACTTAAAAAAAAACAAAATGGCCGATCCAAAATGGCGGATTCTCTTATTTACCAACCGATTTGTCACAAACTTGAAATATAACATTGCTTAAGGTCATATAACACAAATGTTTACTCAAACTTAAAAAAAAACAAAATAACCGATCCAAAATGGCGGATTTTTTTATTTACCAACCTATTTGTCTCAAACTTGTAATATAACATTGCTTAAGGTCATATAACACAAATGTTTACTCAAACTTAAAAAGATCAAAATGGCCGATCCAAAATGGCGGATTTTCTTATTTACCAACCGATTTGTCTCAAACTTGAAATATAACATTGCTTAAGGTCATCTAACACAAATGTTTACTCAAACTTAAAAAAATCAAAATGACCAATCCAAAATGGCGGATTTTCTTATTTACTAACAGATTTGTCTCAAACTTGAAATATAACATTGCTTAAGGTCATATAACACAAATGTTTACTCAAACTTAAAAAAAAATAAATGGCCGATCCAAAATGGCGGATTTTCTTATTTAACAACCGATTTGTCTCAAACTTGAAATATAACATTGCTTAAGGCCAATTAACACAAATTCTTACTCAAACTTAAAAAAATCAAAATGGCCGATCCAAAATGACGGATTTTCTTATTTACCAACCGATTTGTCTCAAACTTGAAATATAACATTGCTTAGGGTCAATTAACACAAATTCTTACTCAAACTTAAAAAAAACAAAATGGCCGAGTCAAAATGGCGGATTTTCTTATTTACCAACCGATTTGTCTCAAACTTGAAATATAACATTACTTAAGGTTAATTAACACAAATTCTTACTCAAACTTAAAAAAACAATATGGCCGATCCAAATCAAATCAAATCAAATCAAATCAAGCTTTATTGTCTTATATAAAGTATAAAACTTTGTAGACAAAGCAAATACATAACTAATAATAATAATAGAAAAAATCATTTAAAAAATATAAAATATATAAATCCATCCAATAAGTGGTTTAATTATGTTGTTTGATTATATATATATATATATATATATATATATATATATATATATATATATATATATATATATATATATATACATATATAAAATGGCGGATTTTCTTATTTACTAACCGATTTGTCTCAAACTTAAAATATAACATTGCTAAAGGTCAATTAACACAAATTCTTACTCAAACTTAAAAAAACCAAAATAACCGATCCAAAATGGCGGATTTTTTTATTTACCAACCTATTTGTCTCAAACTTGTAATATAACATTGCTTAAGGTCATATAACACAAATGCTTACTCAAACTTAAAAAAATCAAAATGGCCGACCCAAAATGGCGGATTTTCTTATTTACAAACCGATTTGTCTCAAACTTAAAATATAACATTGCTTAAGGTCATATAACACAAATGTTTCCTCAAACTTAAAAAAAATCAAAATGGCCGACCCAAAATGGCGGATTCTCTTATTTACCAACCGATTTGTCTCAAACTTGAAATATAACATTGCTTAAGGTCATATAACACAAATGTTTACTCAAACTTAAAAAAATCAAAATGGCCGATCCAAAATTACGGATTTTCTTATTTACCAACCGATTTGTCTCAAACTTGAAATATAACATTGCTTAGGGTCAATTAATACAAATTCTTACTCAAACTTAAAAAAAACAAAATGGCCGATCCAAAATGGCGGATTCTCTTATATACCAACCGATTTGTCTCAAACTTGAAATATAACATTGCTTAAGGTCATATAACACAAATGTTTACTCAAACTTAAAAAAATCAAAATGGCCGATCCAAAATGACGGATTTTCTTATTTACCAACCGATTTGTCTCAAACTTAAAATATAACATTGCTTAGGGTCAATTATCACAAATTCTTACTCAAACTTAAAAAAATCAAAATGGCGGATCCAAAATGGCGGATTTTCTTATTTACCAACCGATTTGTCTCAAACTTGAAATATAATATTGCTTAAGCTCAATTAACACAAATGTTTACTCAAACTTAAAAAAAACAAAATAACCGATCCAAAATGGCGGATTCTCTTATTTACCAACCGATTTGTCTCAAACTTGAAATATAACATTGCTTAAGGTCATTAACACAAATGTTTACTCAAACTTAAAAAAAAAAAACAAAATGGTCGATCCAAAATGGCGGATTTTCTTATTTACCAACCGATTTGTCTCAAACTTGAAATATAACATTGCTTAAGGTCATATAACACAAATGTTTACACAAACTTAAAAAAATCAAAATGGCCAATCCAAAATGGCGGATTCTCTTATTTACCAACCGATTTGTCACAAACTTGAAATATAACATTGCTTAAGGTCATATAACACAAATGTTTACTCAAACTTAAAAAAAACAAAAAAACAGATCCAAAATGGCGGATTTTCTTATTTACTATCCGATTTGTCTCAGACTTGAAATGCAAC
This sequence comes from Aspidapion aeneum, assembly GCA_963576565.1. Classification (NCBI taxonomy): domain Eukaryota; kingdom Metazoa; phylum Arthropoda; class Insecta; order Coleoptera; family Brentidae; genus Aspidapion; species Aspidapion aeneum. The sequence continues at coordinate 36,491,996 of OY755048.1, forward strand.
ACAAATTCTTACTCAAACTTAAAAAAAAACAAAATGGCCGATCCAAAATGGCAGATTCTCTTATTTACCAACCGATTTGTCTCAAACTTGTAATATAACATTGCTTAAGGTCATATAACACAAATGCTTACTCAAACTTAAAAAAATCAAAATGGCCGACCCGAAATGGCGGATTTTTTTATTTACAAACCGATTTGTCTCAATCTTGAAATATAACATTGCTTAGCGTCAATTAACACACATTCTTACTCAAACTTAAAAAAAAAAAATGGCTGATCCAAAATGGCGGATTTTCTTATTTACCAACCGATTTGTCTCAAACTTGAAATATAACATTGCTTAAGGTCATATAACACAAATGTTTACTCAAACTTAAAAAAATCAAAATGGCCGATCCAAAATGGCGGATTTTCTTATTTACCAACCGATTTGTCTCAAACTTAAAATATAACATTGCTTAAGGTCAATTAACACAAATTCTTACTCAAACTTAAAAAAACAAAATGGCCGATCCAAAATGGCGGATTTTCTTATTTACTATCCGATTTGTCTCAAACTTAAAATATAACATTGCTAAAGGTCAATTAACACAAATTCTTACTCAAACTTAAAAAAAACAAAATGGCCGATCCAAAATGGCGGATTTTCTTATTTACTAACCGATTTGTCTCAAACTTAAAATATAACATTGCTTAAGGTCATATAACACAAATGTTTACTCAAACTTAAAAAAATCAAAATGGGCGAGCCAAAATGGCGGATTTTCTTATTTACTAACCGATTTGTCTCAAACTTAAAATATAACATTGCTTAAGCTCAATTAACACAAATTCTTACTCAAACTTAAAAAAAAACAAAATGGCCGATCCAAAATGCCGGATTTTCTTATTTACTAACAGATTTGTCTCAAACTTAAAATATAACATTGCTTAAGGTCATATAACACAAATGTTTACTCAAACTTAAAAAAATGAAAATGGCCGATCCAAAATGGCGGATTCTCTTATTTACCAACCGATTTGTCTCAAACTTGAAATATAACATTGCTTAAGCTCAATTAACACAAATTCTTACTCAAACTTAAAAAAAAAACAAAATGGCCGATCCAAAATGCCGGATTTTCTTATTTACTAACAGATTTGTCTCAAACTTAAAATATAACATTGCTTAAGGTCATATAACACAAATGTTTACTCAAACTTAAAAAAATCAAAATGGCCGATCTAAAATGGCGGATTTTCTTATTTACCAACCGATTTCTCTCAAACTTGAAATATAACATTGCTTAAGGCCAATTAACACAAATTCTTACTCAAACTTAAAAAAAACAAAATGGCCGATCCAAAATGGCGGATTTTCTTATTTACCAACCGATTTGTCTCAAACTTGAAATATAACATTGCTTAAGGCCAATTAACACAAATTCTTACTTAAACTTAAAAAAAAACAAAATGGCCGATCCAAAATGGCGGATTTTCTTATTTACCAACCGACTTGTCTCAAACTTGAAATATAACATTGCTTAAGGTCAATTAACACAAATTCTTACTCAAACTTAAAAAAACAAAATGGCCGATCCAAAATGGCGGATTTTCTTATTTACTATCCGATTTGTCTCAAACTTAAAATATAACATTGCTAAAGGTCAATTAACACAAATTCTTACTCAAACTTAAAAAAAACAAAATGGCCGATCCAAAATGGCGGATTTTCTTATTTACTAACCGATTTGTCTCAAACTTAAAATATAACATTGCTTAAGGTCATATAACACAAATGCTTACTCAAACTTAAAAAAATCAAAATGGCCGAGCCAAAATGGCGGATTCTCTTATTTACCAACCGATTTGTCTCAAACTTGAAATATAACATTGCTTAAGGTCATATAACACAAATGTTTACTCAAACTTAAAAAAATCAAAATGGCCGATCCAAAATGACGGATTTTCTTATTTACCAACCGATTTGTCTCAAACATAAAATATAACATTGCTTAGGGTCAATTATCACAAATTCTTACTCAAATTTAAAAAAAACAAAATGGCCGATCCAAAATGGCGGATTTTCTTATTTACTAACCGATTTGTCTCAAACTTAAAATATAACATTGCTTAAGGTCATATAACACAAATTCTTACTCAAACTTAAAAAAATGAAAATGGCCGATCCAAAATGGCGGATTCTCTTATTTACCAACCGATTTGTCTCAAACTTGAAATATAACATTGCTTAAGCTCAATTAACACAAATTCTTACTCAAACTTAAAAAAAAACAAAATGGCCGATCCAAAATGGCGGATTTTTTTATTTACCAACCGATTTGTCTCAAACTTGAAATATAACATTGCTTAAGGTCATATAACACAAATGTTACACTTGATAACGGTTAGAGATACTTACTAACCGAAACGTCGTGTTTTAAAATAAATAAAGACAATGGAAGTCCGAAATTTTATTTCTACATTGCTTAAGGTTAATTAACACAAATTCTTACTCAAACTTAAAAAAAACAAAATGGCCGATCCAAAATGGCGGATTTTCTTATTTACTAACCGATTTGTCTCAAACTTAAAATATAACATTGCTTAAGGTCATATAACACAAATGTTTACTCAAACTTAAAAAAATCAAAATGGCAAATTCAAAATGGCGGATTCTCTTATTTACCAACCGATTTGTCACAAACTTGAAATATAACATTGCTTAAGGTCATATAACACAAATGTTTACTCAAACTTAAAAAAAACAAAATAACCGATCCAAAATGGCGGATTTTCTTATTTACAAACCGATTTGTCTCAAACTTGAAATGTAACATTGCTTAGCGTCAATTAACACAAATTCTTACTCAAACTTAAAAAAAACAAAATGGCCGATCCAAAATGGCGGATTTTCTTATTTACCAATCGATTTGTCTCAAACTTGAAATATAACGTTGCTTAAGGTCAATTAACACAAATTCTTACTCAAACTCAAAAAAAAACAAAATGGCCGATCCAAAATGGCGGATTTTCTTATTTACTAACAGATTTGTCTCAAACTTAAAATATAACATTGCTTAAGGTCATATAACACAAATGTTTACTCCAACTTAAAAAAATCAAAATGGCCGATCCAAAATGGCGGATTTTCTTATTTACCAACCGATTTGTCTCAAACTTGAAATATAACAATGCTTAAGGCCAATTAACACAAATGTTTACTCAAACTTAAAAAAATCAAAATGGCCGATCCAAAATGGCGGATTCTCTTATTTACCAACCGATTTGTCTCAAACTTTGAATATAACATTGCTTAAGGTCATATAACACAAATGTTTACTCAAACTTAAAAAAATCAAAATGGCCGATCCAAAATGACGGATTTTCTTATTTACCAACCGATTTGTCTCAAACTTGAAATATAACATTGCTTAAGGTCATATAACACAAATGTTTACTTAAACTTTAAAAAATCAAAATGGCCGATCCAAAATGGCGGATTTTTTTATTTACCAACCGATTTGTCTCAAACTTGTAATATAACATTGCTTAAGGTCATATAACACAAATTCTTACTCAAACTTAAAAAAAACAAAATGGCCGATCCAAAATGACGGATTTTCTTATATACCAACCGATTTGTCTCAAACTTGAAATATAACATTGCTTAGGGTCAATTATCACAAATTCTTACTCAAACTTAAAAAAACAAAATGGCCGATCCAAAATGGCGGATTTTCTTATTTACCAACCGATTTGTCTCAAACTTGAAATATAACATTGCTTAAGGTCATATAACACAAATGTTTACTCAAACTTAAAAAAATCAAAATGGCCGAGCCAAAATGGCGGATTCTCTTATTTACCAACCGATTTGTCTCAAACTTGAAATATAACATTGCTTAAGGTCATATAACACAAATGTTTACTCAAACTTGGCGAATTTCCTATTTACCAACCGATTTGTCTCAAACTTGAAATATAACATTGCTTAAGGTCAATTAACACAAATTCTTACTCAAACTTAAAAAAAAAACAAAATGGCCTTTCCAAAATGGCGGATTTTCTTATTTACCAACCGATTTGTCTCAAACTTGAAATATAACATTGCTTAAGGTCAATTAACACAAATTCTTACTCAAACTTAAAAAAAACAAAATGGCCAATCCAAAATGGCGGATTCTCTTATTTACCAACCGATTTGTCTCAAACTTGAAATATAACATTGCTTAAGGTCATATAACAGAAATGTTTTTTACTGAAACTTAAAAAAATCAAAATGGCCGATCCAAAATGGCGGATTTTCTTATTTACCAACCGATTTGTCTCAAACTTGAAATATAACATTGCTTAAGGTCATCTAACACAAATGTTTACTCATACTTAAAAAAATCAAAATGGCCAATCCAAAATGGCGGATTTTCTTATTTACTAACCGATTTGTCTCAAACTTGAAATATAACATTGCTTAAGGTCATATAACACAAATGTTTACTCAAACTTAAAAAAATCAAAATGGCCGATCCAAAATGGCGGATTTTCTTATTTACCAACCGATTTGTCTCAAACTTGAAATATAACATTGCTTAAGGTCATATAACACAAATGTTTACTTAAACTTAAAGAAATCAAAATGGCCGATCCAAAATGACGGATTTTCTTATTTACCAACCGATTTGTCTCAAACTTGAAATATAACATTGCTTAGGGTCAATTATCACAAATTCTTACTCAAACTTAAAAAAAAAAACACAATGGCCGATCCAAAATGGCGGATTTTCTTATTTACCAACCGATTTGTCTCAAACTTGAAATATAACATTGCTTAAGATCAATTAACACAAATTCTTACTCAAATTTAAAAAAAACAAAATGGCCGATCCAAAATAGCGGATTTACTTATTTACTAACCGATTTGTCTCAAACTTAAAATATAACATTGCTTAAGGTCATATAACACAAATGTTTAATCAAACTTAAAAAAATGAAAATGGCCGATCCAAAATGGCGGATTCTCTTATTTACCAACCGATTTGTCTCAAACTTGAAATATAACATTGCTTATGCTCAATTAACACAAATTCTTACTCAAACTTAAAAAAAAAACAAAATGGCCGATCCAAAATGGCGAATTTCCTATTTACCAACCGATTTGTCTCAAACTTGAAATATACCATTGCTTAAGGTCAATTAACACAAATTCTTACTCAAACTTAAAAAAACAAAATGGCCGATCCAAAATGGCGGATTTTCTTATTTACCAACCGATTTGTCTTAAACTTGAAATATAACATTGCTTAAGGTCAATTAACACAAATTCTTACTCAAACTTAAAAAAAACAAAATGGCCGATCCAAAATGGCGGATTTTTTTATTTACCAACCGATTTGTCTCAAACTTGAAATATAACATTGCTTAAGGTCATATAACACAAATGTTTACTCAAACTTAAAAAAATCAAAATGGCTAATCCAAAATGGCGGATTCTCTTATTTACCAACCGATTTGTCTCAAACTTGAAATATAACATTGCTTAAGGTCATATAACACAAATGTTTCCTCACACTTAAAAAAATCAAAATGGCCGAGCCTAAATGGCGGTTTCTCTTATTTACCAACCGATTTGTCTCAAACTTGAAATATAACATTGCTTAAGGTCATAAAACACAAATGTTTACTCAAACTTAAAAAAATCAAAATGGCCGATCCAAAATGGCGGATTCTCTTATTTACCAACCGATTTGTCACAAACTTGAAATATAACATTGCTTAAGGTCATATAACACAAATGTTTACTCAAACTTAAAAAAAACAAAATAACCGATCCAAAATGGCGGATTCTCTTATTTACCAACCGATTTGTCTCAAACTTGAAATATAACATTGCTTAAGGTCATAAAACACAAATGTTTACTCAAACTTAAAAAAATCAAAATGGCCGATCCAAAATGGCGGATTCTCTTATTTACCAACCGATTTGTCACAAACTTGAAATATAACATTGCTTAAGGTCATATAACACAAATGTTTACTGAAACTTAAAAAAATCAAAATGGCCGATCCAAAATGGCGGATTTTCTTATTTACCAACCGATTTGTCTCAAACTTGAAATATAACATTGCTTAAGGTCATCTAACACAAATGTTTACTCATACTTAAAAAAATCAAAATGGCCAATCCAAAATGGCGGATTTTCTTATTTACTAACCGATTTGTCTCAAACTTGAAATATAACATTGCTTAAGGTCATATAACACAAATGTTTACTCAAACTTAAAAAAATCAAAATGGCCGATCCAAAATGGCGGATTTTCTTATTTACCAACCGATTTGTCTCAAACTTGAAATATAACATTGCTTAAGGTCATATAACACAAATGTTTACTTAAACTTAAAGAAATCAAAATGGCCGATCCAAAATGACGGATTTTCTTATTTACCAACCGATTTGTCTCAAACTTGAAATATAACATTGCTTAGGGTCAATTATCACAAATTCTTACTCAAACTTAAAAAAAAAACACAATGGCCGATCCAAAATGGCGGATTTTCTTATTTACCAACCGATTTGTCTCAAACTTGAAATATAACATTGCTTAAGGTCAATTAACACAAATTCTTACTCAAATTTAAAAAAAACAAAATGGCCGATCCAAAATAGCGGATTTACTTATTTACTAACCGATTTGTCTCAAACTTAAAATATAACATTGCTTAAGGTCATATAACACAAATGTTTACTCAAACTTAAAAAAACAAAATAACCGATCCAAAATGGCGGATTCTCTTATTTACCAACCGATTTGTCTCAAACTTGAAATATAACATTGCTTAAGGTCATATAACACAAATGTTTCCTCACACTTAAAAAAATCAAAATGGCCGAGCCTAAATGGCGGATTCTCTTATTTACCAACCGATGTGTCTCAAACTTGAAATATAACATTGCTTAAGGTCATAAAACACAAATGTTTACTCAAACTTAAAAAAATCAAAATGGCCGATCCAAAATGACGGATTTTCTTATTTACCAACCGATTTGTCTCAAACTTGAAATATAACATTGCTTAGGGTCAATTAATACAAATTCTTACTCAAACTTAAAAAAATCAAAATGGCCGATCCAAAATGGCGGATTCTCTTATTTACCAACCGATTTGTCACAAACTTGAAATATAACATTGCTTAAGGTCATATAACACAAATGTTTACTCAAACTTAAAAAAAACAAAATAACCGATCCAAAATGGCGGATTCTCTTATTTACCAACCGATTTGTCTCAAACTTGAAATATAACATTGCTTAAGGTCATATAACACAAATGTTTACTCAAACTTAAAAAAAAAAAACAAAATGGTCGATCCAAAATGGCGGATTTTCTTATTTACCAACCGATTTGTCTCAAACTTGAAATATAACATTGCTTAAGGTCATATAACACAAATGTTTACACAAACTTAAAAAAATCAAAATGGCCAATCCAAAATGGCGGATTCTCTTATTTACCAACCGATTTGTCACAAACTTGAAATATAACATTGCTTAAGGTCATATAACACAAATGTTTACTCAAACTTAAAAAAAACAAAAAAACAGATCCAAAATGGCGGATTTTCTTATTTACTATCCGATTTGTCTCAGACTTGAAATGCAACACAAATTCTTACTCAAACTTAAAAAAAAAAACAAAATGGCCGATCCAAAATGGCAGATTCTCTTATTTACCAACCGATTTGTCTCAAACTTGTAATATAACATTGCTTAAGGTCATATAACACAAATGCTTACTCAAACTTAAAAAAATCAAAATGGCCGACCCGAAATGGCGGATTTTTTTATTTACAAACCGATTTGTCTCAATCTTGAAATATAACATTGCTTAGCGTCAATTAACACACATTCTTACTCAAACTTAAAAAAAAAAATGGCTGATCCAAAATGGCGGATTTTCTTATTTACCAACCGATTTGTCTCAAACTTGAAATATAACATTGCTTAAGGTCATATAACACAAATGTTTACTCAAACTTAAAAAAATCAAAATGGCCGATCCAAAATGGCGGATTTTCTTATTTACCGACAGATTTGTCTCAAACTTGAAATATAACATTGCTTAAGGCCAATTAACACAAATTCTTACTCAAACTTAAAAAAAACAAAATGGCCGATCCAAACTTAAAATATAACATTGCTTAAGGTCAATTAACACAAATTCTTACTCAAACTTAAAAAAACAAAATGGCCGATCCAAAATGGCGGATTTTCTTATTTACTATCCGATTTGTCTCAAACTTAAAATATAACATTGCTAAAGGTCAATAAACACAAATTCTTACTCAAACTTAAAAAAAACAAAATGGCCGATCCAAAATGGCGGATTTTCTTATTTACTAACCGATTTGTCTCAAACTTAAAATATAACATTGCTTAAGGTCATATAACACAAATGTTTACTCAAACTTAAAAAAATCATAATGGGCGAGCCAAAATGGCGGATTTTCTTATTTACTAACCGATTTGTCTCAAACTTAAAATATAACATTGCTTAAGGTCCTATAACACAAATGTTTAATCAAACTTAAAAAAATGAAAATGGCCGATCCAAAATGGCGGATTCTCTTATTTACCAACCGATTTGTCTCAAACTTGAAATATAACATTGCTTAAGCTCAATTAACACAAATTCTTACTCAAACTTAAAAAAAAAAACAAAATGGCCGATCCAAAATGCCGGATTTTCTTATTTACTAACAGATTTGTCTCAAACTTAAAATATAACATTGCTTAAGGTCATATAACACAAATGTTTACTCAAACTTAAAAAAAAACAAAAAAACAGATCCAAAATGGCGGATTTTCTTATTTACTATCCGATTTGTCTCAGACTTGAAATGCAACACAAATTCTTACTCAAACTTAAAAAAAAAACAAAATGGCCGATCCAAAATGGCAGATTCTCTTATTTACCAACCGATTTGTCTCAAACTTGTAATATAACATTGCTTAAGGTCATATAACACAAATGTTTACTCAAACTTAAAAAAATCAAAATGGCCGATCCAAAATGGCGGATTTTCTTATTTACCGACAGATTTGTCTCAAACTTGAAATATAACATTGCTTAAGGCCAATTAACACAAATTCTTACTCAAACTTAAAAAAAACAAAATGGCCGATCCAAACTTAAAATATAACATTGCTTAAGGTCAATTAACACAAATTCTTACTCAAACTTAAAAAAACAAAATGGCCGATCCAAAATGGCGGATTTTCTTATTTACTATCCGATTTGTCTCAAACTTAAAATATAACATTGCTAAAGGTCAATAAACACAAATTCTTACTCAAACTTAAAAAAAACAAAATGGCCGATCCAAAATGGCGGATTTTCTTATTTACTAACCGATTTGTCTCAAACTTAAAATATAACATTGCTTAAGGTCATATAACACAAATGTTTACTCAAACTTAAAAAAATCAAAATGGGCGAGCCAAAATGGCGGATTTTCTTATTTACTAACCGATTTGTCTCAAACTTAAAATATAACATTGCTTAAGGTCCTATAACACAAATGTTTAATCAAACTTAAAAAAATGAAAATGGCCGATCCAAAATGGCGGATTCTCTTATTTACCAACCGATTTGTCTCAAACTTGAAATATAACATTGCTTAAGCTCAATTAACACAAATTCTTACTCAAACTTAAAAAAAAAACAAAATGGCCGATCCAAAATGGCGGATTTTCTTATTTACCAACCGATTTGTCTCAAACTTTAAATATAACATTGCTTAAGGCTAATTAACACAAATGTTTACTCAAACTTAAAAAAATCAAAATGGCCGATCCAAAATGGCGGATTCTCTTATATACCAACCGATTTGTCTCAAACTTGAAATATAACATTGCTTAAGGCCAATTAACACAAATTCTTACTCAAACATAAAAAAAACAAAATGACCGATCCAAAATGGCGGATTTTCTTATTTACCAACCGATTTGTCTCAAACTTAAAATATAACATTGCTTAAGGTCAATTAACACAAATTCTTACTCAAACTTAAAAAAACAAAATGGCCGATCCAAAATGGCGGATTTTCTTATTTACTATCCGATTTGTCTCAAACTTAAAATATAACATTGCTAAAGGTCAATTAACACAAATTCTTACTCAAACTTAAAAAAAACAAAATGGCCGATCCAAAATGGCGGATTTTCTTATTTACTAACCGATTTGTCTCAAACTTAAAATATAACATTGCTTAAGGTCATATAACACAAATGTTTACTCAAACTTAAAAAAATCAAAATGGCCGAGCCAAAATGGCGGATTTTCTTATTTACTAACCGATTTGTCTCAAACTTAAAATATAACATTGCTTAAGGTCCTATAACACAAATGTTTAATCAAACTTAAAAAAATGAAAATGGCCGATCCAAAATGGCGGATTCTCTTATTTACCAACCGATTTGTCTCAAACTTGAAATATAACATTGCTTAAGCTCAATTAACACAAATTTTTACTCAAACTTAAAAAAAAAACAAAATGGCCGATCCAAAATGCCGGATTTTCTTATTTACTAACAGATTTGTCTCAAACTTAAAATATAACATTGCTTAAGGTCATATAACACAAATGTTTACTCAAACTTAAAAAAATCAAAATGGCCGATCTAAAATGGCGGATTTTCTTATTTACCAACCGATTTGTCTCAAACTTGAAATATAACATTGCTTAAGGCCAATTAACACAAATTCTTACTCAAACTTAAAAAAAACAAAATGGCCGATCCAAAATGGCGGATTTTCTTATTTACCAACCGATTTGTCTCAAACTTGAAATATAACATTGCTTAAGGCCAATTAACACAAATTCTTACTTAAACTTAAAAAAAAACAAAATGGCCGATCCAAAATGGCGGATTTTCTTATTTACCAACCGATTTGTCTCAAACTTGAAATATAACATTGCTTAAGGTCAATTAACACAAATTCTTACTCAAACTTAAAAAAACAAAATGGCCGATCCAAAATGGCGGATTTTCTTATTTACTATCCGATTTGTCTCAAACTTAAAATATAACATTGCTAAAGGTCAATTAACACAAATTCTTACTCAAACTTAAAAAAAACAAAATGGCCGATCCAAAATGGCGGATTTTCTAATTTACTAACCGATTTGTCTCAAACTTAAAATATAACATTGCTTAAGGTCATATAACACAAATGCTTACTCAAACTTAAAAAAATCAAAATGGCCGAGCCAAAATGGCGGATTCTCTTATTTACCAACCGATTTGTCTCAAACTTGAAATATAACATTGCTTAAGGTCATATAACACAAATGTTTACTCAAACTTAAAAAAATCAAAATGGCCGATCCAAAATGACGGATTTTCTTATTTACCAACCGATTTGTCTCAAACATAAAATATAACATTGCTTAGGGTCAATTATCACAAATTCTTACTCAAATTTAAAAAAATGAAAATGGCCGATCCAAAATGGCGGATTTTCTTATTTACTAACCGATTTGTCTCAAACTTGAAATATAACATTGCTTAAGCTCAATTAACACAAATTCTTACTCAAACTTAAAAAAAAAACAAAATGGCCGATCCAAAATGGCGGATTTTTTTATTTACCAACCGATTTGTCTCAAACTTGAAATATAACATTGCTTAAGGTCATATAACACAAATGTTACACTTGATAACGGTTAGAGATACTTACTAACCGAAACGTCGTGTTTTAAAATAAATAAAGACAATGGAAGTCCGAAATTTTATTTCTACATTGCTTAAGGTTAATTAACACAAATTCTTACTCAAACTTAAAAAAAAAACAAAATGGCCGATCCAAAATGGCGGATTTTCTTATTTACTAACCGATTTGTCTCAAACTTAAAATATAACATTGCTTAAGGTCATATAACACAAATGTTTACTCAAACTTAAAAAAATCAAAATGGCAAATTCAAAATGGCGGATTCTCTTATTTACCAACCGATTTGTCACAAACTTGAAATATAACATTGCTTAAGGTCATATAACACAAATGTTTACTCAAACTTAAAAAAAACAAAATAACCGATCCAAAATGGCGGATTTTCTTATTTACAAACCGATTTGTCTCAAACTTGAAATATAACATTGCTTAGCGTCAATTAACACAAATTCTTACTCAAACTTAAAAAAAACAAAATGGCCGATCCAAAATGGCGGATTTTCTTATTTACCAACCGATTTGTCTCAAACTTGAAATATAACATTGCTTAAGGCCAATTAACACAAATGTTTACTCAAACTTAAAAAAATCAAAATGGCCGATCCAAAATGGCGGATTCTCTTATTTACCAACCGATTTGTCTCAAACTTGAAATATAACATTGCTTAAGGTCATATAACACAAATGTTTACTCAAACTTAAAAAAATCAAAATGGCCGATCCAAAATGACGGATTTTCTTATTTACCAACCGATTTGTCTCAAACTTGAAATATAACATTGCTTAAGGTCATATAACACAAATGTTTACTTAAACTTTAAAAAATCAAAATGGCCGATCCAAAATGGCGGATTTTTTTATTTACCAACCGATTTGTCTCAAACTTGTAATATAACATTGCTGTTAGCCCGCGGATAGAAAAACGATAAATGCAATGAACTGTATAAATTAATTAATGATATCGCGAGCAAGCATAAATGTATTGATATGAAATTACGAAATAATCAGACGTCCATAGGTAAAATTGTTGGAACCACACAACGGTAATCAGATAAGTGCACTCACCTCCTTTTGCCAAATTCTCCTCGTTCCAAGGGGCCCCCGAATGGATCTAATGATGTCACCACGTAGCTGAAGGGTTGAAGTTTCTAGTTCTATGCTTCAGTACACAAAAATCGAGCACTTTCAGGTGTAGATATTTGAAATTGTTGGAGAACGAAATTAACACGCCTTTTTCTCTAGGCCATTGACAATGATCTCCCTGGTTGTTGGTGCGCATGTCCAAATACGCGGAATGCGCTTTGTCCTTCATACAGTTGTGTGTTTTTAAAAATATATATAAACAACCGCGAAATTTAGCGGGAGCTAACATAACTGCCCTCCAAAACACACAAATTTAGAATCTCAACCGGACAGATATAGATATAAGAAAAAGAATCGACCGATAAATATAAATGAATGAAAACAGATAAGTATCGTAAGTTTATTTAGATATAACGAAATCCCGAAAAAGGCAAAACAAACAAACGAAAAATTCAAAAAAAATTAAAAATAAAAAAACCTATTGTAATACCCGGTAAAAGGTAGAAAATTAAAATTACTTTTAATTTGGCAAGAGGCACAGTTTTACAACTGGCCGCTTATAAACACCGGTAACCGTTTTTACCGTCGCAACACGCACCTGACCGTCCCCGCCGGGATGCAGTTCCATGACCCGACCGACCGGCCATTTCAAAGGCGATTGAATGTGATCACTTGTTATGATAACCAAATCATTTAATTTGATATTTGGGGACAAATCAGTCCACTTGTGTCGCTGTTGTAGCGTATGCAAATACTCTATAGAATACCGTTTCCAAAAATCATTATGTAGTTTTTGGATTAGTTGCCATCTCGAGAGCCGATTTAGGGGAACCTCGGACAAATCTGACTCCGGAATTTCTGAATTAAGGGGTTCAAGTGTCAAAAAATGCCCAGGGGTAAGAGGTTGAAGATCGTGTGGGTCTGAAGAGGCAGGAGATAAAGGGCGACTATTCAGTACGGCTTCTATGCGACAGGTAAGGGTGGACATCTCCATGATAGACAACTTCTGGTCGCCGACGACTCGTACAAAGTGAGTTTTAAAACTTTTGACGCCAGCTTCTGCCAGGCCATTGAAATGTGGACTGAGAGGAGGTCCCAGATGCCAACGAATAGAAAGTCTGGTGGCAGCACTTCTTGCGTAATCCAGTAATTGGTTACGAAACCCTATAAAATTACTGCCTTGATCTGACAGCAACCCTTCGGTGGACAGTTCCATGGTTAATTCCAAATGCACGCAATGTGTGGCCGTACAGACAAACACACAGACATACGATTTGAAAGCTTTACAACCACGGTAACGATGAGGAATCACAAAGAAAGGTCCACAAAAGTCGATAGCTACACTCGAAAAAGGTTTTAGTTGATTGATTCGATGAGCGGGAAGTGAACTCATTATGGGCGGTCTATAGGGTTTAGGGTTGATTCTAAAACATTGCAAGCACTTGGATATGGTTCTTTGAATTGCCCGTCTGGCAGATAATATCCAAAATTGCTGTAAAAGCAGATTATGCAATGTTTTAAACCCAGGATGAAGATATTGTCGATGAGCGGACTCGATAAGAAGAGTAGTTAAACGATGGTCACTCGAAAGTAAGACGGAAGAACTTTTTGGTCCGGCGGCTTAGTGGGTTTTTGATAGGAATGGTTTTGAAAAAGGTTAACTATTCGAAGGACATAACAAATGATACGTTGAATTTTTGATATAGAGGAATATTTGATAAGAAGCTGATCTAAGAAGTTCACATCAATTATCGCATTGCAACAGACTTTTGGCTTTTCTCCAGATTAATATCTCCGAAATCAATCGGCATTTTTGATTTATGAAAATCGGGCCATTCGTTTTCGGGAGACCACAAAAACGACGGTGCGTTCCACCACATGTCATGTGACATGAGCTGTGAAGGGGTGGCCCCTCGTGACGCAATATCGGCTGCATTTAAAGCAGAAGGAATGTAGCGCCATGAGTTTGAAGGAATGATTTCTTGGATTCTACTGACTCGATTTCCAACAAAGGTTTGCCAGCGATTAGGAGGGGATAAAAGCCAGTGCAATACGACTTGTGAATCGCAGAAAGTAACGATATTTGTAAAAGTTATTTTTCCTTCATAGCTAGATAAAACGAAGTCAATTAATTCGCTTAAAAGAAATGCGCCTAGGAGTTCTAGCCTAGCCAAAGTTTGTGACTTTATAGGCGCGACCCTAGATTTTGCAGATATGAGAGAAACAGATATATTGTTTTCCTCTTCTACACGAAAATATACGACGCCTGCGTAGCCTCGAATTGAAGCGTCACAGAAGCCGATGATTTGACAGGTATTGGTTTTTGACAGTTTGATTTGTCGGGGTAATTGAAAATTGGAAAGAAGCGGGAATTCAGAACGAAGTTTGTTCCAAGAGTCGATGATAGAAGAATCTGGTTCTTCGTCCCAGCCTATTTTCGATATCCACAACTGTTGCAAAATAAATTTTGCTTGTAGCAACAAGGGACAAAGAAAACCTAAGGGATCGAAGATTGTTCCTATGATAGATAAAATAGAACGTTTGGTTGGGGGTTTGTCCTTCATTCGGCATTGATAAGAAAAAATGTCGTTTTTTGGATGCCATTGAAGTCCTAAAACTTTGATAAAGTGGGGTTCCTCCTTGTTGAAAGAGAGAGGCATTTGACGATCGGACTCTGGCAATGTTGCCAATAACTCAGGACAATTGCTTGCCCATTTTTTAAGTTCAAATCCTCCCGACTTCAACAAATCATTGAGTTCTGTTTGAAGGGAGAGAGCTTCAGAAAGCGAAGGGCTAGTTCCCAAGATATCGTCGATATAGATTGACGTTTTTAGAACAGTACTAGCCATAGGAAAACGTTCCTTTTCTCTCTCTGCCAGCTCATTTAAGGTACGCATGGCTAGAAAAGGTGAGCATGTCATGCCAAAAGTGACAGTAGAAAGTTCCCACACTGAAAGTGGGTCCTGTGGAGAAAACCTCCACAATATCCTTTGATAAGGACGGTGATAAGGATTGATAAGGACTTGACGGAACATCTGTTTGATGTCAGCAATGTAGGCAATAGGATTAAGACGAAACGTAAGGAGTAAAGAAGCAATATCTTTTTGAAGTTTTGGTCCAGATAACAATGTGTCATTGAGACTAATATTTTTTGGGGTGACTGCTGAACAATCCCAGACTACCCTTAATTTTGTACTCAAGCTTTCCGGCTTTAATACGCAATGATGGGCTAAAAAACACGATACGTCGACCTTTGGTTGACTAGATAAAACTAAACTCATATGATTAGAATCGATATAGTCTTGCATGAAACTTGAATAGGCAGTGTACAGATCAGGATTTTTGATTAATCTATTTTCTAGAAGTAAAAATCTACGATAAACTTGCGGATAAGTATTTCCTAGGTCAGGGTTTATTTTATCTTTAAACGGAAGATCTACCATGAATCTACCGCTCGGTTGCCGTACTACACTAGCAGTAAAAATTGATTCTGCCTGTTTTTCTTCCTTTGATAAGATTTGTTTTTTAGGCAAATGTTCGATTTCCCAAAACCTAGGGAGAATGACCTCTAAAGGAGGTGAATGACTCGTTAAAAAACAACTGGTTCGTTCCGGAAGACTACCTACTTCGTCAACCTTTCCCATGACGACCCAGCCAAAGATAGTTTCAAGGGCTGAAGGCTGCCCTACCTGTCCAAGAACCCTGCCCTCCTTGAAAATCTGTGCGAATAGCTCGCAACCAATAACCAGGTCCACAGGTCTAGATTTGAAATAAGATGGGTCGGCAAGTTTAAGGTTTTGCAAGTGTTTCCACTGATTATCGTTCAAAGAGAATGTAGGCATATTGGAACATAGTTGTGGAACAACAATTGCTTCGAAATTAAGTAAAGGAGTGACTTGTCCTTGTGGCTTAATGTGACATTGAACGAGCCCTTTGGAAGTGAAAGAAGACATCTGATTTAATCCGAATATTTCAGTGGTGTAACTTCGCCTAGGAAGATTAAGACGCTGAATACACTTTTCACTGATGAATCCTGTCTGTGATCCAGAATCAAGCAGTGCCCTTACAGGTTGAAAATTTCCGCAACCGTCCATAACATCTATTATGGCGGTGCATAAAAGAAAGGTACCTGAAGGTCCTGAGGCATTTAATGACACATGAAGATTATTGACAGGTGGTGTGTGAATGACAGGACTAGTATCTTGGCTTCCAGACTCTTGATTAGTTTCCAAGATATGAGTTAAAGTGTGGTGCCTTTTACTATTGCAAGTCCTGCATGAATATTTTGATTTGCACGTATCTACATCATGCAAGGGATGAAAACACGCTAGACATAATTTTTTCTGTTTGACGAAAGATAGGCGATCGATAGGTGAGAGATCAAGAAATGATTGACATTTCGAAAGCACGTGACCTTGATTACACCGGAAACATTTTATTCCCGTACTCGAATTAGTTGAGGTGCCAGCCAGTCCTATAAAAGGCGAATTGGATGATTTATAGGTAGGCTTTTGCCCAAACTGATTTCGCATAGAATTTGAATTTTGATAGGTAGGCCTTTGCCCAGACTGACTTTGCATAGAATTTGATTTTTGATATATAGGCACCTTTTTGGGTGCTGTTGATTGAGGAAGTGATTCCAAAACTTTACATCTTTTTTCTAGAAATTGAAAAAGTGACTGAAAAGTGGGAATTTCGGTATTAGTATTGGCGTGACTGATTTCGAAATTTGAACGCGTTGGAATATTCAATTTTTCTAATAAAATGAAAAAAATAATAAAGTCCCAACTGTCAACGTCAAAGCTAAGTGATTTTAAAATTTCTAGGGATTCAGAAAAGGTGTCAATTAAATTACGCAATTCTTTAGCTGACTCGTTTTTTAAGGTGGAGTTCATAATTGAGCTTAAAGCATCATTTGCGAGGTCTCGCTTGTTTTGATATCTATTGACTAATTTGTCATAAGCAATTTTATAATTTTGATCAGATAAGCTAATCCCTGATATCAATTTTAAAGGCTCATCCTCGAGATATGAAAATAAATATTGAAGTTTTCGAACGTTACTTAGACTTTGATTTTGATCTATAATGTTATTAAAAAGATCGAAAAAGCTTGGCCATAATTTTTTATCACCTCGGAATATGGGAATACCTAACTCTTTGAGTTTTGGAGTTTCAGATTCGTTTTGTCGAACATATGATCCCGAAAAAGATGGGGCCTCAACCGGAAATATTTTAGAGTAAACCCCCTTACACGCATAAAAATATTTACGAGCTTCTGAAAGGATCGCATCCTGCGTTTTAAATTCCTCATCGTCCGAGTCGTCTAGCAACATAATGACGTCATTATGTGCCAGCATGCATTTATCGAAGGTTTCATCCAAATCGGCATACCTCACTTGAAACTCGTTTCTCGCTCTTTCATCTTTTTCCGCAGTCTGCGACAACACATAACACTCGGTGATCGCAGATAAAAAACCCTTGCGTTTTTGTACGGCTTTTTTGACAGACATGATATTTTACCTTTGAAATGACGAAATTGTCGGTAAATATACAATTAACGCTAAATTAATGCTTCTGAAATAGAAAAATGACGAATTGTCGAAAATATGCACTAATTTATCGCAATTGATGAAAATTGTTTTAAATATCGAAATGATTCCTACTCTTTGTTTACTGAATCGAGCATGCGAAAGGCACGTGAACCGCACGGACAACTTTGTCGTTTCAAATACAATGCGTGCGAAAATTCAAGGCCGCGTTCTTATTGCAAATAATTATTAATACCGTCGTATGGATTTATTATCTAAAAATAATTCGGCTCGAAAGGAACACTTTATGTTAGCCCGCGGATAGAAAAACGATAAATGCAATGAACTGTATAAATTAATTAATGATATCGCGAGCAAACATAAATGTATTGATATGAAATTACGAAATAATCAGACGTCCATAGGTAAAATTGTTGGAACCACACAACGGTAATCAGATAAGTGCACTCACCTCCTTTTGCCAAATTCTCCTCGTTCCAAGGGGCCCCCGAATGGATCTAATGATGTCACCACGTAGCTGAAGGGTTGAAGTTTCTAGTTCTATGCTTCAGTACACAAAAATCGAGCACTTTCAGGTGTAGATATTTGAAATTGTTGGAGAACGAAATTAACACGCCTTTTTCTCTAGGCCATTGACAATGATCTCCCTGGTTGTTGGTGCGCATGTCCAAATACGCGGAATGCGCTTTGTCCTTCATACAGTTGTGTGTTTTTAAAAATATATATAAACAACCGCGAAATTTAGCGGGAGCTAACACATTGCTTAAGGTCATATAACACAAATTCTTACTCAAACTTAAAAAAAACAAAATGGCCGATCCAAAATGACGGATTTTCTTATTTACCAACCGATTTGTCTCAAACTTGAAATATAACATTGCTTAAGGTCATATAACACAAATGTTTACTCAAACTTAAAAAAATCAAAATGGCCGAGCCAAAATGGCGGATTCTCTTATTTAACACAAATGTTTACTCAAACTTGGCGAATTTCCTATTTACCAACCGATTTGTCTCAAACTTGAAATATAACATTGCTTAAGGTCAATTAACACAAATTCTTACTCAAACTTAAAAAAAAACAAAATGGCCTTTCCAAAATGGCGGATTTTATTATTTACCAACCGATTTGTCTCAAACTTGAAATATAACATTGCTTAGGGTCAATTATCACAAATTCTTACTCAAACTTAAAAAAATCAGAATGGCCGA
Source organism: Aspidapion aeneum (assembly GCA_963576565.1). NCBI lineage: Eukaryota > Metazoa > Arthropoda > Insecta > Coleoptera > Brentidae > Aspidapion > Aspidapion aeneum. The sequence continues at coordinate 36,511,551 of OY755048.1, forward strand.
TCCAAAATGACGGATTTTCTTATTTACCAACCGATTTGTTTCAAACTTGAAATATAACATTGCTTAAGGTCATATAACACAAATGTTTACTTAAACTTTAAAAAATCAAAATGGCCGATCCAAAATGGCGGATTCTTTTATTTACCAACCGATTTGTCTCAAACTTGTAATATAACATTGCTTAAGGTCATATAACACAAATTCTTACTCAAACTTAAAAAAAACAAAATGGCTGATCCAAAATGACGGATTTTCTTATTTACCAACCGATTTGTCTCAAACTTGAAATATAACATTGCTTAGGGTCAATTATCACAAATTCTTACTCAAACTTAAAAAAAACAAAATGGCCAATCCAAAATGGCGGATTCTCTTATTTACCAACCGATTTGTCTCAAACTTGAAATATAACATTGCTTAAAGTCATATAACACAAATGTTTACTCAAATTTAAAAAAAAACAAAATAACCGATCCAAAATGGCGGATTTTTTTATTTACCAACCTATTTGTCTCAAACTTGTAATATAACATTGCTTAAGGTCATATAACAGAAATGTTTTTTACTCAAACTTAAAAAAATCAAAATGGCCGATCCAAAATGGCGGATTTTCTTATTTACCAACCGATTTGTCTCAAACTTGAAATATAACATTGCTTAAGGTCATCTAACACAAATGTTTACTCAAACTTAAAAAAATCAAAATGGCCAATACAAAATGGGGGATTTTCTTATTTACCAACCGATTTGTCTCAAACTTGAAATATAACATTGCTTAAGGTCATATAACACAAATGTTTACTCAAACTTAAAAAAATCAAAATGGCAGATCCAAAATGGCGGATTTTCTTATTTACCAACCGATTTGTCTCAAACTTGAAATATAACATTGCTTAAGGTCATCTAACACAAATGTTTACTCAAACTTAAAAAAATCAAAATGGCCAATCCAAAATGGCGGATTTTCTTATTTACTAACCGATTTGTCTCAAACTTGAAATATAACATTGCTTATGCTCAATTAACACAAATTCTTACTCAAACTTAAAAAAAAAAACAAAATGGCCGATCCAAAATGGCGAATTTCCTATTTACCAACCGATTTGTCTCAAACTTGAAATATAACATTGCTTAAGGTCAATTAACACAAATTCTTACTCAAACTTAAAAAAAACAAAATGGCCGATCCAAAATGGCGGATTTTCTTATTTACCAACCGATTTGTCTTAAACTTGAAATATAACATTGCTTAAGGTCAATTAACACAAATTCTTACTCAAACTTAAAAAAAACAAAATGGCCGATCCAAAATGGCGGATTTTTTTATTTACCAACCGATTTGTCTCAAACTTGAAATATAACATTGCTTAAGGTCATATAACACAAATGTTTACTCAAACTTAAAAAATCAAAATGGCTAATCCAAAATGGCGGATTCTCTTATTTACCAACCGATTTGTCTCAAACTTGAAATATAACATTGCTTAAGGTCATATAACACAAATGTTTACTCAAACTTAAAAAGATCAAAATGGCCGATCCAAAATGGCGGATTTTCTTATTTACCAACCGATTTGTCTCAAACTTGAAATATAACATTGCTTAAGGTCATCTAACACAAATGTTTACTCAAACTTAAAAAAATCAAAATGACCAATCCAAAATGGCGGATTTTCTTATTTACTAACAGATTTGTCTCAAACTTGAAATATAACATTGCTTAAGGTCATATAACACAAATTTTTACTCAAACTTAAAAAAAATCAAAATGGCCGATCCAAAATGGCGGATTTTCTTATTTACCAACCGATTTGTCTCAAACTTGAAATATAACATTGCTTAAGGTCATCTAACACAAATGTTTACTCAAACTTAAAAAAATCAAAATGACCAATCCAAAATGGCGGATTTTCTTATTTACTAACAGATTTGTCTCAAACTTGAAATATAACATTGCTTAGGGTCAATTAACACAAATTCTTACTCAAACTTAAAAAAAACAAAATGGCCGAGTCAAAATGGCGGATTTTCTTATTTACCAACCGATTTGTCTCAAACTTGAAATATAACATTACTTAAGGTTAATTAACACAAGTTCTTACTCAAACTTAAAAAAACAATATGGCCGATCCAAATCAAATCAAATCAAATCAAGCTTTATTGTCTTATATAAAGTATAAAAATTTTGTAGACAAAGCAAATACATAACTAATAATAATAATAATAGAATAAATCATTTAAAAAATATAAAATATATAAATCCATCCAATAAGTGGTTTAATTATGTTGTTTGATATATATATATATATATATATATATATATATATATATAATCGGTTATATATATATATATATATATATATAATCGGTTAGTAAATAAGAAGATCCGCCATTTTGGATCGGCCATTTTGTTTTTTTTAAGTTTGAGTAAGAATTTGTGTTAATTGACCTTTAGCAATGTTATATTTTAAGTTTGAGACAAATCGGTTAGTAAATAAGAAAATCCGCCATTTTATATATGTATATATATATATATATATATATATATATATATATATATATATATATATATATATATATATACATATATAAAATGGCGGATTTTCTTATTTACTAACCGATTTGTCTCAAACTTAAAATATAACATTGCTAAAGGTCAATTAACACAAATTCTTACTCAAACTTAAAAAAAACAAAATGGCCGATCCAAAATGGCGGATCTTCTTATTTACTAACCGATTTGTCTCAAACTTAAAATATAACATTGCTTAAGGTCATATAACACAAATGTTTACTCAAACTTAAAAAAATCAAAATGGCCGATCCAGAATGGCGGATGTTCTTATTTACCCACCGATTTGTCTCAAACTTGAAATATAACATTGCTTAAGGCCAATTAACACAAATGTTTACTCAAACTTAAAAAAATCAAAATGGCCGATCCAAAATGGCGGATTCTCTTATTTACCAACCGATTTGTCTCAAACTTGAAATATAACATTGCTTAAGGTCATATAACACAAATGTTTACTCAAACTTAAAAAAATCCAAATGGCCGATCCAAAATGACGGATTTTCTTATTTACCAACCGATTTGTCTCAAACTTAAAATATAACATTGCTTAGGGTCAATTATCACAAATTCTTACTCAAACTTAAAAAAATCAAAATGGCGGATCCAAAATGGCGGATTTTCTTATTTACCAACCGATTTGTCTCAAACTTAAAATATAACATTGCTTAAGGTCATATAACACAAATGTTTACTCAAACTTAAAAAAATCAAAATGGCCGAGACAAAATGGCGGATTCTCTTATTTACCAACCGATTTGTCTCAAACTTGTAATATAACATTGCTTAAGGTATATAACACAAATTCTTACTCAAACTTAAAAAAAACAAAATGGCCGATCCAAAATGACGGATTTTCTTATTTACTAACCGATTTGTCTCAAACTTAAAATATAACATTGCTTAAGGTCATATAACACAAATGTATAATCAAACTTAAAAAAATGAATATGGCTGATTCAAAATGGCGGATTCTCTTTTTTACCAACTGATTTGTCTCAAACTTGAAATATAACATTGCTTAAGGTCATATAACACAAATGTTTACTCAAACTTAAAAAAATCAAAATGGCAAATCCAAAATGGCGGATTCTCTTATTTACCAACCGATTTGTCACAAACTTGAAATATAACATTGCTTAAGGTCATATAACACAAATGTTTACTCAAACTTAAAAAAAACAAAATAACCGATCCAAAATGGCGGTTTCTCTTATTTACCAACCGATTTGTCTCAAACTTGAAATATAACATTGCTTAAGGTCATAAAACACAAATGTTTACTCAAACTTAAAAAAATCAAAATGGCCGATCCAAAATGACGGATTTTCTTATTTACCAACCGATTTGTCTCAAACTTGAAATATAACATTGCTTAGGGTCAATTAATACAAATTCTTACTCAAACTTAAAAAAAAACAAAATGGCCGATCCAAAATGGCGGATTCTCTTATTTACCAACCGATTTGTCACAAACTTGAAATATAACATTGCTTAAGGTCATATAACACAAATGTTTACTCAAACTTAAAAAAAACAAAATAACCGATCCAAAATGGCGGATTTTTTTATTTACCAACCTATTTGTCTCAAACTTGTAATATAACATTGCTTAAGGTCATATAACACAAATGCTTACTCAAACTTAAAAAAATCAAAATGGCCGACCCAAAATGGCGGATTTTCTTATTTACAAACCGATTTGTCTCAAACTTAAAATATAACATTGCTTAAGGTCATATAACACAAATGTTTCCTCAAACTTAAAAAAATCAAAATGGCCGACCCAAAATGGCGGATTCTCTTATTTACCAACCGATTTGTCTCAAACTTGAAATATAACATTGCTTAAGGTCATATAACACAAATGTTTACTCAAACTTAAAAAAATCAAAATGGCCGATCCAAAATTACGGATTTTCTTATTTACCAACCGATTTGTCTCAAACTTGAAATATAACATTGCTTAGGGTCAATTAATACAAATTCTTACTCAAACTTAAAAAAAACAAAATGGCCGATCCAAAATGGCGGATTTTCTTATTTACTAACCGATTTGTCTCAAACTTAAAATATAACATTGCTTAAGGTCATATAACACAAATGTTTACTCAAACTTAAAAAAATCAAAATGGCCGATCCAAAATGGCGGATTTTCTTATTTACCAACCGATTTGTCTCAAACTTTAAATATAACATTGCTTAAGGCTAATTAACACAAATGTTTACTCAAACTTAAAAAAATCAAAATGGCCGATCCAAAATGGCGGATTCTCTTATATACCAACCGATTTGTCTCAAACTTGAAATATAACATTGCTTAAGGTCATATAACACAAATGTTTACTCAAACTTAAAAAAATCAAAATGGCCGATCCAAAATGACGGATTTTCTTATTTACCAACCGATTTGTCTCAAACTTAAAATATAACATTGCTTAGGGTCAATTATCACAAATTCTTACCTAAACTTAAAAAAATCAAAATGGCGGATCCAAAATGGTGGATTTTCTTATTTACCAACCGATTTGTCTCAAACTTTAAATATAACATTGCTTAAGCTCAATTAACACAAATTCTTACTTAAACTTAAAAAAAAAACAAAATGGCCGATCCAAAATGACGGATTTTTTATTTACCAACCGATTTGTCTCAAACTTAAAATATAACATTGCTTAAGGTCATATAACACAAATGTTTACTCAAACTTAAAAAAATCAAAATGGCCGAGACAAAATGGCGGATTCTCTTATTTACCAACCGATTTGTCTCAAACTTGAAATATAACATTGCTTAAGGTCATATAACACAAATGTTTACTCAAACTTAAAAAAATCAAAATGGCCGATCCAAAATGACGGATTTTCTTATTTACCAACCGATTTGTCTCAAACTTGAAATATAACATTGCTTGGGGTCAATTAATAAAAATTCTTACTCAAACTTAAAAAAAACAAAATAACCGATCCAAAATGGCGGATTCTCTTATTTACCAACCGATTTGTCTCAAACTTGAAATATAACATTGCTTAAGGTCATTAACACAAATGTTTACTCAAACTTAAAAAAAAAAACAAAATGGTCGATCCAAAATGGCGGATTTTCTTATTTACCAACCGATTTGTCTCAAACTTGAAATATAACATTGCTTAAGGTCATATAACACAAATGTTTACACAAACTTAAAAAAATCAAAATGGCCAATCCAAAATGGCGGATTCTCTTATTTACCAACCGATTTGTCACAAACTTGAAATATAACATTGCTTAAGGTCATATAACACAAATGTTTACTCAAACTTAAAAAAAACAAAATAACCGATCCAAAATGGCGGATTTTCTTATTTACTAACCGATTTGTCTCAGACTTGAAATGTAACACAAATTCTTACTCAAACTTAAAAAAAAACAAAATGGCCGATCCAAAATGGCAGATTCTCTTATTTACCAACCGATTTGTCTCAAACTTGTAATATAACATTGCTTAAGGTCATATAACACAAATGCTTACTCAAACTTAAAAAAATCAAAATGGCCGACCCGAAATGGCGGATTTTTTATTTACAAACCGATTTGTCTCAATCTTGAAATATAACATTGCTTAGCGTCAATTAACACACATTCTTACTCAAACTTAAAAAAAAAAATGGCTGATCCAAAATGGCGGATTTTCTTATTTACCAACCGATTTGTCTCAAACTTGAAATATAACATTGCTTAAGGTCATATAACACAAATGTTTACTCAAACTTAAAAAAATCAAAATGGCCGATCCAAAATGGCGGATTTTCTTATTTACCGACAGATTTGTCTCAAACTTGAAATATAACATTGCTTAAGGCCAATTAACACAAATTCTTACTCAAACTTAAAAAAAACAAAATGGCCGATCCAAAATGGCGGATTTTCTTATTTACCAACCGATTTGTCTCAAACTTAAAATATAACATTGCTTAAGGTCAATTAACACAAATTCTTACTCAAACTTAAAAAAACAAAATGGCCGATCCAAAATGGCGGATTTTCTTATTTACTATCCGATTTGTCTCAAACTTAAAATATAACATTGCTAAAGGTCAATTAACACAAATTCTTACTCAAACTTAAAAAAAACAAAATGGCCGATCCAAAATGGCGGATTTTCTTATTTACCGACAGATTTGTCTCAAACTTAAAATATAACATTGCTAAAGGTCAATTAACACAAATTCTTACTCAAACTTAAAAAAACAAAATGGCCGATCCAAAATGGCGGATTTTCTTATTTACTATCCGATTTGTCTCAAACTTAAAATATAACATTGCTAAAGGTCAATTAACACAAATTCTTACTCAAACTTAAAAAAAACAAAATGGCCGATCCAAAATGGCGGATTTTCTTATTTACTAACCGATTTGTCTCAAACTTAAAATATAACATTGCTTAAGGTCATATAACACAAATGTTTACTCAAACTTAAAAAAATCAAAATGGCCGAGCCAAAATGGCGGATTTTCTTATTTACTAACCGATTTGTCTCAAACTTAAAATATAACATTGCTTAAGGTCATATAACACAAATGTTTAATCAAACTTAAAAAAATGAAAATGGCCGATCCAAAATGGCGGATTCTCTTATTTACCAACCGATTTGTCTCAAACTTGAAATATAACATTGCTTAAGCTCAATTAACACAAATTCTTACTCAAACTTAAAAAAAAAAAACAAAATGGCCGATCCAAAATGGCGGATTTTTTTATTTACCAACCGATTTGTCTCAAACTTGAAATATAACATTGGTTAAGGTCATATAACACAAATGTTTACTCAAACTCAAAAAAAAAACAAAATGGCCGATCCAAAATGACGGATTTTCTTATTTACCAACCGATTTGTCTCAAACTTGAAATATAACAGTGCTTAGGGTCAATTATCACAAATTCTTACTCAAACTTAAAAAAAACAAAATGGCCGATCCAAAATGGCGGATTTTCTTATTTACCAACCGATTTGTCTCAATCTTGAAATATAACATTGCTTAGCGTCAATTAACACACATTCTTACTCAAACTTAAAAAAAAAAATGGCTGATCCAAAATGGCGGATTTTCTTATTTACCAACCGATTTGTCTCAAACTTGAAATATAACATTGCTTAAGGTCATATAACACAAATGTTTACTCAAACTTAAAAAAATCAAAACGGCCGATCCAAAATGGCGGATTTTCTTATTTACCGACAGATTTGTCTCAAACTTGAAATATAACATTGCTTAAGGCCAATTAACACAAATTCTTACTCAAACTTAAAAAAAACAAAATGGCCGATCCAAAATGGCGGATTTTCTTATTTACCAACCGATTTGTCTCAAACTTAAAATATAACATTGCTTAAGGTCAATTAACACAAATTCTTACTCAAACTTAAAAAAACAAAATGGCCGATCCAAAATGGCGGATTTTCTTATTTACTATCCGATTTGTCTCAAACTTAAAATATAACATTGCTAAAGGTCAATTAACACAAATTCTTACTCAAACTTAAAAAAAACAAAATGGCCGATCCAAAATGGCGGATTTTCTTATTTACCGACAGATTTGTCTCAAACTTAAAATATAACATTGCTAAAGGTCAATTAACACAAATTCTTACTCAAACTTAAAAAAACAAAATGGCCGATCCAAAATGGCGGATTTTCTTATTTACTATCCGATTTGTCTCAAACTTAAAATATAACATTGCTAAAGGTCAATTAACACAAATTCTTACTCAAACTTAAAAAAAACAAAATGGCCGATCCAAAATGGCGGATTTTCTTATTTACTAACCGATTTGTCTCAAACTTAAAATATAACATTGCTTAAGGTCATATAACACAAATGTTTACTCAAACTTAAAAAAATCAAAATGGCCGAGCCAAAATGGCGGATTTTCTTATTTACTAACCGATTTGTCTCAAACTTAAAATATAACATTGCTTAAGGTCCTATAACACAAATGTTTAATCAAACTTAAAAAAATGAAAATGGCCGATCCAAAATGGCGGATTCCCTTATTTACCAACCGATTTGTCTCAATCTTGAAATATAACATTGCTTAAGCTCAATTAACACAAATTCTTACTCAAACTTAAAAAAAAAACAAAATGGCCGATCCAAAATGCCGGATTTTCTTATTTACTAACAGATTTGTCTCAAACTTAAAATATAACATTGCTTAAGGTCATATAACACAAATGTTTACTCAAACTTAAAAAAATCAAAATGGCCGATCTAAAATGGCGGATTTTCTTATTTACCAACCGATTTGTCTCAAACTTGAAATATAACATTGCTTAAGGCCAATTAACACAAATTCTTACTCAAACTTAAAAAAAACAAAATGGCCGATCCAAAATGGCGGATTTTCTTATTTTCCAACCGATTTGTCTCAAACTTGAAATATATCATTGCTTAAGGCCAATTAACACAAATTCTTACTTAAACTTAAAAAAAAAACAAAATGGCCGATCCAAAATGGTGGATTTTCTTATTTACCAACCGATTTGTCTCAAACTTGAAATATAACATTGCTTAAGGCCAATTAACACAAATTCTTACTTAAACTTAAAAAAAAAACAAAATGGCCGATCCAAAATGGCGGATTTTCTTATTTACCAACCGATTTGTCTCAAACTTGAAATATATCATTGCTTAAGGCCAATTAACACAAATTCTTACTTAAACTTTAAAAAAAAAAACAAAATGGCCGATCCAAAATGGCGGATTTTCTTATTTACCAACCGATTTGTCTCAAACTTGAAAAATAACATTGCTTAAGGTCAATTAACACAAATTCTTACTCAAACTTAAAAAAACAAAATGGCCGATCCAAAATGGCGGATTTTCTTATTTACTAACCGATTTGTCTCAAACTTAAAATATAACATTGCTTAAGGTCATATAACACAAATGCTTACTCAAACTTAAAAAAATCAAAATGGCCGAGCCAAAATGGCGGATTCTCTTATTTACCAACCGATTTGTCTCAAACTTGAAATATAACATTGCTTAAGGTCATATAACACAAATGTTTACTCAAACTTAAAAAAAATCAAAATGGCCGATCCAAAATGACGGATTTTCTTATTTACCAACCGATTTGTCTCAAACATAAAATATAACATTGCTTAGGGTCAGTTATCACAAATTCTTACTCAAATTTAAAAAAAACAAAATGGCCGATCCAAAATGGCGGATTTTCTTATTTACTAACCGATTTGTCTCAAACTTAAAATATAACATTGCTTAAGGTCATATAACACAAATTCTTACTCAAACTTAAAAAAATGAAAATGGCCGATCCAAAATGGCGGATTCTCTTATTTACCAACCGATTTGTCTCAAACTTGAAATATAACATTGCTTAAGCTCAATTAACACAAATTCTTACTCAAACTTAAAAAAAAACAAAATGGCCGATCCAAAATGGCGGATTTTTTATTTACCAACCGATTTGTCTCAAACTTGAAATATAACATTGCTTAAGGTCATATAACACAAATGTTACACTTGATAACGGTTAGAGATACTTACTAACCGAAACGTCGTGTTTTAAAATAAATAAAGACAATGGAAGTCCGAAATTTTATTTCTACATTGCTTAAGGTTAATTAACACAAATTCTTACTCAAACTTAAAAAAAAACAAAATGGCCGATCCAAAATGGCGGATTTTCTTATTTACTAACCGATTTGTCTCAAACTTAAAATATAACATTGCTTAAGGTCATATAACACAAATGTTTACTCAAACTTAAAAAAATCAAAATGGCAAATTCAAAATGGCGGATTCTCTTATTTACCAACCGATTTGTCACAAACTTGAAATATAACATTGCTTAAGGTCATATAACACAAATGTTTACTCAAACTTAAAAAAAACAAAATAACCGATCCAAAATGGCGGATTTTCTTATTTACAAACCGATTTGTCTCAAACTTGAAATATAACATTGCTTAGCGTCAATTAACACAAATTCTTACTCAAACTTAAAAAAAACAAAATGGCCGATCCAAAATGGCGGATTTTCTTATTTACCAACCGATTTGTCTCAAACTTGAAATATAACGTTGCTTAAGGTCAATTAACACAAATTCTTACTCAAACTAAAAAAAAAACAAAATGGCCAATCCAAAATGGCGGATTTTCTTATTTACTAACAGATTTGTCTCAAACTTTAAATATAACATTGCTTAAGGTCATATAACACAAATGTTTACTCAAACTTAAAAAAATCAAAATGGCCGATCCAAAATGGCGGATTTTCATATTTACCAATCGATTTGTCTCAAACTTCAAATATAACATTGCTTAAGGCCAATTAACACAAATTCTTACTCAAACTTAAAAAAAAACAAAATGGCCGATCCAAAATGGCGGATTTTCTTATTTACCAACCGATTTGTCTCAAACTTGAAATATAACATTGCTTAAGGTCAATTAACACAAATTCTTACTCAAACTTAAAAAAAACAAAATGGCCGATCCAAAATGACGGATTTTCTTATTTACTATCCGATTTGTCTCAAACTTAAAATATAACATTGCTAAAGGTCAATTAACACAAATTCTTACTCAAACTTAAAAAAAAAACAAAATGGCCGATCCAAAATGGCGGATTTTCTTATTTACTAACCGATTTGTCTCAAACTTAAAATATAACATTGCTTAAGGTCATATAACACAAATGTTTACTCAAACTTAAAAAAATCAAAATGGCCGAGCCAAAATGGCGGATTCTCTTATTTACCAACCGATTTGTCTCAAACTTGAAATATAACATTGCTTAAGGTCATATAACACAAATGTTTACTCAAACTTAAAAAAATCAAAATGGCCGATCCAAAATGACGGATTTTCTTATTTACCAACCGATTGGTCTCAAACATAAAATATAACATTGCTTGGGGTCAATTATCACAAATTCTTACTCAAACTTAAAAAAAACAAAATGGCCGATCCAAAATGGCGGATTTTCTTATTTACCAACCGATTTGTCTCAAACTTGAAATATAACATTGCTTAAGGTCAATTAACACAAATTCTTACTCAAATTTAAAAAAAACAAAATGGCCGATCCAAAATGACAGATTTTCTTATTTACTAACCGATTTGTCTCAAACTTAAAATATAACATTGCTTAAGGTGATATAACACAAATGTTTAATCAAACTTAAAAAAATGAAAATGGCCGATCCAAAATGGCGGATTCTCTTATTTACCAACCGATTTGTCTCAAACTTGAAATATAACATTGCTTAAGCTCAATTAACACAAATTCTTACTCAAACTTAAAAAAAAACAAAATGGCCGATCCAAAATGGCGGATTTTTTTATTTACTAACCGATTTGTCTCAAACTTGAAATATAACATTGCTTAAGGTCATATAACACAAATGTTTACTCAAACTTTAAAAAATCAAAATGGCCGATCCAAAATGGCGGATTTTTTTATTTACCAACCGATTTGTCTCAAACTTGTAATATAACATTGCTTAAGGTCATATAACACAAATTCTTACTCAAACTTAAAAAAAAACAAAATGGCCGATCCAAAATGACGGATTTTCTTATTTACCAGCCGATTTGTCTCAAACTTGAAATATAACATTGCTTAGGGTCAATTACCACAAATTCTTACTCAAACTTAAAAAAATCAAAATGGCCGAGCCAAAATGGCGGATTCTCTTATTTACCAACCGATTTGTCTCAAACTTGAAATATAACATTGCTTAGGGTCAATTATCACAAATTCTTACTCAAACTTAAAAAAAACAAAATGACCGATCCAAAATGGCGGATTTTCTTATTTACCAACCGATTTGTCTCAAACTTGAAATATAACATTGCTTAAGGTCAATTAACACAAATTCTTACTCAAATTTAAAAAAAAACAAAATGGCCGATCCAAAATGGCGGATTTACTTATTTACTAACCGATTTGTCTCAAACTTAAAATATAACATTGCTTAAGGTCATACAACACAAATGTTTAATCAAACTTAAAAAAATGAAAATGGCCGATCCAAAATGGCGGATTCTCTTATTTACCAACCGATTTGTCTCAAACTTGAAATATAACATTGCTTAAGGTCATATAACACAAATGTTTACTCAAACTTAAAAAAATCAAAATGGCCGAGCCAAAATGGCGGATTCTCTTATTTACCAACCGATTTGTCTCAAACTTGAAATATAACATTGCTTAAGCTCAATTAACACAAATTCTTACTCAAACTTAAAAAAAAAACAAAATGGCCGATCCAAAATGGCGAATTTCCTATTTACCAACCGATTTGTCTCAAACTTGAAATATAACATTGCTTAAGGTCATATAACACAAATGTTTACTCAAACTTAAAAAAATCAAAATGGCCGATCCAAAATGGCGGATTTTCTTATTTACCAACCGATTTGTCTCAAACTTGAACTATAACATTGCTTAAGGCCAATTAACACAAATTCTTACTCAAATTTAAAAAAAAACAAAATGGCCGATCCAAAATGGCGGATTTTCTTATTTACCAACCGATTTGTCTCAAACTTAAAATATAACATTGCTTAAGGTCATATAACACAAATGCTTACTCAAACTTAAAAAAATCAAAATGGCCGACCCAAAATGGCGGATTTTCTTATTTACAAACCGATTTGTCTCAAACTTGAAATATAACATTGCTTAGCGTCAATTAACACACATTCTTACTCACACTTAAAAAAAAACAAAATGGCCGATCCAAAATGGCGGATTTTCTTATTTACCAACCGATTTGTCTCAAACTTGAAATATAACATTTCTTAGCGTCAATTAACACACATTCTTACTCAAACTTAAAAAAATCAATATGGCCGATCCAAAATGGCGGATTTTCTTATTTACCGACAGATTTGTCTCAAACTTGAAATATAAAATTGCTTAAGGCCAATTAACACAAATTCTTACTCAAACTTAAAAAAAAACAAAATGGCCAATCCAAAATGGCGGATTTTCTTATTTACCAACCGATTTGTCTCAAACTTAAAATATAACATTGCTTAAGGTCAATTAACACAAATTCTTACTCAAACTTAAAAAAAAACAAAATGGCCGATCCAAAATGGCGGATTTTCTTATTTACTAACCGATTTGTCTCAAACTTAAAATATAACATTGCTTAAGGTCATATAACACAAATGTTTACTCAAACTTAAAAAAATCAAAATGGCCGAGCCAAAATGGCGGATTTTCTTATTTACTAACCGATTTGTCTCAAACTTAAAATATAACATTGCTTAAGGTCATATAACACAAATTTTTATTCAAACTTAAAAAAAAAACAAAATGGTCGATCCAAAATGGCGGATTTTCTTATTTACCAACCGATTTGTCTCAAACTTGAAATATAACATTGGTTAAGGTCATATAACACAAATGTTTACTCAAACTTAAAAAAAACAAAATGGCCGATCCAAAATGGCGGATTTTTTTATTTACCAACCGATTTGTCTCAAACTTGTAATATAACATTGCTTAAGGTCATTAACACAAATGTTTACTCAAACTTAAAAAAAAAAACAAAATGGTCGATCCAAAATGGCGGATTTTCTTATTTACCAACCGATTTGTCTCAAACTTGAAATATAACATTGCTTAAGGTCATATAACACAAATGTTTACACAAACTTAAAAAAATCAAAATGGCCAATCCAAAATGGCGGATTCTCTTATTTACCAACCGATTTGTCACAAACTTGAAATATAACATTGCTTAAGGTCATATAACACAAATGTTTACTCAAACTTAAAAAAAACAAAATAACCGATCCAAAATGGCGGATTTTCTTATTTACTAACCGATTTGTCTCAGACTTGAAATGTAACACAAATTCTTACTCAAACTTAAAAAAAAACAAAATGGCCGATCCAAAATGGCAGATTCTCTTATTTACCAACCGATTTGTCTCAAACTTGTAATATAACATTGCTTAAGGTCATATAACACAAATGCTTACTCAAACTTAAAAAAATCAAAATGGCCGACCCGAAATGGCGGATTTTTTTATTTACAAACCGATTTGTCTCAATCTTGAAATATAACATTGCTTAGCGTCAATTAACACACATTCTTACTCAAACTTAAAAAAAAAAATGGCTGATCCAAAATGGCGGATTTTCTTATTTACCAACCGATTTGTCTCAAACTTGAAATATAACATTGCTTAAGGTCATATAACACAAATGTTTACTCAAACTTAAAAAAATCAAAATGGCCGATCCAAAATGGCGGATTTACTTATTTACCGACAGATTTGTCTCAAACTTGAAATATAACATTGCTTAAGGCCAATTAACACAAATTCTTACTCAAACTTAAAAAAAACAAAATGGCCGATCCAAAATGGCGGATTTTCTTATTTACCAACCGATTTGTCTCAAACTTAAAATATAACATTGCTTAAGGTCAATTAACACAAATTCTTACTCAAACTTAAAAAAACAAAATGGCCGATCCAAAATGGCGGATTTTCTTATTTACTATCCGATTTGTCTCAAACTTAAAATATAACATTGCTAAAGGTCAATTAACACAAATTCTTACTCAAACTTAAAAAAAACAAAATGGCCGATCCAAAATGGCGGATTTTCTTATTTACCGACAGATTTGTCTCAAACTTAAAATATAACATTGCTAAAGGTCAATTAACACAAATTCTTACTCAAACTTAAAAAAACAAAATGGCCGATCCAAAATGGCGGATTTTCTTATTTACTATCCGATTTGTCTCAAACTTAAAATATAACATTGCTAAAGGTCAATTAACACAAATTCTTACTCAAACTTAAAAAAAAACAAAATGGCCGATCCAAAATGGCGGATTTTCTTATTTAATAACCGATTTGTCTCAAACTTAAAATATAACATTGCTTAAGGTCATATAACACAAATGTTTACTCAAACTTAAAAAAATCAAAATGGCCGGGCCAAAATGGCGGATTTTCTTATTTACTAACCGATTTGTCTCAAACTTAAAATATAACATTGCTTAAGGTCATATAACACAAACGTTTAATCAAACTTAAAAAAATGAAAATGGCCGATCCAAAATGGCGGATTCTCTTATTTACCAACCGATTTGTCTCAAACTTGAAATATAACATTGCTTAAGCTCAATTAACACAAATTCTTACTCAAACTTAAAAAAAAAACAAAATGGCCGATCCAAAATGGCGGATTTTTTTATTTACCAACCGATTTGTCTCAAACTTGAAATATAACATTGGTTAAGGTCATATAACACAAATGTTTACTCAAACTCAAAAAAAAAACAAAATGGCCGATCCAAAATGACGGATTTTCTTATTTACCAACCGATTTGTCTCAAACTTGAAATATAACAGTGCTTAGGGTCAATTATCACAAATTCTTACTCAAACTTAAAAAAAACAAAATGGCCGATCCAAAATGGCGGATTTTCTTATTTACCAACCGATTTGTCTCAATCTTGAAATATAACATTGCTTAGCGTCAATTAACACACATTCTTACTCAAACTTAAAAAAAAAAAATGGCCGATCCAAAATGACGGATTTTCTTATTTACCAACCGATTTGTCTCAAACTTGAAATATAACAGTGCTTAGGGTCAATTATCACAAATTCTTACTCAAACTTAAAAAAAACAAAATGGCCGATCCAAAATGGCGGATTTTCTTATTTACCAACCGATTTGTCTCAAACTTGAAATATAACATTTCTTAGCGTCAATTAACACACATTCTTACTCAAACTTAAAAAAATCAATATGGCCGATCCAAAATGGCGGATTTTCTTATTTACCGACAGATTTGTCTCAAACTTGAAATATAAAATTGCTTAAGGCCAATTAACACAAATTCTTACTCAAACTTAAAAAAAAACAAAATGGCCAATCCAAAATGGCGGATTTTCTTATTTACCAACCGATTTGTCTCAAACTTAAAATATAACATTGCTTAAGGTCAATTAACACAAATTCTTACTCAAACTTAAAAAAAAACAAAATGGCCGATCCAAAATGGCGGATTTTCTTATTTACTAACCGATTTGTCTCAAACTTAAAATATAACATTGCTTAAGGTCATATAACACAAATGTTTACTCAAACTTAAAAAAATCAAAATGGCCGAGCCAAAATGGCGGATTTTCTTATTTACTAACCGATTTGTCTCAAACTTAAAATATAACATTGCTTAAGGTCATATAACACAAATGTTTATTCAAACTTAAAAAAAAAAACAAAATGGTCGATCCAAAATGGCGGATTTTCTTATTTACCAACCGATTTGTCTCAAACTTGAAATATAACATTGGTTAAGGTCATATAACACAAATGTTTACTCAAACTTAAAAAAAACAAAATGGCCGATCCAAAATGGCGGATTTTTTTATTTACCAACCGATTTGTCTCAAACTTGTAATATAACATTGCTTAAGGTCATTAACACAAATGTTTACTCAAACTTAAAAAAAAAAACAAAATGGTCGATCCAAAATGGCGGATTTTCTTATTTACCAACCGATTTGTCTCAAACTTGAAATATAACATTGCTTAAGGTCATATAACACAAATGTTTACACAAACTTAAAAAAATCAAAATGGCCAATCCAAAATGGCGGATTCTCTTATTTACCAACCGATTTGTCACAAACTTGAAATATAACATTGCTTAAGGTCATATAACACAAATGTTTACTCAAACTTAAAAAAAACAAAATAACCGATCCAAAATGGCGGATTTTCTTATTTACTAACCGATTTGTCTCAGACTTGAAATGTAACACAAATTCTTACTCAAACTTAAAAAAAAACAAAATGGCCGATCCAAAATGGCAGATTCTCTTATTTACCAACCGATTTGTCTCAAACTTGTAATATAACATTGCTTAAGGTCATATAACACAAATGCTTACTCAAACTTAAAAAAATCAAAATGGCCGACCCGAAATGGCGGATTTTTTTATTTACAAACCGATTTGTCTCAATCTTGAAATATAACATTGCTTAGCGTCAATTAACACACATTCTTACTCAAACTTAAAAAAAAAAATGGCTGATCCAAAATGGCGGATTTTCTTATTTACCAACCGATTTGTCTCAAACTTGAAATATAACATTGCTTAAGGTCATATAACACAAATGTTTACTCAAACTTAAAAAAATCAAAATGGCCGATCCAAAATGGCGGATTTACTTATTTACCGACAGATTTGTCTCAAACTTGAAATATAACATTGCTTAAGGCCAATTAACACAAATTCTTACTCAAACTTAAAAAAAACAAAATGGCCGATCCAAAATGGCGGATTTTCTTATTTACCAACCGATTTGTCTCAAACTTAAAATATAACATTGCTTAAGGTCAATTAACACAAATTCTTACTCAAACTTAAAAAAACAAAATGGCCGATCCAAAATGGCGGATTTTCTTATTTACTATCCGATTTGTCTCAAACTTAAAATATAACATTGCTAAAGGTCAATTAACACAAATTCTTACTCAAACTTAAAAAAAACAAAATGGCCGATCCAAAATGGCGGATTTTCTTATTTACCGACAGATTTGTCTCAAACTTAAAATATAACATTGCTAAAGGTCAATAACAGAAATTCTGACTCAAACTTAAAAAAACAAAATGGCCGATCCAAAATGGCGGATTTTCTTATTTACTATCCGATTTGTCTCAAACTTAAAATATAACATTGCTAAAGGTCAATTAACACAAATTCTTACTCAAACTTAAAAAAAACAAAATGGCCGATCCAAAATGGCGGATTTTCTTATTTACTAACCGATTTGTCTCAAACTTAAAATATAACATTGCTTAAGGTCATATAACACAAATGTTTACTCAAACTTAAAAAAATCAAAATGGCCGAGCCAAAATGGCGGATTTTCTTATTTACTAACCGATTTGTCTCAAACTTAAAATATAACATTGCTTAAGGTCATATAACACAAATGTTTAATCAAACTTAAAAAAATGAAAATGGCCGATCCAAAATGGCGGATTCTCTTATTTACCAACCGATTTGTCTCAAACTTGAAATATAACATTGCTTAAGCTCAATTAACACAAATTCTTACTCAAACTTAAAAAAAAAACAAAATGGCCGATCCAAAATGGCGGATTTTTTTATTTACCAACCGATTTGTCTCAAACTTGAAATATAACATTGGTTAAGGTCATATAACACAAATGTTTACTCAAACTCAAAAAAAAAACAAAATGGCCGATCCAAAATGACGGATTTTCTTATTTACCAACCGATTTGTCTCAAACTTGAAATATAACAGTGCTTAGGGTCAATTATCACAAATTCTTACTCAAACTTAAAAAAAACAAAATGGCCGATCCAAAATGGCGGATTTTCTTATTTACCAACCGATTTGTCTCAATCTTGAAATATAACATTGCTTAGCGTCAATTAACACACATTCTTACTCAAACTTAAAAAAAAAAAATGGCTGATCCAAAATGGCGGATTTTCTTATTTACCAACCGATTTGTCTCAAACTTGAAATATAACATTGCTTAAGGTCATATAACACAAATGTTTACTCAAACTTAAAAAAATCAAAACGGCCGATCCAAAATGGCGGATTTTCTTATTTACCGACAGATTTGTCTCAAACTTGAAATATAACATTGCTTAAGGCCAATTAACACAAATTCTTACTCAAACTTAAAAAAAACAAAATGGCCGATCCAAAATGGCGGATTTTCTTATTTACCAACCGATTTGTCTCAAACTTAAAATATAACATTGCTTAAGGTCAATTAACACAAATTCTTACTCAAACTTAAAAAAACAAAATGGCCGATCCAAAATGGCGGATTTTCTTATTTACTATCCGATTTGTCTCAAACTTAAAATATAACATTGCTAAAGGTCAATTAACACAAATTCTTACTCAAACTTAAAAAAAACAAAATGGCCGATCCAAAATGGCGGATTTTCTTATTTACCGACAGATTTGTCTCAAACTTAAAATATAACATTGCTAAAGGTCAATTAACACAAATTCTTACTCAAACTTAAAAAAACAAAATGGCCGATCCAAAATGGCGGATTTTCTTATTTACTATCCGATTTGTCTCAAACTTAAAATATAACATTGCTAAAGGTCAATTAACACAAATTCTTACTCAAACTTAAAAAAAACAAAATGGCCGATCCAAAATGGCGGATTTTCTTATTTACTAACCGATTTGTCTCAAACTTAAAATATAACATTGCTTAAGGTCATATAACACAAATGTTTACTCAAACTTAAAAAAATCAAAATGGCCGAGCCAAAATGGCGGATTTTCTTATTTACTAACCGATTTGTCTCAAACTTAAAATATAACATTGCTTAAGGTCATATAACACAAATGTTTAATCAAACTTAAAAAAATGAAAATGGCCGATCCAAAATGGCGGATTCTCTTATTTACCAACCGATTTGTCTCAAACTTGAAAAATAACATTGCTTAAGCTCAATTAACACAAATTCTTACTCAAACTTAAAAAAAAAAACAAAATGGCCGATCCAAAATGGCGGATTTTTTTATTTACCAACCGATTTGTCTCAAACTTGAAATATAACATTGGTTAAGGTCATATAACACAAATGTTTACTCAAACTCAAAAAAAAAACAAAATGGCCGATCCAAAATGACGGATTTTCTTATTTACCAACCGATTTGTCTCAAACTTGAAATATAACAGTGCTTAGGGTCAATTATCACAAATTCTTACTCAAACTTAAAAAAAACAAAATGGCCGATCCAAAATGGCGGATTTTCTTATTTACCAACCGATTTGTCTCAATCTTGAAATATAACATTGCTTAGCGTCAATTAACACACATTCTTACTCAAACTTAAAAAAAAAAATGGCTGATCCAAAATGGCGGATTTTCTTATTTACCAACCGATTTGTCTCAAACTTGAAATATAACATTGCTTAAGGTCATATAACACAAATGTTTACTCAAACTTAAAAAAATCAAAACGGCCGATCCAAAATGGCGGATTTTCTTATTTACCGACAGATTTGTCTCAAACTTGAAATATAACATTGCTTAAGGCCAATTAACACAAATTCTTACTCAAACTTAAAAAAAACAAAATGGCCGATCCAAAATGGCGGATTTTCTTATTTACCAACCGATTTGTCTCAAACTTAAAATATAACATTGCTTAAGGTCAATTAACACAAATTCTTACTCAAACTTAAAAAAACAAAATGGCCGATCCAAAATGGCGGATTTTTTTATTTACCAACCGATTTGTCTCAAACTTGTAATATAACATTGCTTAAGGTATATAACACAAATTCTTACTCAAACTTAAAAAAAACAAAATGGCCGATCCAAAATGGCGGATTTTCTTATTTACTAACCGATTTGTCTTAAACTTAAAATATAACATTGCTTAAGGTCATATAACACAAATGTTTACTCAAACTTAAAAAAGCAAAATGGCCGAGCCAAAATGGCGGATTTTCTTATTTACTAACCGATTTGCCTCAAACTTAAAATATAACATTGCTTAAGGTCATATAACACAAATGTTTAATCAAATTAAAAAAAATGAAAATGGCCGATCCAAAATGGCGGATTCTCTTATTTACCAACCGATTTGTCTCAAACTTGAAATATAACATTGCTTAAGCTCAATTAACACAAATTCTTCCTCAAACTTAAAAAAAAAACAAAATGGCCGATCCAAAATGCCGAATTTTTTTATTTACCAACCGATTTGTCTCAAACTTGAAATATAACATTGCTTATGGTCATATAACACAAATGTTTACTCAAAGTTTAAAAAATCAAAATGGCCGATCCAAAATGGCGGATTTTTTTATTTACCAACCGATTTGTCTCAAACTTGTAATATAACATTGCTTAAGGTATATAACACAAATTCTTACTCAAACTTAAAAAAAAACAAAATGGCCGATCCAAAATGGCGGATTTTCTTATTTACTAACCGATTTGTCTCAAACTTAAAATATAACATTGCTTAAGGTCATATAACACAAATGTTTAATCAAACTTAAAAAAATGAAAATGGCCGATCCAAAATGGCGGATTCTCTTATTTACCAACCGATTTGTCTCAAACTTGAAATATAACATTGCTTAAGCTCAATTAACACAAATTCTTACTCAAACTTAAAAAAAAACAAAATGGCCGATCCAAAATGGCGGATTTTTTTATTTACCAACCGATTTGTCTCAAACTTGAAATATAACATTGGTTAAGGTCATATAACACAAATGTTTACTCAAACTCAAAAAAAAAACAAAATGGCCGATCCAAAATGACGGATTTTCTTATTTACCAACCGATTTGTCTCAAACTTGAAATATAACAGTGCTTAGGGTCAATTATCACAAATTCTTACTCAAACTTAAAAAAAACAAAATGGCCGATCCAAAATGGCGGATTTTCTTATTTACCAACCGATTTGTCTCAAACTTAAAATATAACATTGCTTAAGGTCATATAACACAAATGTTTACTCAAACTTAAAAAAATCAAAATGGCCGATCCAAAATGGCGGATTCTCTTATTTACCAACCGATTTGTCACAAACTTGAAATATAACATTGCTTAAGGTCATATAACACAAATG
The DNA here is from genome assembly GCA_963576565.1 of Aspidapion aeneum. NCBI lineage: Eukaryota > Metazoa > Arthropoda > Insecta > Coleoptera > Brentidae > Aspidapion > Aspidapion aeneum. The sequence goes on from OY755048.1 coordinate 36,533,790, forward strand.
TTTACTCAAACTTAAAAAAAAAACAAAATAACCGATCCAAAATGGCGGATTCTCTTATTTACCAACCGATTTGTCTCAAACTTGAAATATAACATTGCTTAAGGTCATATAACACAAATGTTTACTCAAATTAAAAAAAAAAACAAAATGGTCGATCCAAAATGGCGGATTTTCTTATTTACCAACCGATTTGTCTCAAACTTGAAATATAACATTGGTTAAGGTCATATAACACAAATGTTTACTCAAACTTAAAAAAAACAAAATGGCCGATCCAAAATGGCGGATTTTTTTATTTACCAACCGATTTGTCTCAAACTTGTAATATAACATTGCTTAAGGTCATATAACACAAATGCTTACTCAAACTTAAAAAAATCAAAATGGCCGATCCAAAATGGCGGATTCTCTTATTTACCAACCGATTTGTCTCAAACTTGAAATATAACATTGCTTAAGGTCATATAACACAAATGTTTACTCAAACTTAAAAAAATCAAAATGGCCGATCCAAAATGACGGATTTTCTTATTTACCAACCGATTGGTCTCAAACATAAAATATAACATTGCTTAGGGTCAATTATCACAAATTCTTACTCAAACTTAAAAAAAACAAAATGGCCGATCCAAAATGGCGGATTTTCTTATTTACCAACCGATTTGTCTCAAACTTGAAATATAACATTGCTTAAGGTCAATTAACACAAATTCTTACTCAAACTTAAAAAAATCAAAATGGCCGAGCCAAAATGGCGGATTCTCTTATTTACCAACCGATTTGTCTCAAGCTTGAAATATAACATTGCTTAAGGTCATATAACACAAATGTTTACTCAAACTTAAAAAAATCAAAATGGCCGATCTAAAATGGCGGATTTTCTTATTTACCAACCGATTTGTCTCAAACTTGAAATATAACATTGCTTAAGGCCAATTAGCACAAATTCTTACTCAAACTTAAAAAAAACAAAATGGCCGATCCAAAATGGCGGATTTTCTTATTTACCAACCGATTTGTCTCAAACTTGAAATATCACATTGCTTAAGGTCAATTAACACAAATGTTTACTCAAATTTAAAAAAATCAAAATGGCCGATCCAAAATGGCGGATTCTCTTATTTACCAACCGATTTGTCACAAACTTGAAATATAACATTGCTTAAGGTCATATAACACAAATGTTTACTCAAACTTAAAAAAAACAAAATAACCGATCCAAAATGGCGGATTCTCTTATTTACCAACCGATTTGTCTCAAACTTGAAATATAACATTGCTTAAGGTCATATAACACAAATGTTTACTCAAACTTAAAAAAAAAACAAAATGGTCGATCCAAAATGGCGGATTTTCTTATTTACCAACCGATTTCTCTCAAACTTGAAATATAACATTGGTTAAGGTCATATAACACAAATGTTTACTCAAACTTAAAAAAAACAAAATGGCCGATCCAAAATGGCGGATTTTTTTATTTACCAACCGATTTGTCTCAAACTTGTAATTTAACATTGCTTAAGGTCATATAACACAAATGCTTACTCAAACTTAAAAAAATCAAAATGGCCGACCCAAAATGGCGGATTTTCTTATTTACAAACCGATTTGTCTCAAACTTGAAATATAACATTGCTTAGCGTCAATTAACACAAATTCTTACTCAAACTTAAAAAAATCAAAATGGCCGATCCAAAATGGCGGATTCTCTTATTTACCAACCGATTTGTCTCAAACTTGAAATATAACATTGCTTAAGGTCATATAACACAAATGTTTACTCAAACTTAAAAAAATCAAAATGGCCGATCCAAAATGACGGATTTTCTTATTTACCAACCGATTGGTCTCAAACATAAAATATAACATTGCTTAGGGTCAATTATCACAAATTCTTACTCAAACTTAAAAAAAACAAAATGGCCGATCCAAAATGGCGGATTTTCTTATTTACCAACCGATTTGTCTCAAACTTGAAATATAACATTGCTTAAGGTCAATTAACACAAATTCTTACTCAAACTTAAAAAAATCAAAATGGCCGAGCCAAAATGGCGGATTCTCTTATTTACCAACCGATTTGTCTCAAACTTGAAATATAACATTGCTTAAGGTCATATAACACAAATGTTTACTCAAACTTAAAAAAATCAAAATGGCCGATCTAAAATGGCGGATTTTCTTATTTACCAACCGATTTGTCTCAAACTTGAAATATAACATTGCTTAAGGCCAATTAACACAAATTCTTACTCAAACTTAAAAAAAAACAAAATGGCCGATCCAAAATGGCGGATTTTCTTATTTACCAACCGATTTGTCTCAAACTTGAAATATAACATTGCTTAAAGCCAATTAACACAAATTCTTACTTAAACTTAAAAAAAAAACAAAATGGCCGATCCAAAATGGCGGATTTTCTTATTTACCAACCGATTTGTCTCAAACTTGAAATATAAAATTGCTTAAGGTCAATTAACACAAATTCTTACTCAAACTTAAAAAAACAAAATGGCCGATCCAAAATGGCGGATTTTCTTATTTACTATCCGATTTGTCTCAAACTTAAAATATAACATTGCTAAAGGTCAATTAACACAAATGCTTACTCAAACTTAAAAAAACAAAATGGCCGATCCAAAATGGCGAATTTTCTTATTTACTAACCGATTTGTCTCAAACTTAAAATATAACATTGCTTAAGGTCATATAACACAAATGTTTACTCAAACTTAAAAAAATCAAAATGGCCGAGCCAAAATGGCGGATACTCTTATTTACCAACCGATTTGTCTCAAACTTGAAATATAACATTGCTTAAGGTCATATAACACAAATTCTTACTCAAACTTAAAAAAAAACAAAAATGGCCGATCCAAAATGGCGGATTTTCTTATTTACCAACCGATTTGTCTCAAACTTGAAATATAACATTGCTTAAGGTCAATTAACACAAATTCTTACTCAAATTTAAAAAAAACAAAATGGCCGATCCAAAATGGCGGATTTTCTTATTTACTAACCGATTTGTCTCAAACTTAAAATATAACATTGCTTAAGGTCATATAACACAAATTCTTACTCAAACTTAAAAAAATTAAAATGGCCGATCCAAAATGGCGGATTCTCTTATTTACCAACCGATTTGTCTCAAACTTGAAATATAACATTGCTTAAGCTCAATTAACACAAATTCTTACTCAAACTTAAAAAAAAAACAAAATGGCCGATCCAAAATGGCGGATTTTTTTATTTCCAACCGATTTGTCTCAAACTTGAAATATAACATTGCTTAAGGTCATATAACAGAAATGTTACACTTGATAACGGTTAGAGATACTTACTAACCGAAACGTCGTGTTTTAAAATAAATAAAGACAATGGAAGTCCGAAATTTTATTTCTACATTGCTTAAGGTTAATTAACACAAATTCTTACTCAAACTTAAAAAAAAAAACAAAATGGCCGATCCAAAATGGCGGATTTTCTTATTTACTAACCGATTTGTCTCAAACTTAAAATATCACATTGCTTAAGGTCAATTAACACAAATTCTTACTCAAATTTAAAAAAAACAAAATGACCGATCCAAAATGGCGGATTTTCTTATTTACCAACCGATTTGTCTCAAACTTAAAATATAACATTGCTTAAGGTCAATTAACACAAATTCTTACTCAAATTTAAAAAAAACAAAATGGCCGATCCAAAATGGCGGATTTACTTATTTACTAACCGATTTGTCTCAAACTTAAAATATAGCATTGCTTAAGGTCATATAACACAAATGTTTAATCAAACTTAAAAAAATGAAAATGGCCGATCCAAAATGGCGGATTCTCTTATTTACCAACCGATTTGTCTCAAACTTGAAATATAACATTGCTTAAGGTCATATAACACAAATGTTTACTCAAGCTTAAAAAATCAAATGGCCGAGCCAAAATGGCGGATTCTCTTATTTACCAACCGATTTGTCTCAAACTTGAAATATAACATTGCTTAAGCTCAATTAACACAAATTCTTACTCAAACTTAAAAAAATCAAAATGGCCGAGCCAAATGGCGGATTCTCTTATTTACCAACCGATTTGTCTCAAAATTGAAATATAACATTGCTTTGGGTCAATTAATACAAATTCTTACTCAAACTTAAAAAAAACAAAATGGCCGGTCCAAAATGGCGGATTTTCTTATTTAACAACCGATTTGTCTCAAACTTGAAATATAACATTGCTTAAGGCCAATTAACACAAATTCTTACTCAAACTTAAAAAAAAACAAAATGGCCGATCCAAAATGGCGGATTTTCTTATTTACCAACCGATTTGTCTCAAACTTAAAATATAACATTGCTTAAGGTCAATTAACACAATGCTTACTCAAACTTAAAAAAATCAAAATGGCCGATCCAAAATGGCGGATTTTCTTATTTACCAACCGATTTGTCTCAAACTTGAACTATAACATTGCTTAAGGCCAATTAACACAAATTCTTACTCAAACTTAAAAAAATCAAAATGGCCGATCCAAAATGGCGGATTTTCTTATTTACTAACCGATTTGTCTCAAACTTGAAATATAACATTGCTTAAGGTCATATAACACAAATGTTTACTCAAACTTAAAAAAATCAAAATGGCCGATCTAAAATGGCGGATTTTCTTATTTACCAACCGATTTGTCTCAACTTGAAATATAACATTGCTTAAGGCCAATTAACACAAATTCTTACTCAAACTTAAAAAAAAAACAAAATGGCCGATCCAAAATGGCGGATTTTCTTATTTACCAACCGATTTGTCTCAAACTTGAAATATAACATTGCTTAAGGCCAATTAACACAAATTCTTACTTAAACTTAAAAAAAAAAACAAAATGGCCGATCCAAAATGGCAGATTTTCTTATTTACCAACCGATTTGTCTCAAACTTGAAATATAAAATTGCTTAAGGTCAATTAACACAAATTCTTACTCAAACTTAAAAAACAAAATGGCCGATCCAAAATGGCGGATTTTCTTATTTACTATCCGATTTGTCTCAAACTTAAAATATAACATTGCTAAAGGTCAATTAACACAAATGCTTACTCAAACTTAAAAAAAAACAAAATGGCCGATCCAAAATGGCGGATTTTCTTATTTACTAACCGATTCGTCTCAAACTTAAAATATAACATTGCTTAAGGTCATATAACACAAATGTTTACTCAAACTTAAAAAAATCAAAATGGCCGAGCCAAAATGGCGGATACACTTATTTACCAACCGATTTGTCTCAAACTTGAAATATAACATTGCTTAAGGTCATATAACACAAATTCTTACTCAAACTTAAAAAAAACAAAATGGCCGATCCAAAATGGCGGATTTCTTATTTACCAACCGATTTGTCTCAAACTTGAAATATAACATTGCTTAAGGTCAATTAACACAAATTCTTACTCAAACTTAAAAAAATCAAAATGGCCGATCCAAAATGGCGGATTCTCTTATTTACCAACCGATTTGTCTCAAACTTGAAATATAACATTGCTTAAGGTCATATAACACAAATGTTTACTCAAACTTAAAAAAATCAAAATGGCCGATCCAAAATGACGGATTTTCTTATTTACCAACCGATTGGTCTCAAACATAAAATATAACATTGCTTAGGGTCAATTATCACAAATTCTTACTCAAACTTAAAAAAAACAAATGGCCGATCCAAAATGGCGGATTTTCTTATTTACCAACCGATTTGTCTCAAACTTGAAATATAACATTGCTTAAGGTCAATTAACACAAATTCTTACTCAAACTTAAAAAAATCAAAATGGCCGAGCCAAAATGGCGGATTCTCTTATTTACCAACCGATTTGTCTCAAACTTGAAATATAACATTGCTTAAGGTCATATAACACAAATGTTTACTCAAACTTAAAAAAATCAAAATGGCCGATCTAAAATGGCGGATTTTCTTATTTACCAACCGATTTGTCTCAAACTTGAAATATAACATTGCTTAAGGCCAATTAACACAAATTCTTACTCAAACTTAAAAAAAAACAAATGGCCGATCCAAATGGCGGATTTTCTTATTTACCAACCGATTTGTCTCAAACTTGAAATATAACATTGCTTAAAGCCAATTAACACAAATTCTTACTTAAACTTAAAAAAAAAACAAAATGGCCGATCCAAAATGGCGGATTTTCTTATTTACCAACCGATTTGTCTCAAACTTGAAATATAAAATTGCTTAAGGTCAATTAACACAAATTCTTACTCAAACTTAAAAAAACAAAATGGCCGATCCAAAATGGCGGATTTTCTTATTTACTATCCGATTTGTCTCAAACTTAAAATATAACATTGCTAAAGGTCAATTAACACAAATGCTTACTCAAACTTAAAAAAAACAAAATGGCCGATCCAAAATGGCGAATTTTCTTATTTACTAACCGATTTGTCTCAAACTTAAAATATAACA